>CANTUR010000247.1:0-329270 GCA_947683625.1 Mallotus nudiflorus
GCTAGTAATATAATATTTGTTTATTTAATAAATACTGGGGCCGAAGGTCTGGTGATGCTTTGCTCTCGGACACCGCCAGTATAATTTTAATTTATATTTATTAAATCACCGGGGCTGATGGTCTGGTAATGCTTTGCTCTCGGACACCGCCAGTGATATTGGATTAAGAGATATGACTGCGGCTGTGTATCTTGGTGATGCCTTGCTCTCAGGATCCGACAGTCTTGGATATAAGTGATTCATGTGACTGTTAAAAATTTATAAATTGGGCTCTACCAAATTTTATTATAATAAAATAATTTTAAAAGATATTTAAATATTTATTTCTTCTCTTTTAAGAAAATGGATTTATTATGTGTATACCAAATGGTTAAATAAAATTATATTATATTATATTTCCATAAAATTTATTTTAATGAGATTTTCCAATCACACTGACAGCCACACTGCTGGAGCTCGTTGACTTAGTGTCTTGAGGCCAGTCTGCTATCCAGTTTGGAATAAGTGTTCTATTTGGAATCAGGTGAGCCTGTATGGTTAGAGTGATGATGGGGTTGATTGGGGATTGCTATTATTAGGGTTCTATGGATCCTTCATGAATTAAAACAAACATTTTCTACATTTAGTATATTTATAAAGGTAGAGTTTGGCATTCGTGTGAAATGTGTATATATACATATTGTCACGATCTGAACCCGAGGGCACGTGACCGGCACTAGGGAATGGGAAGACATAAGGCCCCCAAAACCCGTAGTAAGCCTGAAAGAAAAGATAAACAGCTCTTTACAATTTAAAACTTTATTTTAAAATAGAACACATTACCAAATTGATTTTTCTCAAAAATAAACAAATTCAAGTGCTAAATAAAATGTGCTTCAACGTCACATATTATAAATCAAACTTAAATCTTTATACATAAGCGAGGTTCATACCAACAGATTACACAAACATACTTAAACCATATAATTCTTAGTACATATACTACTGCAGCAACCTAGATTAACACACAGTACAGCTTACAATGATCTACATAAAATAGCCAGTGAAGAAGAAACCCGGCGTGGAGGTAGTATGAGGTCGAACTCCCAAGCTCTTGAAAAAAAATAAATTGAGGGGAATCAGACCTCACTGAGTAAGTCAATAAAAAGAGTTGTACGATTTGAAAACCTTCTTTTTTTTTTTTGAAAACTATATATATTTTTAGTGAAAATAATTTATAATGTATAAACATAGCTTTTGAAAAATCTCGGTAGAACCCTAAACCCAAAATCTAAATGGCCAACCGAGCCCACTTATTCCAACTAGACTACCGGTCCCCAAGAGCAAAGGCATCAATCGAGGCACCAAGCCGTAGTCATTCACTTAATCCAAATATATGGCACTGGCGGTCCCCGAGAGGAAAGGCATCGACCGAGGCACCCATCCCAATCCATTATTAACCTTTCAATCACTGGCAGTCCCCGAGAGCAAAGGCTTCCACCGAGGCACCCATCCCAGTTTAATATTCACCAGTCATATAATAATCAGATCCATCTCTCAATCTCTACCATGTGCACATAGTCCTAGTGAAGCCCACCAGGTAGCCCGTTCTACCAAAAATTCTCAAAATCGATTTTAAATAAATAAAATACGTTTAAATCTTAAATAACAACATTAAATTAAATAAATCATATAATCAATATGATAAAAATATGAGTGCATGCATTCTTTAAATAAACACACGCATAGATCGTTCTATTGACTTACAGGATGAATGTGAAGGCTGACGACCACGCGTCTGCCTCGGTCTCACAACTTCTGCTCCGAAATGCTCTAAAAGAAAATAACAATTGACTTTTAAAACATGATCATGGAATCGAAATCAATAGTCAACAAAACAATGAAATTCCAGGCTGACTCGAGAAAACCGGGCAAGACTCGCTAGACAGAATATAATCTAACTAATGGTAGAAATTTTACAGATATCACGTTTTACGAGAAAATCTACCGAAATTTTGACAGAGTCTCCTCTGTAAAACGGACATCTCTCTACCAAAGGTAGAGCCAGACCTGCATAGAAAATGCACCTCTAATAATCACAGACACCCATACTCGAGTCGAGCTCCCAAAACTATATTTTGCCCCGACCGAGATCACAACTCAACAAAATATCGAGGATTAATAATATTTATTTCTCAAACACGCATTTCACATACACATATACTAAAAATAGACAAAAATATATAAAATCTCAATTATTCAAAATTAACAACTAAATTTGTATTCCTTCGTCAAAATATAATTATACCCTAATTTAAAATCCATTAAAATGTATTATATATATATATATATATACAATATTTGGGATTTAATATTCAAAATTTACACTAATTAGGTAAAAAATACCAATTAATTTATAAAAATTATCTAAACCCCTTAAATATTAATAAAACTAATTAAAATATATATTTAACTATATTTAGCGTAAAATTACATTTTTACTCCCTAAAATACATAAATAACATAATGTATTATTAATACTAAAAATAATTCCTTAAAATTATTTAATCATGCCAAAAATTCATTTTCTCTAAATAAACCTTCCTAATATAATTAAAACATTTAATCAACCAACAATTTTCTCCCAAAAATATTATTTAACCTAAAAATCAAATTTGACATAAACTCAAAAATATTTATAAAAATAGTATAAAAATCACAAAAATTATAATTTGAGTTCTAAAATTAATAACATTCAATAATAACTTCAATTATTAAAATTTCATAATTTTTACAAATAATTTTCGAAATTAATAAAAAAAATATTAATTAATACCCAAAATTAACAAACCTATAATTAACACCAAAACTCTAAAACCTAAAATAAAATTAATATACTAAGATCAATTAACTATAATTACTTTAATTATATTAACTATATCAAATAAAACCTTATAAATCAACTACAAAAAAAAATTATGCAAAATTCTGTAAATTAAGGTAAATTAGGAAAAAAATACTTAAAAATTCAAATTGAAGCAATTTATTGGCATAATCCAACATATACTCAAAAACAACCTAAAATCAACATTCAAAATTGACCAACAACTAGAAAACAACTTGACAACAACCTAAGAACAATACTATGCAACTCACCTTCAACCTTCAATTTTGACGCCGGAGGTGAGTTGCAGAGGTGGCCCTTGGCCTGGACGGACACCCAAGACGATGAGGGAAGTTGGGGAAGCTCGGGTGGCACTGGATCAGCTTGGGTTTGAGCTGGCAGAGGAAGAAAATGGAAGGCAGCGACAACAGCACCTCCTGAAGCTTCCTTCCCACGGCGACAATGGTGATTCTGGTGGTGGCAGGACGAACGACGCAGTGAAGGAAAAGGAAGAGATGGTGAGGGACGAAGTGGGATAGGGTACAGGGCTCGGGAGCTTCTGTTTCATTTTTCTTCTTTATTTTTCTCTTGCTTTCTTTCTTTGTTTCTTTTTATTTCTTCACAAAAACCGTATATATATATATATATATATATATCATTTATATAATATAACCTAGAAGTATTTATTAAAGATTTAAATATAAAATTAATTTATTTAGTTAGAACATAGGGTATTACAGTCTCCCCTCCTTATATGAATTCGTCCCCGAATTCAAGAAAAGAAAGAAAACAAGAATTACAAGGCTAAGAAGGAAAGAGATACGAGAAAGATACTCGCATCTCAACTTCAGTTTCCCAAGTGCAATCCTCTGCGAAATGGTTACTCTATAGCACCTTCACCATCGGTATCTCGTTAGTCCATAACTGCCGGACTTGACGATCCACAATCACCACTAGGTACTCCTCATAAGTCAAATCGTCGCTAAGCTGTACGGTTTAAGGTTGCAACACATGAGACGGATTAGGGACGTATTTCCTCAGCATGGATACATGAAATACAGGATGGATTCTCGACAGTTCTGGCGGTAACACCAACCTATATGCCACTTCCCCCACTCTAGACCGAATCTCAAACGGTCCAATGTATCTAGGAGCTAGCTTACCCTTCTTGCCAAATCTCATAACTTCTTTCATTGGAGACACCTTCAGGAACACCATGTCTCCAACCATGAAGGATACATCCTTCCTCCTAGGTTCAGCCTAGCTCTTCTGTCTGCTGAAGGCTGTCTTTAATCACTGCTGTATAATAGGGACTTTCTCTGAAGTGATCTGCACCAACTCTGGTCCCGTTAACTGCCTTTCACCAATCTCCCAACACAAAGGTGATCTACACTTCCTACCATATAGTGCCTCATATGGAGCCATTTCATTGCTAGCATGATAGTTGTTATTGTAAGCAAACTCAATGAATGGCAAGTGTGAATCCCATTGTCCTCCAAAATCCATTACACACATCCTCAGCATATCTTCTAACGTCTGGACGGTCCTCTCTGACTGACCATCTGTTTGAGGGTGGAAGGCCATACTAAAATCCAATCTGGTACCCAAGACCTTGTGTAACTCTTGCCAAAAGACTGAGGTAAAGGTGGCTCCTCTATCCAACACTATGCTCATAGGTACTCCATGTAGACAAACGATCCTATTAACATAAAGTCTTGACAGTCTATCAGTAGAGTACGTCTTCTTTATAGGTAGAAAGTGTGCTGACTTAGTTAACCTGTCAACAATAACCCAAATAGCGTCATAACATCCAGTAGTCCGAGGTAGCCCAATCACGAAATCCATGGCTATCATATCCCATTTCCATTTAGGAATTGGCATAGGTTGTAATAGTCCCGAGGGTCTCTGATGTTTAAGCTTTACTTGCTGGCAAGTCAAGCACCTGGATACAAATTCTACAATGTCCTTCTTCATTCCATTCTACCAATATGTACCCTTCAAGTTATGATACATCTTGGTAGAACCCGGATGAACACTATATGCAGAAAAATATGCTTCTTCCATAATCTCCTTTCTTAAGTCATCAACATCTGGCACACAAATCCTAGTGCCCAATCGCAGTATACCTTCTCTGTCAATCATAAAGTCTCGTGACTGCCCTTGTTGCACTTCATACATGATCCTCTGCAACTCGAGGACTCTGCTCTGAGCTGCCTTAACCCGATCCAAGTATACTAATCGTACACTGAATTGAGCAAAAAGGCACTTTCGGGTAGCTTTCATCTACAACCCTTGATTGATCAACCCATGCAACTCCTTGATAATGGGCCTTCTCTCTGTGTTAATATGGGCAAGGCTGCTTGCTGATTTTCTACTCAAGGCATCCGCAACAACGTTCACCTTGCCTGGATGGTATAAAATAGAACAATCATAATCCTTAAGGAGTTCCATCTATCTTCTTTGCCTCAGATTCAAGTCCCTCTACTGGAAAATATATTTCAAGCTCTTATGATCAGTGTATATCTCACACGTCACCCCATACAAGTAATGCCTCCATATTTTCAAAGCAAACACTACAGCTGCCATCTCCAAGTCATGAGTAGGATAGTTTTGCTCATGCTTCTTCAACTGCCTTGAAGCATAAGCAATCACTTGGCCATTTTGCATCAACACACAGCCCAATCCTACTCTGGAAGCATCACAATACACTATATATCCTTTATTCCCAAAGGGCAAAGTTAGAATTGGAGCCGATGTCGATAAGTCCTTCAATAACTAAAAGTGCTCTTCGCATTTGTCTGTCTATACAAACTTAGCACTCTTCTGGGTCAACCTTGTCAAAGGTGCAGAAATTCTAGAGAAGTCTTTCATAAATCTTCTGTAATAGCCTGCTAGACCCAGGAAACTCCATACTTCCCTAACTGTAGTCGGCCTTGACCACTCTGTAATAGCCTCTATCTTCTTAGGGTCCACCTGTATGCCATCTCGAGAAACCACGTGGCCTAGAAATGCCACTTGATGCAATAAGAACTCGCACTTTGAGAATTTGGCATACAACCTGTGCTCCCTTAAAGTTTAAAGCACCCTTCTCAGATGCATAACATGCTCAGCTTTGCTCTTGGAATAAACTAAGACATTGTCAATGAAAACTATTACAAACCGGTCCAAGTATGGCTTGAACACCCGATTCATCAAGTCCATAAAGGCTGTTGGAGCATTAGTCAACCCAAAGGACATTACTAAGAACTCATAATGGCCATATCTTGTTCGAAGGTTGTCTTGGGCTCATCACCTCTTCTGATCCTCAACTGGTGATACCTAGATCTCAAGTCTATTTTAGAGAAGCATGTAGCACCTTGAAGTTGATAAAATAGGTCATCGATCCTCGGAAGTGGGTACTTATTCTTGATGGTGACCTTATTCAACTGCCTATAATCAATACAAAGTCGAAGGCTACCATCTTTCTTCTTTACAAACAACACCGGAGCACCCCAAGGCGATGTACTGGGTCTGATAAAACCCTTATCAAGCAACTCCTACAACTGCTCTTTCAGCTCCTGTAGTTCAGCTGATGCCATTCTATAGGGTGGCATAGAAATAGGATCCGTACCAGGTATGACATCGATACAGAACTCTATCTCTCTGTCTGGTGGTAATCCTGGTAATTCTTCAGGAAAGACATCTAGAAATTCACACACCACTGGCACCTGCTCAATTACCACATTCTCTTTCTCAACATCTCTTACCACTGCCAAGTAACCCTGACAACCCCTTCTAAGCATCTTCTAGGCTGTAATGGCAAAAATGAGATTACGAGGCATAGAGCTCTTTTCACCCTTAAAATAAAATTCTTCTTCATTTAGAATTCTAAACACCACTTCTTTCTCTCTACAATTCACTGAAGCATAATACCTCGAAAACCAATCCATGCCTAAAATGACGTCGAATTCCAGTACGTCAAGCAATACTAAGTCCGCCCATAGTTCTCTACCATCAACTATCACCGGGCACGAAGGAAAGAAGACATCTGTCTCTAACTCTTCACTAAGAGGAGTCGACACACATAGAGGAAAGGACAACCTAGAAGGCTGCCACTCGATTCTCGAAGCGAACATAGGAGAAATGAAGGAATATGAAGCACTGGGATCAAACAACACTCTAGCATCACATGCACAGATTGAGAAAATACCTGCTACCACTGCATTCGAAGTCCGAGCATCTTGTGGTGTCAAAGTGAACACTCGAGCCTAACCACGACCTGCCTGCTGAGAAGTCAAAGGCTGCGCAAATCCACGACCGCTAGGTCTACCAACTGAACCTCGACCCTACTGACTCATAGGCTGAGGCAGTCTCTGCTGTGGCTGTATGGGTGCTCGATACTACTGAGGCATCGGATAGTAGGGCTGAGCCACTGATGAAGATGAACCCTGAACGTATTGTGGCTGATATCCGGAGTGGAGACAAGCTCTAGCAAGATGTCCAATCTGCCCACATCTGAAACAAGCACCCATCAACATATGACACGGGCCCTGATGAAATCGTCCACAACTCGCGCAAGCACTAGCTCCAGTGTAATATCCCGTGTTTTTAAAATATTTTTACACTGTACCGGGATATGCAGTGTTAATAATTTCTGTATTTTATGTGATATTTTTACGAGTTAATATGTATTTAAAACCTATTTTAATTACTGTATATTATTTTTAGTATTTTACGTAAAATTTTCCCGGGACTTGCATTTTCGGGGAAATTTTTACGTAAACAATTTATTATTAATTATTTTAGATGTATTTTCGGACTTGCATGAACTCATACATATTTTTAAATTATTAAATAAAGCCTGTGTGTGTATATTTATTTAATTAGGGTTTATTATTTCCCTAATATTTTATTAATTATTTATTTGTTTTATTGTTATTTAATTAATTTTATTTAGTATAAATTATTAAAATATTAATATTTTTATGTGTGTGATGTATATTTGATGTGTGTAATTTAATATTATTTTAATATATAGTATAAAGTATATATATATATATATACATATATTTGTCAAAAATCAAAAGAATTGTAAAATTACCATTTTGCCCCCTCCCTCTCCTTCTTCTCTCCCGATCGCTCACCCTCACTGCGCCTCCCATTCCAGCACGCTGAACCGCCCCTCGCCGCCACCAACTGCCGCCAACCTCCTTCCCCTTCCTTCCTCTTCCTCTCCGACGTGACCAGGCCGCCGGAAGCCCGCTGGAACGCCCGGAATCCGCCATGGCAGCAAGTTGAGCTTTTTACCGTCGACGACGATTCCGGCCACCATTTCGTGCACCGTCGGTCTTCATCGACTCCTTGAGCTCCGGTGATTCCAATTCTAAGCTCCTTTCGGCCTGAAATCAAGTGGATTTTGAGGTTTGAGCTAAAACTCAATTCGGTCACATTAGGGTTTTCGATTTTTTTGAGCTTCGAATTGGATGATTCATGGAAACTCCCTTCACAAATGTTGATCCTAGTAGCTTAATCTTCATGTATGAATTTTTGTAGAATTTTTGGAGATTGTTTGGATTTTTGGGTATTTTTGAATATTTTAATATTATTTTCTAATTTTCGGAAATTAATTATTTAAATTATGAAATTGGAGTTTATGGTTGAATTAGGTGTTGAAATGAATTATAGGAATTTATTTGGAATTTTTATGAATTTCTAAGTATTTATTTTGAATTATTGAAGTTTATGTGATTTTGAGAAATTAGGGTTAAATGTGTTTTTATTTGAATTTAATTGGTTAATTGAGTTTAAATATTAATATTATTGATAAATATGTTGAGAAAATTAATTTTGGATAATTGTATAATTTTTGGTGAATTTTTGAAGTAATTTAAGTATATTAATATATATAAGGGTATTTTCGTAATTTTACCCTAAATTGTCTAAAAATGTAATTTAATTGGTTTTAATATTTATTTAAGGTATAAAAATGATTTCTACAAAATATTTGGTATTTTTAATTAATTAAAACTATTTTTCGGGAATTATTTTCAATTATATATATAATATATGGTTTTTCTAATAAAATGAGTTTTAATCGGTTTTTATAGTGTTTCAAGGTTAATTATGTAATTTTTACCTATGAGATGTATTTCTAAGTTGTAAGGATATTTTTGGTATATCTGGAATTGTTCTGTGTTTGTGGACCCCGGTCGGTGGACTGTAGTTTGGAGTCCGACCGAGGGGTTGTGGATTGTGTTGAGCTTGTTTTTCGAAGTGTATTTCTTTGCAGGGTCGGCTCTACTCTTTTGAGTAGAGAGATGTCCATTTTACAGGGGAGGTTCTGCCGGATTTTTGATAAAATTCTCGTAAAACGTGATGTCCAGTCGAACCCTAATTCTGTTTTCGTATTTTAATACTCTAGATTGAATTCTAGGATTTCTATTAGGTTTATTCTCATGTCGGTTATTTATTTCTTGTTTAGTTGCACCGAGACCGAGGGCTAGTGGACCAGGCCCGTCGGACCTGTCTCGAGGAGCGCATTAGGTGAGTTACTATACTATATATATATGCTTAGGATGCATGATTTAGAAATACATGTTTTATATTGATTAAATATGCATAAATATTTTGATTATTTCTTAAGTTTATATTAAGTATATTTTTGGTTTATTTTTGGTTATATAATAAATTATATGCATGTTTTGTGAATAAAATATATTTAAAATGTTTTTAAATATATTTCCAGCTTAATTTATAATTTGATTGAATGTATTTGATATATATATACTCGAAATATACCTGGTTTACTTTTGGTATATTTCTGGTATATATATGATTTATATTGTTATTTTATTTAAATTCATGCATCATTTAATTGTGAATGAATGTTTTATATTATTTATTAATGAAGGATATCAATAGAACGTGCTACCTAGTGGGCAGCACTAGGACCGAGTACGTACCGGTACGCCTATAGCTTTGGCTATATTACTAACTATTTGTGGATATTGATTTGATTATGATTATCGATATGTGAGATGTGGTTTGTGGGTGTGATTGCTGGAGCTCGGTTGACCAAGTGTCTCGGGGCCAATCACACTGGCAGTCAGACTGCTGGAGCTCGGTTGACTTAGTGTCTCGGGGCCAGTCTACTGTCCATATGGATTAAGTGGATATATTTGGAATAAGTGACCCTGTATGGCTTGAGTGTTGTTTAACACTATTTTCTGAGGTTGCGATATTCTAGGGTTCTATGTGATCCTTCATAAAAGATGATTTTCAGATAAAATATATAAAAATGATTTTATTGCATCTGTGTGCAATTGCCTGTATATATACATATTATATATACTGTTGACTGTATGCATTATCACTTAGAGTGTATGTATATATATTATAGTAATTCACTCAGTGAGGTCTGACTCCCCTCCGTTGACTATTTTTCAGGAGAGTCAACTTCTTCAGACCTCAGTAGCAGGTCGATACGCCGGATTTCTTCCGCCCCGGCTTCTTTATGTAAATTGTCTACTTGAGTCTTATTTATTTTATCTAGACACTGCAGTAGTTGTGAATTAAAATATTGGATTTCATGTACTTTATTTTAAAGAGATATACTATATTGAAACTGGATTTGTATTTAAGAGATTATGTATTTGTGAGATGGGATTTTGATTAAATCCAGTTGGTATGGATAATATTATGATATTATGATTTTTATTTCCGCTGCATATTATATGGTTAATGTTATTATGGCATGATTTATTTTATTTTTAGGCTTGCTACGGGTTCCGGATTCGAAAGAATTCCCGTTCCCTAGCGCCGGTCATGGCCCCTGTTTTGGGTCGTGACATCCAGACCTAGAACTACTCTGCCTAAAACTCTGCCCACTACTGCTGCTACTAACTCCTATACCGAATCTGTGACCTCTACCACTCCTTTTGTTCGTGGCATAACCATGCCAGCCAACTCGATGAGTCCTGGACCTCCTACCACTCTACTGTGAACTACCCACAGCCTGCTGGCTCGAACTACCGATGTGAAATACTGGCTGCTGGTACCCGGGAGCTACACCATATCCACTACCCCCAATCATATAAGGATCTATCATGGTGCCCTAGCGGATATGTCGCCTCTCTATCAAACGGGCCTCCTCAATCACACTCTTTATGGTGCGGTCCTTGGTATGCATACCAATAAAAGTGGGTCCCAATCTAGTAACATACAACTCCATTGCTCTATAAGGGTCCCTCTTGATATCCTTTGCATGTCGGGACAACCTATTAAACTCTCTGGTGTAGTCCTTCATTGACCTATCGCCTCTAGTGATGTGGAGTAGTTGCCACCTGTAGGCATCTCTAGTGGCTGGAGGACAGAAAAATCTCAAGAAGCGGTCCTTAAACTCTGGCCAAGTCAACTCGTGCATAGATGGCTGAATCGACTGCATAAACCAGTCCTGAGCGGCTGCCTGTACCGATAACTCCATAATCATAATCCTTTGATAATCTGTGTGTCCCATCCTCGTACGTGCCTCAATCGCATTAATGAAGTCTAAGGCATTACCCGTACCATCGAAAGAAACTCTACCGATCCGAGAGTAAAGAAGGGCTGCTTCAGTGTTTGACATCCCATGGTTCCTCTGCTAAAGCATCTACTGTACAAGGGGCATCGCCAGATTCAATGCTGCTAGACCCTAATTAATCCCTACTAGTCCAGCTACAAAGGCTATGGGGTCAACAGCTGGGGCTTCAGGCTCGACTGGCTGCTGATCAGGAATCTCAGCTGCAGCTACCCTAGCTCAACCTCTACCTCTACCTCTGCCCCTATGATGTGGAGCAGGAAGGGGAGCCTCATCCTGCACAGACTACTCATTAAGTCTAAGAGTCGGATCAACATCAGGGTCGGTACGCACACGCCTCATTCTGAAAGGAAGATAAGGAAAATTTAATTCAAAACGGGGTAAGAATATTTAAAGCAATGCGGAATTAGAAACAATAACATCTCAAAGACAATTATCAACCCTAAAGCTGCAGTAGTTACACAGAAAGACAGACATGGATAACTAATCGAACTTATGCTCTGATACCAACTTTGTCACGACCCGAACCCAAGGGCACGTGATCGGCACTAGGGAATGGGAAGGCATAAGGCCCCCGAAACCCGTAGTAAGCCTTAATGAAAAGATAAACAACTCCTTACAATTTAAAACTTTATTTTAAAATAGAACACATTATGAAATTGATTTTTCTCAAAAATAAACAAATTCAAGTGCTAAATAAAATGTGCTTCAACATCACATATTATAAATCAAACTTAAATCTTTATACATAAGCGAGGTTCATACTAATAGATTATAAAAACATACTTAAACCATATAATTCTTAGTACATATACTATTGCAACAACCTAGATTAACACACAGTACAGCTTACAATGACCTACATAAAATAGCCGATGAAGAAGAAACCTGGCATCGAGGTAGTCTAAGGTCGAACTCCCAAGCTCCTGAAAAAAAATAAATTGAGGGGAATCAGACCTCACTGAGTAAGTCAATAAAAAGAGATGTACGATTTGAAAACCTTTTTTTTTTTTTTTTGAGAACTATATATATTTTTAGTGAAAATAATTTATAATGTATAAACATAGCTTTTGAAAAATCTCGGTAGAACCCTAAACCCAAAATCTAAATGGCCAACTGAGCCCACTTATTCCAACGAGACTACCGATCCCATAGAGCAAAGGCATCAATATCGAGGCACCAAGCTGTAGTCATTCACTTAATCCAAATATATGGCACTGGTGGTCCCCGAGAGCAAAGGTATCGACCGAGGCACCCATCCCAGTCCATTATTAACCTTTCAATCACTGGCAATCCCCGAGAGCAAAGGCTTCCACCGAGGCACCCGTCCTAGTTTAATATTCACCAGTCATACAATAATCGGATCCATCTCTCAATCTCTACCATGTGCATATAGTCCTGGTGAAGCCCACCAGGTAGTCCGTTCTACCAAAATTTCTCAAAATCGATTTTAAATAAATAAAATACGTTTAAATCTTAAAAAACAGCATTAAATTAAATAAATCATATAATTAATATGATAAAAATATGAGCGCATGCATTCTTTAAATAAACACACGCACAGATCGTTCTATTGACTTACAGGATGAATATGAAGGCTGATGACCATACGTCTGCGTCGGTCTCACAGCTTCTGCTCCGAAATGCTCTAAAAGAAAATAACAATCGACTTTTAAAACATGATCATGGAATCGAAATCAACAGTTAACAAAAAAATGAAATTTTGGGCTGACTCGAGGAAGACCGGACAAGACTCGCTAGATAGAATATAATCTAACTAACGGTAGAAATTTTACGGATATCATGTTTTACGAGAAAATCTATCAAAATTTCGGCAGAGTCTCCTCTGTAAAACGGACATCTCTCTACCAAAGGTAGAGCCAGACCTGCATAGAAAATGCACTTCTAATAATCATAGACACCCACACTCGAGTCGGGCTCCCAAAACTACATTTTGCCCCGACCGAGATCACAACTCAACAAAATATCGAGGATTAATAATATTTATTTCTCAAACACGCATTTCACATACACATATACTAAAAATAGACAAAAATATATAAAATCTCAATCATTCAAAATTAACAACTAAATTTGTATTCCTTCATCAAAATATAATTATACCTTAATTTAAAATCCATTAAAATGTATTATATATATATACAATATTTGGGATTTAATATTCAAAATTTACACTACTTAGGTAAAAAATACCAATTAATTTATAAAAATTGTCTAAACCCCTTAAATATTAATAAAACTAATTAAAATATATATTTAACTATATTTAGCGTAAAATTACATTTTTACTCCCTAAAATACATAAATTACATAATGTATTACTAATACTAAAAATAATTCCTTAAAATTATTTAATCATGCCAAAAATTCATTTTCTCAAAATAAACCTTCCTAATATAATTAAAACATTTAATCAACCAACAATTTTCTCCCAAAAATATTATTTAACCTAAAAATCAAATTTGGCATAAACTCAAAAATATTTATAAAAATAGTATAAAAATCACAAAAATTATAATTTGAGTTCTAAAATTAATAACATTCAATAATAACTTCAATTATTAAAATTTCATAATTTTTACAAATAATTTTTGAAATTAATAAAAAAATATTAATTAATACCCAAAATTAACAAACCTATAATTAACACCAAAATTCTAAAACCTAAAATAAAATTAATATACTAAGATCAATTAACTATAATTACTTTAATTATATTAACTATATCAAATAAAACCTTATAAATCAACTAAAAAATAAATAAATAAAAATTATGCAAAATTCTGTAAATTAAGGAAAATTAGGAAAAAAATACTTAAAATTTCAAATTGAAGCAATTTATTGGCATAATCCAACATATACTCAAAAAAAACCTAAAATCAACATTCAAAATCAACCAACAACCAGAAAACAACCTAACAACAACCGACGAACAACATTGTGCAACTCACCTTCAACCTTCAATTCCGGTGCTAGAGGTGAGTTGCAGCGGCAGCCCTTGGCTTGGACGAACACCCAAGACGATGAGGGAAGTTGGGGAAGCTCGGGTGGCACCGGATCAGCTTGGGTTCTAGCTGGCAGAGGAAGAAAATGGAAGGCAGCGACAGCAGCACCTCTTGAAGCTTCCTTCTCGCGGTGTCAATGGCGATTCTGGTGGTGGCAGGACGAACGACGTAGTGAAGGAGAAGGAAGAGATGGTGAGGGATGAAGTGGGAGAGGGTACAGGGCTCGGGAGCTTCTGTTTCGTTCTTCTTCTTTGTTTTTCTCTTGCTTTCTTTCTTTGTTTCTTTTTGTTTCTTCATAAAAACTGTATATATATATATATATATATACCTCCATTAGATAGAAAAAAAATAATTATCATTTATATAATATAACCTAAAAGTATTTATTAAAGATTTAAATATAAAATTACTTTATTTAGTTAAAACATAGGGTATTACACATATATGTATAAGAATACCTAATTTTTATGGTTTAGTTTGCATGTATATATAGTATAATAATTCACTCAGTGAGGTCTGAACCCCCCTTAATTATTTTTTTTCAGGAGATCCCATATCATCAAACCTTAGTTGTAGAGTTCCTCACCGGTGTTCTTCAGTCCCGGCTATTTTATGCAAATGTATATTCTAAACTCTGATTTGTATTCTAGAAACTGTAGTAGTAGTGTTATTGTATCGTAAGAGTATTATATTGTTTTGATATTGTATACTCTGAAAAATTTGTATTTGATTACTATACGAAGATATATTCATTGAGAAGGATTTGGAGTATTTATATTATATTGATTTGAAAATTTTTAATTCTGTCATATTTTTTAATTATTTATTTCATGATTTTATTTTTTGAAGGCTTGCTACGGGTTCCGGATTCAAAAGAATTCCCGTTCCCTAGCACCGGCCATGACTCTTAGTTTGAGTTGAGAGATTAACTCACTCACACCTAAAAGCTCAAATATACCCAAGAAAATTTTCCATAAATTTTCCAATTAATATAGCTAATAGCTTTCAGTGGTACACTAAATACAAGTGGTGATTGACACACATTAACCAAAGAGGGGAGGAGTCTATTTATAACTAAAGACTCCCTATTTTCCCCAAATTCTCGATGTGAAAATTTTACAAACTAACAAATCTCCACCTTAGAAAATTCCAAACAGTTCTCTCACAAATCTTCCTCATGATTAAAAAAAAAGGGCAATAGCTACCTCATCATCAACTATGTCAATCACAATTCTAAAAAAAACAAGAATTGACATATTCCACCATAAGAGTATACACATTTGGAATTCACCAACTCCAATAATTTTCACCTCGGTTAGTTCATGTCGAAACAACTACTAATAAGTTATGGTGCAACTTCCAATGTTGACCTTGTAAGAAGTTCATTAGCCATCAACATCAATTTCACCACACACCTTGCATCAACTATCAACCAATGCCTATGTGCAAATTGTGAACATGCTACCTTCATACATCTTTTTCCACGGCAACTCAGTTGGTAGATATCATGCCATGAGAATATATATATATATATATATATAGAAAGTTTATCGTCTCCTTCTTCAAAGACAATCACATTAGTAACATTACTTTTGAAGCCATTAGCAAAATTAGCTCCACCTTTTTTGCAATCTTTCTTTACATGTCCAAGTTGCCCATATCCCTAGCATATAATTTTCTTTTTGGAGCCTTTAATCATTCTCTTATTTTCACAAATGGATAATAGTGTACTTTCAAAAGACTTGTTCTCTCAATTTTTCAACCTTCTTTCTTCAGAAATCAACTTACTTGACACTTCTAAAAAATTCACATTCTCTTTCCCATACATTAAATAATTTGCATGTGCTCATAGGAAAGTGGAAAAGACCAGATAAGTCTCAACGCTTTATCTTCATCATTAATTTTCACTCCAATATATTCCAGTTCAGAAACAATCCCATTGAGTACACTAAGGTGGTCATAAATTTTTGTACCTTCTTTCATTTGCAATTTGTGAAATTGCTCCTTCAAATATAACATATTTGAAAAATTTTTAGCCTTGTACATTTACTCAAGCTTTTCCTAAAGCTCATTTGTTGTTGACCATCTAGCAATATTAGCAAGAACATTTTTTTGCTAAACAAAGATAACTCTGACCTGCTACTCTCATGTCTATCTCCTCCCATTCTTCTTCACTCATCTTGGATTTTCCTATGTTTGCATTACTTTCACCAGATTTAATTGGCTCCTTTCTTTTGGACAAAGAAGTTGGCTTTCACTTCAAGTCCTTATACAATCTAGACTTGATTAGTATATCCTTTACTTGTACTTGCCACCCAAAATTAATTCTCCCTTCAAATTTCTCAATATCAAAATTTGAAACTCATTTTTGCTCAACAGTACCTCTGTATACTTAAACAATACTTCTTGCTATAGTGACCTCACATGTGATTAATGAGTAAACAATTGTGTCCATAAAATACACTAAGAAAGTTTTCAGGAGAGATTGGGGAGACACAAACGGTACCACTTAAGTCTTAACTTCCTCAGGCAATTATAGCCTTTATGACAAAACTTTCATGACTGTATTTACTTGCACAATACCACACTCAATAAACACAATACCATAATTAAAGGACCTCTAGTTGGATCACAACAATTTCTAAAAAAAAAAATTGTCGATGCGGAAAGCCAATTAGCTTAAGAAAATTTTTTCTGATGTGGAAGATCAGCCTAAATCGTAACCACAGAGCATACTAAAATAAACTAAGAGCTCTAATACTAATTGTTTGGGAAAATAGGTCCTTACAATCCAACAAGTACTTTTACCCCTTTAGATTATAACTTAAACAAAATGCTTGAAAAATTAGAAAAGAAAACACACAATAATTTAATGTGAAAAACTCTCAAATGGAGAAAAATTACGAGCGTTGTCAGGAGACAACCAAGAGAAAAATATTCACTATGTGAAAAATTATTAGAATCACACTACAAAATATTTAACTCTCACTCACACCCAAAAGCTCAAATATACCTAAGAAAATTTCCCATAAATTTTCTACTAGTATATCTAAAAACTTTCAATGATACACCAAATACAAGTGGTGATTAACACAGATTAACTAAAGGAGGAGGAGTCTATTTATAACTAAAAACTCCTCTCTATTTTTCTCAAATTCCCAATGTAGGAATTTTACAAACTAACAAAACTAACTTGATTATTAGTTAAAGTGCTTCAAATATTTTAAGTCTTCTTCTATGTATAGTTAAGATGGTCTTTCTTAGAGCATTTTTAAAGATATTTTTATTTTTTTAAAAAAATTACATTTGATGTTATAAGGAGTACCTTTTTTCTAATATAAACAGTAGAAAATTTTAATGAAGTTCAATAAATTTTTTAATTTTTAATTTTTCATAAAATACTAATAAAAAAATGGAAATAATAGTACCTATTTCTTATAGAAATTCAACATTTACGATATTTTGTAATTTTATATCAATCTTTTAATTTTATCAAAAATATTATGATTCTATCAATTGTTAGCAATTTTAAAATTAAATAAAAGATACTAAAATAACATTTATAAGTTGTCAAATTTGTCCTTTCTAATTGGCAAATCCAAATATTTACAATTTTTGACAAAAATATTTTAATTTGAAATCATTTGGTCAAACTTAAATAAAAAGCACTTAATATGATAATTTAACAATTAAATTCACCTTGAAAAAATTTCAAATTTGTTAATGGTTATTATTCTAATAATTTTAAAAATTAGATATATGTAATAGGATATAAGAAAAACAAAACCTTACGCATGAAAAATAAAAATAAAGGAGACTGTATATTTGAAAATATTTTGCCTAACTGTGCAGTATAGGGTGAAATTTTTCCCCAAACTTTTTATAATATTTTTATTTTTATTATGTAAGCAGCACCTCAAATTTTAAAGCTTCCTTTTTATGAATAGTTATAAGTTGGTCTTCTACATTTCTTAAATATATATTTTTTTAAAATTGAAAAAATTCTATAATTTTAAAAATATAATTTTAATTTAATATTTTTCATAATACTTATCAAATTATGAATTTTTAATATATATATATATATATATATTAGAAATAGTATATGCTAATAAATAATAGTTTCGGTCGCAAACAAGTCAGTCATTATATATTGTCAAATAGATGATTGTGTATGCTTGAAAAAATGTCACCACCTTCAGAGTTTAAGGGTCTACTTGGTTTAGGTATTTATAGCAAGTGATAATTGATAGTGGTTGTTGATAGCTGCTAATTGTTAGCTAATAAATATGAATTGTTTAGTAAAATTTTTTTAATTATTGCTATTTGTACATCAAATGACCTTTAAGGATATAATTTATTTGTAAATATAATTTCATATACTTCTTATAATATTTTTTAGTTATGCAAATTATTTAAAATATATACAGTAATGAATAATAATTTATTGTCAGTAATTTATATATTATTAAAATAATTAATAGAAGTTATTTAAAAATAAAATTCAAAATATAAATATTATTGTATAATTTTTTAAAAATAATTATATGAAAAATAAAATTCAGAAAAAAGAAGAGAAAATTTAAAGGAAATATGTTTTCATGTATTCATAAGAGATATTACAATCCTTATATATATACATAAGAATCTTAATTACATCCTAATTAGGAATAGAATAACATCCTAAATAACATAAAGATTTTATTCCTAATTGTATACAAATATTTACTTCCTAACATATACAATTAAAATATTTACTTCCTCAACACTCCCCCTTAAGTTGGTGAATGTATGTCGATCATTCCCAACTTGCCAAGTGAGTTGCAGAACGATTTTCCGGATACAACCTTGTGAGGATGTCAGCTAGTTGAGTCTGAGAAGAAACAAATGGAAGAGTAATTATTCCTTGATTAAGATGATCTTTGATGAAATGTCTATTAACCTCCACATGCTTAGTCCATTCATGTTGAATCAGGTTATTTGCAATTACTATGGCTGCCTTATTGTCATAATGTAACAACATCGGCTTCGGATGTTTTAGTCCCAGATCCTGAACAAATTGTTATATCCAGAGCAATACACACACTCCATGAGCCATTCCTCTAAACTCAGCTTTAGCACTCGACCTTGCTATGACTTTCTATTTCTTATTTTTCCAAGTGACCAAATTCTTTTCAATAAATGTAAAGTATCTGGATGTTGATTTTCGATTAGTTTGATCTTCAGCCCAATCAGCATCTGTATAATTAGTAATTTCATAATCTTTATTTCTCCCAAAGAATAACCCTTTGCCCGGAGAAGACTTCAGATATCTTAACACTCGGTATACTGCATCCATATGCTCTTTACTAGAGAATGCATGAACTGACTTACAACACTTACTGCATAAGTAATGCCCGGCCAAGTATGAGATAAGTAAATCAACCTTCCCACCAGCCTTTGATGCTGATCTTTATCAATTAGGACTTGATCTCCTTTGATTGATAGTCCATGGTTGACTTTATTTAGAGTCTTGGTTGGTTTACAATCAAGCATGCCCGTTTTTGTCAATAAATCCATTATATACTTTCATTGGTAGAGGGAAATCCTTTAAGCTAATCTTGTAAATTTAATCCCTAAAAAATACTATAAGTTACCCAAATCCATAAGTTCAAACTTAGTAGCTAACTATCTTTGCAAGATAGTTATCTTACTCATATCATATATAGTGACTACCATATCATCAACATACATAATCAGAGCAGTGACTTTACCCAACCTTTGTTTGATGAATAGTGTATGATTAGCATCACTTTGCTTATATCCAAGCTTCCTCATGAAAGTTAAGAGTTGTCCAAACCACTCTCGATGTGATTTCTTGAGTCCATACAATGCCTTTTTTAGTTTGCATACTCAGTTAATGCATCTTTTTCCACGTGGTGGATCCATGTATACTTCTTCATCTATGGTTCCATTTTAAAAAAGCATTCTTCATATTAAATTTTTATAGTGTCCAATCCTGGTTAGCAATTAAGGAAATAAGAACTCAAATGTTGTTCATTTTTGCTACTAGGGCAAAGGTTTATTCATAGTCAATTCCATACTTTTGAGTATATCCTTTTGCTACTAACCGAGCTTTATATCGGTTAATGCTTCTGTCTGAATTGAGTTTGATAGTGAATATCCACCTATACCCAACCATCTTATTTCCTTCAAGGAGTGGAACAAGTTCCCATGTGCATTTCTTCTGCAATGCCTCCATTTCATCATTTATGACTTTCTTTCAATCCGGATAAGCTAAAGCTTCCAGCACATTACTCAAAATAGATACAATGGATAATTAACTTACAATAAATGTATATGAGTTAGACAATCGGTTGATTGATATGAAATTATTGATAGGATATTTAGCTTTGGTATGAAGGTCCGGATCATATTATTTTTTTAGAATCCCTCTGTTGATTCTATAAGGATAACGAGGCTTGATATTTGGAGTTATTAGGGGAGATGAGTGTACCTCATTGTGAACATTTGGAGTTTCTTCAGCTTTTGGTATGGGTTGGAAAGAAGTACTATCTTGATTAGTTTCGGGTCTAAGCAAACTACTCAAATTATCTTTAATTATCTGTCCGGGTGAGATGCTTAAAAAATTCGGAAGACTCGCGATATCTAAGATATTCAAAACACTTAGAGCTAAGACATTCGGAACAGATGGAGTGCTATCTTTAAATTCAACACTCGGAGCTAAGATATTCAGAACACTTGAAGATAAGACATTCAGAACACTCAGAGCTAAAACATTTGGAACACTCAAAGCTAAGACATTCAAAACACTCGAAGTGCTATCTTCCAATTCAAAGATGGTTAGAATTCACACCCCCTAAAGAGAGCACTCAGATTGAGAGAAGAAGGGCTTTTCATGGAATCAAACATCCCAAGTTATATATATCTTTTTAGCATTCAGATCATAACACTGATATCGCTTTTGTAGATCCACATAGCCAATAAATATACATTGGATAGCTCGAGGATCTAGTTTACTGAGTTTCTACTGAACATATATCGAGCATCCAAAGACTTGGTGCTTAAGATTATTTAGAGGTGGAGATAGGACAAGTTCATGAAGTTTCTAAAGAGGCATTTTGAAATTGAGTACTCTTGATAGAGTCTGGTTTATGAGATATATAGCGAATCGAATAGCCTCTCCTCAGTATTCTCGAGGAACATTCATGTCAAACAATAATGCTTAAACGATTTCCAATAACTATTAATTCTTTCGTTTGACTATACCATTATGTTGGGGAGTGCGGGCACAAGATGTCTGGTGGCAAATATCATGCTTGTGGCAAAAATCTTTAAGAGCCGAGTTAATATACTCCTTACTATTATCAGACTGCAAGACTCAAATTTTTCTCTAGTATTGCATAGCCACCATTTTGTATAGGTCTCAAAAAGTAGAGCACACATCTCCCTTATTTGAAAGTAGTGATACCCAGGTCATCTGGGTGCATTCATCAATAAACGTTATAAAATATCGAGCACTAGACAGAGTAGGAATCTGAGTAGGTCCCCATACATCAAAATGAATGGTCATAAATAGAATTCAATTTTTATTATAACTCGATACATATGAAATCTGGTGGCTTTTTTCCAATTTACAAATACCACACTTGAATTCAGATTTTGTGGTAGTAAAAAAAATTATGTTTTTATTTTTCTAAGATAATGAAAAGAAAAATGGCCAAGACGATGATGCCACAAAATAACTTGGTCTTTAGCTGAGCAACTTCTACCAACCCTATTGACTTGACTTGACTTCTGACTTAGATCACCATCCAAAACAAGATAGTACAACTTTCCATGTTTAACACCAAAGCCAAGAATATGGTGCATTGCAATGTCCTGAAATACACAATAACTAGGCCAAATTTTGACAGTGCAATTCAAGGTTTTAATGATTTGGCCAATATATAATAGATTACAAGAAAGAGAAGGAACAACAAAATCAGTATCTAGAGAAAGAGAGTGAAAGTTAGATACTGATCCTTCATGAGTGATTGGTGTTATGCCTCTATTAGTAGTCAAGATATTTTATTGGGTTAATGGTCAGATGGATGTAAGATGGTGAGTGGAGTTTTTCATATGATCAGTAGCACCTTATCAATAATCCATGTATTATTTCGAGTAAGATTTTTCATATTTGATGTTGCATTAAGACCATCACTTGGTTTAGTACCACTAGAGGTGCCAATTGCAGCTTTTTTGAGCTTCTTATGAGGCTTTTTATTGAAATTCAACCAGTTCGGATCACACAATTTCATAGCACCGTTCCTTGGAGTGTCCAACTTTGCCATAATGATTACAAGTGTATGTGATAGACTTACTTGGTACTCTTCCTTTGAACTGGGGATGAGTCTGAGCTACTATATGTACAGTATGGTCCGACAGTATCTTCAGCTCGTCCATTGTATGGCGCTGGTTGTGATCCCTCTACACATATGCATAACTAGACTCAATATCAAGAGGTGTATCCTTTCAAAGTATTTCACTCCAAGCATTATTAAATTCAAAATTAAGTCTGGCTAGGAATATATGTGTTTGAAGTTGGGTAATATGCTTGTGGAGTGATACTACTCTATTAACATCCTCCCCTTATGCACAAGTCCGGGCATCAATTTCCTGAAATATTCCAATCAACTCATTATAATATGTAGGTAATGACTTACCATTCTGACATGTTGTGAATGACTTCTAGTTTAATTTGAACAACTGAATTTCATCATATCCATCATAGAAGGTTTTTGAGATAGCATCCCATATCTCCTTTGCTATTAGAAGACGAATGAACCTCTGCATCAATGTCGGATTCATGGAATCAATCAACCAACTTTTGACTCAATTATTATCATTAAGCCAAGTATCCAAAGCTTTATCTCCTACTGGTAGTTTTTGCATTGTGCTAGTAAGAAAGCCAAATTTATTTCTACCTCCAATTTGCATCTTCATGAGTTGTGACCATATGGGATAGTTCATATATCATCAAGAATAATTCCCGTAGGAAATGGATAAATTATCTTAAAGATTTTGAATAAAATTGGGTGTTTCATAGGATACAATGGATATGTTTTCAGTGGTCATTGTTTCAAAGATTCAAAAGATAAAAGAAGAAAAAATATGATTTTGAAGATTTAATAAAAAAAATTGATTTTAATGGGTATGCTCTGATACCATGAAAAAAAAAGAAAATTAAAGAGAAATATGTTTTCATATATTCATAAGAGAGGCTATAACCCTTATATATATATATACGAATCCTAATTAAAAATAGAATAGCATCCTAAATAACATAAAAATTTTATTTCTAATTGTATACAAATATTTACTTTTTAATATATACAATTAAAATGTTTACTTCCTCAACATTATATGCATAAATATTAGAATTATTAATTATAATTTACAATAATATTTATTTAATTATGAACTATTAAAAAAATTAATTGCATACATTTAAATTAAATGAAATTATTTTTTTAGTTATTTTTAATAGGAGTAAAATAGTTTAAATAAAAATACATATAAATCGGCTATCAACTGATAGGAAAAAATTTCTAAATAAATCTTATCAAATCATTAGCTGTTTTGACTAAAATCAACTATTAGCTGCTGATTTTTAAATTTTATCAAACACTTAAATTATATCTAATTGAAAAAAAATCTCTATTAACTATATCAGCTCTGAGGCCTTATAGATAAGGAGTTGCCAATTGTGGTGGAGATCTACATAATTCAAAAGAATTAAACAACAAAGGATGTCTCTTAGCCAATTTACTTGAAGTAACAACATTTCTTATGAATCTATAGTGAGGTGATCTGCCAATTATCAACCTCCTATTTGGGATAATGATTTTGTTCAATCTTTGCAAACTCAATTTGCGGAAAATTATTTAATTATGTGTCCTATTTTTATTGAATTTTAGTGCATGATAGTGACTTATTTTATCTTGTTCTGAATGAGGTTCTTTTCTTTTTCATATCACCAGACATTAATATCATATCAACATCTTAATAGAGAAAAAAAAATCGTAATTGGGTAACACGCATACAAATTGTTTTATCACCACATGCATTATTGTTAATTGAATTATTGGTAGGTTAACACGTATACAAATATTTTTTATAAAGTCTATTGGTGCCAAAAATTAAAAAGTTCATAATTTTTTTTTTGTAAATTTTATTTCTAAAAATTTTCGTGAATTTTTTTAATTAATTAATTTTTTTTTGTAAATTTAGCAAAATATGTATTTTAGAAAAAAAACACGTAATATTGAAGGTAAGCTTTTTTTTTTTTTTTCCAAATGACAATTTGTACTTTTTATTTTAACTGAAGTATAAACTGTAATGGTCAAGAAATTAAAATGAGTAAAATAAATTTATATAAAATAATAAATTGTAGTACCAATGAAGCTACTTATAAGCTACCTAGTTTAATCGACCTTAATCATATCTTATGAACTCATGGTGAATTGATGTAACTTTAATGATAACATTACGAAAGCCGCCTATCAGGCATAAAAATATAATATATTTTGATAGTAGATCATTTAAGTATTGATGTAATGCATAAAAACATATTTATTTTTAAATTAAAATAAAAATTAATTTAACAATCAAATATAATATGATTAGAAGATTACATTTCATGATGTCTTTAAAAAAAATATCACTATATCATTTTTTTATTAACATAAAATATAATATATTGATAATAAAATTTTATATTATTATTATTATTTTAATCAGTGATAAAAGGAGGACAATAGTCATTTAAAATTAGCACCTTATGTTAATTTACCTCCTTGATTTACAAATGACAACTTAGAGATTTCAACTTGTTAATTATGGGGGCATTTTGTTTAGCTAATTAAGATAGTTTATAGAGATTTTTTCTTAATCAACTATAATTTATATGTTTAGTAAAACATGAAAATTAGTAGTTGATAGCTAATTATATTTAAAGCAGTTGTTGATTTGAAACACTTTATTTTGAAGTTTTTTCAATCAGTTGATAACTGATTAGTATTTAATTTTTAATTAGACTATTTTATCCATATTAAAAAAATATCTAAGAACAAATAACTTCATTTAAATTGAAATTAAATGTATATAATTAATTTTTTATAGTTCATAATTAAATAAATATTATTGTAAATTATAATTAAATAATTATTATATTCATACCTATAATTATTTTAAAAAAATTCTACAATAATATTTATATTTTAAAATTCATTTTTAAATAATTTACATTAATTATTTTAATAATATATAAATTAAAGATAATAAATTATTATTATTATAGTTATTTTAAATTATTTTTTAAAAATTATATACTTTTTATAATATTTTTTAGTTATGCAAATTATATATATATATATATATATATATATATATATATATATATATATATATATATATATATATATATATATATATATATATATATATATATATAATTTGCATAACTAAAAAATATTATAAAAAGTATATAAAATTATATTTACAAATAAATTATACCCTTTATGGTCATTTAACATATAAATAGTAACAGCTAATAAAATTTTACCAAATACTTCATATTTATCAACTAGTAGTTATTCGCTATCAGCAGACGTTATTAGCTGCTATAAACAGTTAAACCAAACAGACCCTAAAAGTAAAACTTATCAACACTCTTACACTATTTGAGGCGTCTAAATTGATATTTTCATAAGTTCATATGAAACTATTTAAACACTTAAAATCACCAAAAATTGTTTATAGGTGTTGAATTGAGCTATGGAAAGTCAAACATTTGATTGTATATGAAAGAGTTCTAGAGGGGGGCTGAATAGGACTATTGAACAAAAATGAGAAATTAAAAGAATTATTTGCAAGAAGTGAGTAAGAGTAGAGAATGAAGAATGATGAACACAATTATTTAAGGAGTTTGGATTCTCAAATAATCCTACGTCTCCACCTAACTTATCCCCAAGTTAGGATTTTTTAATCACCCACAATCTTATTACCAAGATTGAGAATACACAAGAGTTTTATGGCTCACTCTTACAACCTTACAATTTTGAGTTTTCAAGGCTCACTCAAAGACCAAATTCCCAAGTGTTTTAATGGCTCAACACTTAAACCAATTCCTTTAGAATAGAATCTCACTTCCCGTTTTCTAAACCCAGAAAATAGAAGAATAAGAATGTCTATTCTAATCACTCACCAACTCTCACAAGAGTTATACACAAAGAATTTGATTGAAAGAAAGTTTTAGAGCTCAATTGAATGTTTAAGAAAATGATGAATGATGCATAAGTTTTCTTAACCTTTCAATTGAATTCTAAGTTGTGTTTATATAGAAAAACACTAAAAATGTAGTTGTTGGAAGTATCAATCATGTCTCTAATGTTTAGAATTGATTTTGAATCAATTCTTGAGTTATGGCAGCTCAAGGGCTGCTCACGACCTCCTCACGAGTGAACAGTGCTCGTGAGGGGTGAAAATATAGCCGTTGTCTTTAAAAATTCCCGTTGGAATGCTGTCAGAGGTGCGCTCACGAGCAAGTCACGAGCCACCAGCTCGTGAGGAGTACTGCCATCTTTTGGCAGGAATGTGCTCCAAATGCTCCTTTGACGGATTGCTCGTGATCACTTCTAAATATGCTCGTGAACGGGACTGAATACGATCGATTCAGACAAAACATTCTTCATGAAAGTTGTAGATAATTGTCTTATCTTTCTATAAAAATTTGAATCACCTCATTTGGACATCTTTAGCTCAAGATATTTCTGAATTACCAAGAGCTGTGCAAACTGAAATGCAAGCTGCATATGCTGACTTCGACTGAAGATTTGCATACACAAATGAACTTGGATTTTTATGATCAAGTACAATTGGAAAGCTTAAGATGTCTAATTCAAAAGTAAAGAAGCTTATTTTCACATTTAAGAGCTTTAAATATGTCAAAAGTCTTCTTCAATCTCAGAGGTTCAAACAGCCCAAAAAGTTACTATTCACCCAAAAGTGTATATGCTTGGTATATGTTTGGTATATAATTCCCTACACACTTAATTGAAATTGTTAGTATAAAAATTGTTTGTCAAAGTCCAAAATTAAGAGTTTGATCATGCAAATGGTCAACAATATATATTTTAGGAATTAAATCTCTATTTTATTTAGGAAGTTATTCTATTCCTAGTTAGTTTGTGTAATTAAGTTATATATATATATATATATATATATATATATATATATATATATATATATATATAAAGGATGTAACCTTTCTTGTGAATATACAATACACACAATTCTCTTTAAATTCTATCTTTTTCCTTTATTTTATTCTATATGGTATCAGAGCATACCCATTGAAATTGAATTAAATTCATACTGAATCCTTTGAATTTGTAACCCTTTCAAATCCACCATGACAACTAAAAACACATCCATTGTATCACATGGAACACTAACTCTTATTCAAAACCTTCAAGATAATTCTCCCTTTCCTATTAGACTTATACTCGATGATACAAACTATCTTTTATGGTCACAACTCATGGAGATGTAAATTGGAGCTAGAAATAAATATGGTTTTCTTATTGGAACAATTCCAAAACCACTTGCCTAAGATAAAGCCTTGGGGCCTTAGCTCATTGATAATCACCGAGTCAAAAATTAGCTCATTGATTCAATGAGTTCAATGTTGTTGCAGAGATTTATTCAACTTTAAACAACAAAGGATATATGAGATGTTATCTCCAAAACCTTTTATGATGGATCAAATGAAACTTAGTTGTTCGAGGTTAAGTCGAAGATTATTTACTACTTGTCAGAATGGTAGGCCATTGCCTATATACTATAATGAGCTGGTTGGGATATTTTAGGAGATTAATGCTTGAATGAGTGCTCACGGAGAGGATGTTAATTGAGTAGTATCACTCCACAAGCATATTACTGTAATACCTTACATTTTAATTGAATAAAGTAATTTTTAATAAATACTTTTAGGTTATATTATATAAGTGATAATTATTTTTCTATCTAATGGAGATATATATATATATATATATATATATTTATATTTATGCTAATGTTATTTCAGGGTTATTAATTTATATGAGTATGATTTTATTATTATGACATTTATTATTATTATTAATAAACTATATTAACCTCATGGTTAATTTATGTGCTATTTAATACATGAATATATATATATATATATATATATATATATATATATATATATATATATATATATAGAAATGAAAAAGAAAAACAGAAAAGAATGAAAGAAAGCAACTGAAAAAAAAATAGAGAGAAGCTTCCCGACCCAGCCCCTGCCATCCTCTCCCTCTCCGTCCCTCACCATCTTTTTCTTCCCTTTCACCATGCCATTCTCTCTGCCACCACCTGAGAAGCCATTACCGCCGCAGGAAAGAGCTTCAGGAGGTGTTACTGTCGTTGCTTCTCCTCTTCCACCTTCGGGCAAAGCTCCCTCCTCACTATTGGAGTTTGATCTGGCGCCACCCAAGCTTCCCCAACTTCCTTTATCCTCTTAGGTGTCTGTCTAAGCCTAGAGCCGCCGCTGCAACTCACCTCCGGCGTCGAAATTGGAGGTTGAAGGTGAGTTGCTCTGTGTTGTTTTTAGGTTGATTTCAGGTTATTTTCTGGTTGTTGACCAAAAATAGATGTTGATTTTAGGTTGTTCTTAGGTATATGTTGAATTATGCCACTTAATTGCTCCAATTTGAATTTTTAAGCATTTTTCTTAATTTTCCTTAATTTACATAATTTTTGCATAATTTTATTTGATTTTTTTTAGTTGATTTATTGGATTTTAATTGGTTTAATTAGTAAAATTAGAGTAATTATAGCTAATTGTTCTTGGTATATTAATTTTATTTAAGGTTTTAGAATTTTGGTGTTAATTAGAGGTTTATATAAATTTTAGGTATTTAATTGGTATTTATGTTAATTTTCGAAAATTATTGTGAAAAATTATGAAATTTTAATAATTGAAGTTATTAGTGAATTTTAGTAATTTTAGAACTCAAATTATAATTTTGAGATTTTTATACTATTTTTATAAATATTTTTGAGTTTATGCCAAATGTGATTTTTAGGTTAAATTATATTTTTAGAAGAAATTATTGGTTGATTTTATGTTTTAATTATATTAGGAAGATTAATTTTGAGAAAATAAATTTTTGGGATGACTAAATAATTTTAAGGAATTATTTTTAGTACTAATAATACATTATGTAATTTATGTATTTTAGGGGTAAAAATGTAATTTTTTGCTAATTATAGTTAAACATATATTTTAGTTAGTTTTATTAATAATTAAGGGGTTTAGAGAATTTTTATAAATTAATTGATATTTTTACTTAAGTAGTGCTAATTTTAAATATTAATTTCAAAAAAAAAAAAATATATATATATATATATATATATATATATATATATATATATATATATATATATATATATATATATTACATTATTTTGGTAATAAAAATTGAATATAATGGTTTTAATTTAGGCTTTAATTATATCTTGATAATGAAATGCAAATTTAGTTGTTTAATTTTTGAATAATTGAAATTTTATATATTTTTATTTATTTTTAGTATATGTGTGTGTAATATGTATTTTGGAAAATAAATGATATTAATTCTTGATGTTTTGTTGAATTGTGATCTCGATCAGGGCTAAGTGTAGTTTTGGGAGCCTGACTCGAGTGTGAATGTTTGTGGTTATTAGTAGTGCATTTTTATGCAGGTCTGGCTCTACCTTTGGTAGAGAGATGTCCGTTTTACAGAGGAGACTCTGCCGAAATTTCGGTAAATTTTCTCGTAAAACATGATATTCGTAAAATTTCTACCGTTAGTTAAGTTCTATCCTGTCTATCGTGTCTTGTCTGGTCTTCCTCAAGTCAGCCTGGAAATTCATTGTTTTGTTGATTTATGATTTCAATTCCATAGTCATGTTTTAAAATCGATTTGTTATTTTCTTTCTAGAGCATATCGGAGCAGAAGCCGTGAGACCGAAGCAGACGTGTGGTCATCAGCCTTCACATTCATCTTGTAAGTCAATAGAACGATCTGCGCGTGTGTTTATTTAAAGAATTCATGCACTCGTACTTTATTATATTGATTATATGATTTATTTAATTTAATGCTGTTACTTAAGATTTAAACGCATTTTATTTATTTAAAATCAATTTTGAGAAATTTTAGTAGAATAGGCTACCTGGTGGGCTTCACTAGGAATGTGCACATGGTAGAGATTGAGAGATGGATCTGTAATATATATGATTGGTGAATGCTAAACTGGGACGGGTGCCTCAATGGAAGCCTTTGCTCTTGGGGACCGTCAGTGATTGTAAGGTTGATAATGGACTGGGATGGGTGCCTCGGTTGATGCCTTTGCTCTTGGGGACCACCAGTGCCATATATTTGGATTAAGTGGATGACTACGACTTGGTGCCTCGGTTATGCCTTTGCTCTCAAGGACCGGTAGTCTAGTTGGAATAAGTGGGCCCAATTGGCCATGTATATTTTTAGGTTTAGAGTTCTACCGATATTTTTCAAAAGCTATACCTATACATTATAAATTATTTTCACTATAAATATATAGTTTTCAAAAAGGTTTTCAAATCATACAGCTCTTTTATTGACTTACTTAGTGAGGTCTGATTCCCCTCAATTTATTTTTTTTCAGGAGCTTGGGAGTTCGACCTCAGACTACCTCTACGCCGGGTTTCTTCTTCACCGACTATTTTATGTAGGTCATTGTAAGTTGTACTGTGTGTTAATCTAGGTTGCTGCAATAGTATATATACTAAGAATTGTATGATTTAAATATATTTATGTAATTTATTTGTATAAACCACACTTATGTATAAAGATTTAAGTTTGATTTATAATATGTGACGTTGAAGCACGTTTTATTTAGCACTTAAATTTGTTTATTTTTGAGAAAAATCAGTTTGATAATGTGTTATATTTTAAAATAAGGTTTTAAATTGTAAGGTGTTGTTTATTCTTTCTTTTAGGCTTACTACGGGTTTCGGGGGCCTTATGCCTACCCATTCCCTAGTGCCGGTCACGTGCCCTCGGGTTCGGGTCATGACAATTACTTTGCTTTGAACATATATTTCTTAGCTAGACTTGACTTGGACTTTAATAATGCTCGGAGTGAAATACTACGAAAGAATCCACCTCTTAATCTTGATTCAAGTTATGCATATGTGTGTGGGGATCAAAACTAGTGACAGATGATGGAGGAGCTAAAGGTTATACTGGACAATGCAGTACTTGTAGCCATTTTAACTTGAGTATAGTCCAAAGGGAAAGCAATAAGTAAGTTCAAAACATACACATGTACTTACTGTGGTGAAAGTAAACACTCTAAGGAACGGTGATATAAAATTATGGGCTACCTAGAATGGCGGGATTTTAATAAAAAGCCCCGTAAGAAACATGGACAAGTTGCAATTTCCACGTCTAGTGTCACTAAATCAAATGGTGACCTTAATGAAATATCAAGTATGATAAATCTTACTTAGAATAATGCATGGATTATTAATACAGGTGCTACTAATCATATGAGAAACTCTGCTTACCATCTTGCCTCTAAACCCAACAAAATATTCTAATGGTTAATGGAGGAATAACACTTATTACTTATGAAAGATCAGTATCTAACTCTAACTCTCTTAGTTTAGATATTATTCTTGTTCTTCCATCTTTTTCTTTTAGCCTTTTATCTTATTGGCCAAATTACTGAAACCTTAAACTGTACTATCAAAATTTGGCCAAACTATTATTTATTTCAGGACATTGCAATGCACTAGATTCTTGGCTTTGGTGTTAAATGTGCAAAGTTGTACTATCTTGATTTGCATGATGATCCAAGTTAGCAATCAAGTCAAGTCAATAGTGTAGTTGGAAGCAGCTTGGATGAAGAAAAAATAATTATGTGGCATTATTATCTTGGCCATCTATCTTTTAATTATCTTAGAAAAATAAAGCCTAAATTATTTTTTAGTATTACAGACTCTAAGTTCAAATGTCATATTTGTGAAGTAGTAAAAAGCCACTGGATTTTATATGTACTAAGTTATAATAAAAATTTAATTCCATTTATGACTATTTATTATGATGTATGAGGACCTACTCAGATTCCCACTTTTTTTAATGCTCAATATTTTACAACATTTATTGATAAATGTACCCGAATGATAGGTATCACTACTTCACAACAAGGGAGATGTGTATTTTGTGTTTCATGACTTGTACAAAATTGTGGCCATGCAGTATCATAGCCAAATATGAGTCTTACAATCTAAAAATGGTGGGAAGTATCTTAACTTAACTCTAAAAAAATTTTCCCACGAGCATGGCATTCGTTACTGAACTTCAAGTGCTGAAACACCCTAACAAAATGGTATTGTAGAATGAAAGAATTGGCAACTATTGGAAGTAGTCTAAGCATTCCTATTTGACATAAGTGTCCACCTCAGGAATACTGGGGAGAAGTCGCTTCGTCTGTTGCTTATCTTATAAACCAAACTCCATCAAAAGTACTTAGTTTTAAAACTCCATTTTAGAAACTTCAGGAGCTTGTTTCAACTCCATCTCTCCCTAATCTTGAGCCTCGAGTCTTTGGATGCTTAATATTTATTCATTAAGTACTTGGTAAACTAGATCCATGAGCTATTTGGTGTATCTTTATTGGATATACAGATCTACAAAAGAGATATCGGTGTTATGATCCACATACTAAGAAGATGTATGTAATTTGGAATGTGTAGTTCCATAAAAATGTACCTTACTTCTCTCTATCTGAGTTCTCTCTTCATGGGGAGAGAATTCAGGACATCTTAAATAATAATTTTAAGCATCCCACTTGAAGATAGTCTGAGTGTCTTACTCAAACCCAAAACTAATCAAGATAGTACATCTTTCCAGTCAATATTAGAAGTTGAAAAAACTCTCAATGTGCACAATGAGGTAAACTTATCTCCCTTAGTAACCCTAACTATCGAGCCTCATTATCCTTTTAGAATAAATAGAGGAAGTCCCAAATGACAATATGACCTAGACCTTAATACTAAAGATAAATATCTTATTAATAATTACATATCTACAAGTCATTTTTCTAAATCACATACATATACTACAAATAAATTATCTGTTGTATCTATTCTGAGTAATGTGTAAGAGGCTTTAGTTGATCCCAATTGGAAAAAAGCCATGAATGATGAAATAGAGGCATTATAGAAGAACTATATGTGGGAACTTGTTCCACTTCCTAAAGGAAAGAAAGCAGTTAGTTATAGTTGGATATTCAATGTCAAACTTAACTCGGATGGAAGCATTAATTGATATAAAGCTTGGTTGGTAGCAAAGGGATATACTCAGAAGTATGGAACTGACTATGAAGATACATTTGCCATAGTAGTAAATGACTAACAAACTAAAAATGGCATTGTATAGACTCAAGCAATCACCTCGAACATGGTTTGGATGACTCTCGACATTAATGAGGAAGCTCAGTTACAATCAAAGTGATGTTGACCACACATTATTCATCAAACAAAAGATGGGTAAAGTCACTACTTTTATTGTATACATTAATTAACATGTTGGTTACTGTAAATGATTCGAGTGAAATAACAACTCTATAAAAATTATTGGCAACTGAGTTTAAACTCAAGGATCTAGGTAACTTGAAGTAATTTTTAGGGATTGAAGTTGCAAGATCATCTCAAGGAATTTCCCTCTGCCAATGAAAATATATAATGGATTTATTGATAGAGACGAGCATGCTTAATTGTAAACCACCTGAGATTCTAATGGAAGTCAACCATGGATTATCATTCCAAGAAGACTAAGTACCAACTGATAAGGCTTGATATTAAAGGCTAGTGAGAAGATTAATTTACTTATCTCATTGACATGTGTGATCTATAAGCATACAAAATTATGCAATTAATAAATAAAGATTGTCCCATAGAGATTACAAATTGAATATTGTATTACTCAATGTGTTTTTTTATTTAAACACTGAAAAATGGTTTTTAAAATAAAGTAAACTAGACAATTGAAAGCTAATGTAAAAAATCACAATCCAAGAAATATTAGGGTTTAAGATTTAACCTTTTTAAAGATGTAATGAATCTCTAAGTTAATTCAGACAATAGTTCATTATGTAGGCAATCTTAAGATTCATAGATCTTCCTCTCAAAAAAACCTAAGATTGATTGAATACAACTAGTTCTCAATGTTACAGCTCTTGCTAATCAAGTGTTCATTATACCCAATTTAACGATAAGCTTATTAACATTATTAATAGTCTAAATGGCTCTTAACTAAATAGACAATTAATAGGTTACATTATTAATAGGTTATTTCTTGTTTTCTCATTGTCTAGATTTAAACAAAGTGTGGTCAATCCATTGAAGACATTAAGCAAAGCAATAACCAATGAACTATGTTTATTAACTTAAATTAAATCATATTAATCATATGGTTGAATTGATTCAAGAACCCTAACTAGAAAATCTAGCTAATGCTGAGTAGAAGAGAAGAAGATGAATGAAAAGAGAACAAATTCATTATTAATAAATTAAAATTAAAATAACAAAACAATAGAATTAGAAAAACCCCTAGAATGGAAGCCTTTTCTCTTCAATCTTCAAAAAACCCTATTCTAATCAATATGAAAAGAACTAGAGAATTCTAGTTTTGAGTTTTAGAAAATGATGGAAAAATAATACAAAAGTCACTATTCTTGTTTCTTTTGTGGCTCCCTTTATAAACCCTAGCCTCCAGCCTCTTTAAGTTGTTAACTTTTAAAAATCATCCAATCCTTTTAAATCAGCAACAAGAATTTTAAAATCAAAATTTTTTTTATAGATCACACAGTTATTTGCAATTGGCACATGGCTATGCACTGACACTCTTCTCTCAAATCTCCTCAAAGCAGGCATGGTCGTGCGCCTAGGTGTACACAACTATGCATAACACTTTATCCCCTAAATACTATCGAATTAGTAGAATCATTCTTTATAAAAGTTGTAACTATTTTTCTAGTATTTCCATATCACTTTGAATCACCTCAATTGGAACTCTGTAGCTCAAAATATTATTGAAATACTAAGACTTGTGCAACTTTAAATGAAAGCTGCATATGCTAATTTTGACATAAGATTTGCATACTTAAACAAACTTTGATTTTAACAAGTAAGATCAATTCGAAAAGCTTAAGATGTCTACTTAAAATGTTTAGAATATCACTTTCTCATTATAAGACTCTAAGGATATCAATAGTTTTATCGAATCTCAGAGATCAAATAAGCCCCTCTTTTAATTGCTTTCATTTTTTGCCCTTTCTTTGGCTAGATTAGCTCCTAACTTTAAGCCTCTATTAATTTCACCCAAAATTAGTTCCAAAAAAAAATGAAACCTATAAAATCAATGCAAAAGCAATGTAAAAGTAAAATAATTAACTAAAAATGCATAAAATAATAAAAAACTAACTAGTTTGACTCTTAATGCAAATAATCCTAAATCATGCTTTTAAAAAGATAAAAACATATAACTCTAATAATGAAATGCAACTATTAGTTCTCAAAATCTATCATTTTAGCATTTATCAACTCCCTCACACTCGATGTTGGATTTTGTGATTCAAAAATGCAGCAAAAATTAAAACTTTTAATCACAAACCCTAGCCTGGATCCAAGTAATTTGATTAATTGATTTAAAACTAGGGTTTTCAATTTTTACCACAAATGCAAAAGAGGCAAGATTTTTGGAAGGCAAAGAGGAGGTTCACTCCGGTGACACCTTACCTTGAGCTTTTGATTTTGGTAGTTCGGATCAAGACTTCTCCAAAAGAATCCATCCTCCACAAGCATCCACATGAATAGCCCTTGATTCAAATGAAAACTTTATGTGCTAGCACTTCTCTTGATTTCTCATAAATCAAGAATAAAACCACTATGTGTTTTAGTTTTTCTAAGAGGAGAAATTTGAATTTTGGTCACTAATGATTGAGTTAGTGACACCCTAGAGAATATAACATATTTATAGACCTTGAATTAGGGTTTCACTTACTAAAATAACTTTTTGGTAATTTCTTAATTATTATTGTTCTGATTTTATTTAAAATTAAATAAAAAATAATATTCTATTTATTTAAGATAACCTTTACCTTAAATAAATAAACTATTTATTTATTTCCACACAGCATATTTAGGCTTTTTAAACCCATATCCATTTTTAGGCCTATTTTAAGTGTGTGACCCGTAGGTTCACAAGACGTTGGCAGTGGGCCTTAAATCTCTATTTAGGCCTACAAGTCATAAGTGGCCTCTAGTAAGACATTATGACTACCCAAGTCATGTGAAGTCAATACTCTGACATAACCTAATTTATAATAAATATTATAATCCCTTTGTTATATGATATCTTGATTGAATATAAGGCATAGTTTTTTTCATCCTTATATAATTCAATCATATTATTTCTTGACTCTAAGTAGACTGAGAATGATAACTCTTTATCAATTCACTTTAGCATGGCCATGCATTTTCCTCAGTCTATCTTGTCAAGGGGCATATAGATATCTTACTCAGATTAAATGAGGGAAAAATTCCTTCTCAATAACTCACATTCCTCACATAACTTATTTCATATCCAATAACAATCTATTTAATCATCTTGTTAAAGACAATGTTACATTGTGTCAAAATATATAATAGTTATGTAGAAATCTATGATGGTTTCAAGGTCAAAGGACTAAATTAATATTATTATGAAGAGAATTACTTATGATAATTATCTATGTAATATTCTCATGATGGGTCAATCCAGTACATTATTTCCCAAATACGTACCTATGAGTTAACTTAATATCTCATATTCATGATCAGTAAAACATAATCATCAATCAACATCATACTAGCCATAACATATTGTTATGGTTAGGGATAGTTTGAATAGAACTCATATTTAATTTAAGGGTTTTACTATCCAGTCAAATACTTGATGACCTTAGTAAGAATTGACTATTTAAGTAATTATCATAATATAAAATAATAATGAAAAATGCATTTTTATTAAATAAAATGATAAAGTTAAAACATGGTCATACATGATTAACCTAGTGCATATCACTAACAATCTCCCACTTGCACTAGGCCTAATATATATTAAAACTAATACCTATGGACCTAGTATGACTCTCATGCTTAGGCTATGGAAGAGGCTTAGTTAGTGGATCAATAACATTATCATTTAGGGTACTCTGCAAATCTTCATGTCTCCTCTCTCAATGATTTTTCGAATGAGATTATAACGCCTGAGTATGTATTTGGATCTTTGATGTGATCTAAGCTCCTTAGCTTGAGCTATATCTCTATTATTATTATCACAATATAAGTTCACTGGATCTGATATACTAGGAACAGTACCTAGTTCAGTTATGAACTTCTTAATCCAATCAATCTCCTTAGCTACTTCTGAGGCAGCTATATACTTAGCTTCTATTGCAGAATCAGCAATGGTGTCTTGCTTGGAACTCCTCCAGCTCACTGCACCTCCATTAAAAAAAACACATAACCTGGCTATGATAAAAAATCATCATTGTCAGTTTGGAAGCTGGCATTTGTGTAACCATTTATAACTAGCTCATCTTCCTTACCACCATATAGTAAAAATGCATCCTTAGTTCTTCTCAAGTACTTAAGGATATTTTTAACTGCTATCCAGTAACTTTCACCTGGGTCTAACTAGTATGTGCTCATTGTGCTTAAGGCATATGAAACATCAGGTCAAGTACAAAACATTGCATACATGATAGATCCAATAGCAGAAGCATATGGAATCTTACTCATACGGTCTCACTCATCTTGTGTCATAGGAAACTAAGTCTTGCTGAGAATAATGCCATGTGACATTAGCAAGAATCCTCTCTTAGAGTCGTGCATGCTAAACCTATTTAATACCTTATAATGTAAGTGCTCTGACTTAGGCCAATAAGCCTTTTAGATCTATCTCTATAGATCTTGATGCCTAATATATAAGCAGCTTCACCCAAGTCTTCATTGAAAAAAAATTCCCTAGCCATGATTTAACATTTTGTAAAATAGGGATATCATTTCTAATGAGTAGTATGTCATCAACATACATCACTAAAAACATAATTATGCTCCCACTAACCTTCTTGTAAACACAAGGTTCATCTTCATTCTTAATGAAGCCAAACTCTTTAACTGCTTCATCAAAATGAAGATTCCAACTCTAAGATGCTTGCTTCAGTCCATAAATGGACTTTTGAAGCTTGCATATCTTTCTAGAATTCTTAGGATTAACAAAACCCTCTAGCTGTGTCATGTACACATCCTCAAGTAGGTTTCCATTAATAAATGTTGTTTTGACATCCATTTTCCATATCTTATAATCATAGTATGTAGCTACAACAAGGAGAATTTGAATAGATTTCAGCATAGCAACTGGTGAAAAGGTTTTATCATAGTCTATACCATGTGTTTGTTTGAAACCCTTTGCAACCAGTCTTGCCTTAAAGGTATGCACATTGCCATCCATGTCTATTTTCTTTTTAAAAACCCATTTGCATCCAATAGTTTTTAAGCCATCAGTTGGGTCAATCAAGGTCCAAACTTAATTATCATACATAAATTGCATTTCTAATTTCATGGCTTCTAGCCATTTCTTAGAGTTGGGACTATTTATGGCCTCTTGATAGGATGTGGGCTCACTTTAATCCACAATCAACACATCATTATCATCATTTATGAGAAATCCATATCTCATTGGGATTTGATGTGTCCTAACATACCTCCTTAGTCCTTCTAGTACTTATGCAAGTCTAACAGTTACTTATTGATCTAACTATGGTTCCATACTTGGTACAATGCTATTTTGTGGGTCTTGAATTTCTTCAAGTTGGACTATACTCCCACTAGATCCTTTGGAAATAAATTCTCTTTCCAAAAATACATTATTTCAAGCAACAAACACTTTGTTCTCAGAAGCATTGTAAAAATAATATCCTTTAGTTTCTTTAGGATATCCCACAAAAAGGCATTTATTAGATTTGGGTGCTAGTTTATCTGAGATTTGACACTTCACATAAGTATCGCATCCCCAAATCTTGAGAAAAGACAAATTAGGAGGCTTTCCAGTCCACATCTCATATGGTGTCTTTTCAATTGCCGTTATTAGAACTCTATTCAAAATGAATGCGGCAGTTTCTAAAGCATATCCCCAAAAAGAGATTAGAAGATTAGATTGACTCATCATTGATCGAACCATATCCAATAAAGTCTGATTTCTCTATTCGGACACACCATTTAATTGTGGTGTACCTGGAAGAGTCAATTGTGAAATAATCAACAAATTCTTCGCTTAAATATTCACCACCTCAATCAGATCTTAGTGTTTTAATATTTTTACCAAGTTGGTTTTGTACTTCATTCTTGAAAACTTTGAACTTTTCAAAAGATTTAGATTATATTTCATTAGATAGACATAGCCATATCTATTGAAATCATCTATGAAAAATATGAAGTACTGGAAACCTCCTATAGTAGTTAAGTTTAATGGCCTATATACATCTAAATGTATAAGGCCCAATAAATCATAAGCTCTCTCACCTTTTCTAGTAAAAGGTGTTTTAGTCATTTTTCCTAGTAAACAAGATTCACATATTTCAAATGATTCAAAATCAAATGAATTCAAAAGCCCATTTTGGTAAAGCTTTGAAATGTGTTTCTTATTTATTTGGCCTAAGCGACAATGCCAGAGATAGGTGGTGTTTAAATCATTAGATTTAAACTTCTTTGTATCAATGTTATAGATTGACTTTGCATTAGTGTCTTCAACATTTAAAACATAAAGACCACTAGTGCGTAGAGCAAATCTATAGAAAATGTTATCATGATAAATATTGCATTTATTATTCCTAATAATAAATTCAAATCCTTTCTTGTATGAACAAGAAACAGAAACAATATTCCTACATATAGTAGGCATATAATAATAATTTTCTAAATTTAAAACAAGTCCACTAGGCAAAGTTAACTCATAAGTCCCTATAGCTAAAGCAACAACTCTTGCTCCATTGCCAACTCGTACGTCCACTTTGCCTCTAACTAATGATCTACTCCTTTTTAGACCCTACACATTAGTTCAAATGTGAGATCCTAATCTAGTATCTAATACCTAAGAATCAGAAGTAGATAAATTAATTTCTATAACATGAATACCTAAAGAGGTAGTCGCACTACCATTATTCTTGTTCAAATCATTCATATATAGCTTGCAATTTCTTTTCCAATGACCTGGTTCATTGTAGAAAAAGTAAATTTGCTCCTTTGGTAACTTTGCTTAGGGTTAAGCTTTGAACTTGGACTTTGGATTTGGCTTCTGAAAGCCTTTGGGAGCCTTGCCCTTGCCCTTTCTAATTCCAAATTTTTTCATACCCTTTCCTTTATTGACCATTAGAACATCCTTGGTGGAATTCCTGATGTTCTTTTCAGCAGTTTTAAGCATCTTATGCAACTCTAAAATATTTTTGTCCATACTATACATATTAAAATTCATGATGAAACCATCATAAGCTTCAAGCAAAGATTATAGAATAATATCAACATCCAATTCTTATTCAATCTTGAGACCAAGCTTGTCCAAGTGTTCAAAATGACCTTTCATCTTGAGAACATGAGGATTGATAGAGCCGCTAGCAGTCAACTTATAGGAGAGCAATGCCCTGATGGTATTGAACCTTTCAATTCTAGCTTTCTCTTAGAACATTTCCTTGAGATGGCCTATCATAGTATAAGCCTCCATTTCCATCAGTTGTTTTTGAAGCTCAGACTCCATGCATCCAAGTATGAGACAAGTGACATCAACTAAATCATTGAGATGCTTACTATAAGCATCCTTTTGTGCTTTAGGAGCATTAGCAGTCGGTTCCTTTAGGATGGGTTGATCAAGGATATATTCCTTCTTTCTTGTCTAAGAACAATTCTTAGGTTTTTGTACCAGTCAAGAAAGTTAGTCCTATTTAGCTTATCCTTCTCAAGGATCGATCGTAGTGACATGGTAGGTACAGTGTTTGATGTCATTATCTATAAAAAATATATATAGAGTACATTCAGTTTTATTATGAAAGAGGTATAAGAAAACTCTCGCTAAATTTTCATAAATAATAAAACCCTTAAAATAATTTCAACAATTGAAATTTCTTAGTGGGCTAAGATCCATATTTCACCCTACTCAAGTAAGCTTTGGCTTATCACTTAAAGTGTGGTTATTTAGCTAGGTAACACTTTACCAATTACATCTCATGTAATTCTTGGATAATTATAGGATATCACATATATCGGCATATCCTATTAAATGCCTTAGGTCCAAAACTGTTTTGATAACCTAGTTAACTCTAACCAATTCAAACATATAGATATCACCATTATCCATCTTATCTTATTTAGATGGCTTTATATACAATGCATTGGCATAACCTATATGTAGCAATCCAAATCTTGATAAGTGTTGATTAATGGGAGGCATTTTAATGACTTAATATTAGATGAGGGTTTATATAGTTTTTATCTTATTTAGTTATTGTTATATTGCATCTCATACATGGCATCACATGCATAACATACTAACATAATAAGATAAATGTGACACAGCATGGCCCATAACTAAGTTGATCTTCATAAGCCAATATGAAGATCAAAGGTCAAACCTAGGTGATATTACAAATACAAATTGAGCCTTTAATTTTGGATCTCCATCTTCTACCATGGTCCTCATCCTTGGGCTCCCACTTGTGGTCCCCATCATGGGCCTGTAACTTGAATTTGCATCTTGGGTCTTGATTTACATTACATGTTGTAAATAAAACTATTCTATTACTATCTAATAAAATAAAATAATTACAAAAAAATAAAATGACTCATAGGCCATATTTAAAAATTACAACCCAATAAAATAAAATAACAAAATCCAATCACATTGGTTCAAGTGCCATGCTATGCACCATGCATTTAACAATAAACATATATAGCATAATAAATCAAATTACATATTAATTTAATTATTATGATGAAAAATAAATTATGTGACAAATCCATTCGGGGTCAAGGGGTAGCGCCCCTGGTGAGGTCTTGGGGCAGTGCCCTAAGTGGCGACCCTGCTTTGCAAAGGTAGGGGTCAAGGGGCAATGCCCTTTTGCAAGGGTTTAGAGGCAGTGCCTCTGAAGGTAAACAATTTACCTTAACTCTTTGAATGAGTTGTTACTAAAAACCCTAAAATGACAATAATTTTTACAATCAAATTACTATCTGATTGATTTGTTCAAAACAGATAATTTTCCTTTATGTTTAACATTTAAGTAGCTACCACTATAAACTCTAATTTATTCATAAATCATATTAAAAAATAATTAAATTGTTCTAAATAGATTTATTCTACTTGACACTTAAACAATTTATTATGTATGATCTTTTTAACTCTTAAATAGATCTCCCTTTGACAAAAATTTGTATACATATTCAATTTTTCATAAAAATAGAATTCTTAAACCAGAAAATCAAAATTCTGATTACTATTTAATCATATTAAACAATTATAAACATTAATCAAATTAATGTTTAATGTTGTTTTCATATAGATTTAAGAGGACGTCATAAAAACAAAACTATTTGGATAAAATTTTTAAAAACTCCTTTTAAAAAATGAATCACTCAAAACATATATATCACATATATATAGAATCAAATTAACCAAATTACAAGCGGCTATGATACCACTGTTCAGTTTCATCATTCAAAAATGCAGCGAAAATTAAAACTTTTAATCACAAATCCTAACCCGAATCCAAGTAATTCAATTAATTAATTTAAAACTAGGGTTTTCAATTCTTACCACAAATGAGGCAAGATTTTTATAAGGTAAAGAGGATGTTCACTCCGGTTACACCTTACCTCGAGCTTTTGATTTTGGTAGTTCATATCAAGATGTCTCCAAAAGAATCTGTCCTCCACAAGCGTTCACAAGAATAGCCCTTGATTAAAATGAAAACTTTGTGTGCCAGCACTTCTCTTGATTTCTCACAAATCGAAAATAAAAATACTTTGTGTTTTAGTTTTTCTAAGAGGAGAAAAATGAATTTTGGTGACTAATGATTGAGTTAGTAAAACCCTAAAGAATATAACATATTTATAGACTTTTAATTAGGATTTCACTTACCAAAATAACTTTTTGGTAATTTCTCAATTATTATTGTTCTGATTTTATTTAAATTTAAATCAGAAATAATATTCTATTTATTTAAGATAACATTTACCTTAAATAAATAAACTATTTATTTATTTCCACAAAGCATATTTGGGTTTCTCAAACCCATATCTGTTTTTGGGCTTATTCTAAATGTGTGACCTTGTAGGTTCACATGACGTTGGCAGTGGGCCTTAAATCTTTATTTAGGCCCATAAGTCATAAGTAGCCTCTAGTAAGACATTATGACTACCCAAGTCATGTGAAGTTAATACTCTGACATAACCTAATTTATAATAAATATTGTAATCCCTTTGTCACATGATATCTTGATTGAATATAAGGCATGGTTTTTGTCATCCTTATATAATTCAATCATATTATTTTTTGACTCTAAGTAGACTGAGAATGATAACTCTTTTGCAATTCACTTTAGCATGGCCATGCATTTTCCTCAGTCTATCTTATCAAGTGTCCCATAGATATCTTACTCAAATTAAATGAGGGACAAATTCCTTCTCAATTACTCACATTCCTCACATAACTCATTTCATATCCAAAAATAAATCTATGTAATCATCCTGTTAAAGACAATGTTAGATTATGTCAAAATATATAATAGTTATGTACAAATACATGATGATTTCAAGATCAAAGGATTAAATCAATATTATTATGATGAGAATTACTTATGACAATTATCTATGTAGTATTCTCATGATGGGTCAATCCAATACATTATTTCCCAAATAAGTACCTATGAGTTTACTTAATATCTTATATTCATGATCAGTAAAACATAATCATCAATCAACATCATACTAGCCAAAACATATTGTTATGACTAGGGATAGTTTGAATAGAACTCATATTTAATCTAAGAGTTCTACTATCAAGTCACATACTTGATGACCTTAGTAAGAATTGACTATTCCAGTAATTATCATAAAACAAAATGATAATGAAAAATTCCTCTTTATTAAATAAAATGATAAAGTCAAAATATGGTCATACATTATTGACCTAGTGCATATCACTAACACTTGAGCCTTTGCTTGTCCTTAAGCAAAACATGAAAACACCCTATCCAACTAAAGAATCAAACTCATTAGCTAGTTTTAACTTGACTAACCACTTTAACCTCCCATGAATATAAAGATTATAAATTCAAAAACTAAAACAATAATTCAAGGTTAAGGATGCATAAATTACCATGTGGAGAACCAACTTCTCTAGTGAATTCATGAAAGTAGACAATTGTTATTAAAAAAAAAAGTGAGACAAATTCATCCTAACCCATAGTAAGCCTCACCCCGATACATGCAAGTTACTTTTTATTGAATTGCTTCTTTAAGGTTTCCCAATTATAGTGATCCCCCACCTTTCTCATATTACTTAGTATGAATACCTTTCAAGGGTCCGTTGGATACTCATACTCAGTTTAGAGCCTTGGAGTAGAATGAGCTCATAATATTCATAAACTTTAAGCACTAGCTCATAAGCAATTCACAATGAGTGCATTTTACATTCCATCTCATTTGATTTTCCTTTCTTTTTCAAGAAGAAGATAAAATACCAAGTCATGTACCAAAGTTAATAATCCTAAGAGCTAGATTTTAATTTTAATTTACAAGCACTTTTCTTTAACACCAAGTATCCAAATTCAATCACTCAAAAGAAAAGTAAGCATAAAGTTCATTAAAGTTTAAAAATCCTTAACCATAATTTATTTTTCTAGCTTAAAAGATCCAAACTAAACATTAATAGGAGATTATTACACTTTTTTCAACAAAACAGCACATAATGAATTACATTCATCATATGAATAGGTTGTAAATTTATAAATGATTTGTATGATAATTCCTAATAACCTATATTCATAAAAAAAAACACATAAAATGCATGAGATGCATGATCTGTCTTTTTTCTCATATTATAAACTAAACACAAAAATGACTAAAAATAAAACACAATAAAATTACACAATAAAATTCAAATTCCTCCCCCACACCTAAAATCAATATTGTCCTCAATATTGGTAAATTAAAAGCAAAATTAGAAATTCACACAATTAATAAATCATTTTGACAATAAAGCTTATTGCCCTTTTCATGTTTGACACTTGTGTGATCATAAGTTGAGTTGCTCGATCTTTGATGCTCAATTTCCTTTCAATTTACCTAAAAAATAAATGTGGGTGGATATGAATTTTAAAGACATAAAAACACATAAATAAATAAATAAGATAAAAAATAAAAAAAATGTGTAAAGCTTGGTTAAGCCCCCTTAAGGTCTTTAAGCTAAACCATTGCATGCTCTATTTGCTTGGATCTGTCAAATAGGCAACATGGTGGAAATCCTCCATTTTGCCTTCATGATATGCCTTCAATCTTTACTCATTAACCTTGAACTTCTATCCTTATTTGTTCATCAATTCAATAACTCTATAAGGAAAGACTTGGGACACTAAGAAAGGTCCTGACCATCTACTCTTGAACTTCCTTAGAAGTAATCTCCACCTCGAGTTATAAAGTAACACATGATCTCCATTTTCAAAATGGTTCCCCCTCGTACCTGCATCATGCCACTTCCTTATCTTCTCTTTATATATCTCTTTGTAACACTTGTTCTCCAATCTCATATCTTTGATCCTCATTTTCAATGAATTCATCGATGAAACTTCCTATTCCTCATTGAGTTTAGTTCATTGAATTTATTTGACATAATTACAGGTGATAACTGGTCTCCAAAACTCTTGGGCTCAGCGTCCTGCAAAGCACGAACAGAAGGCAATGTGAGAGGTAGGGAGGATCCCCATGAACAATCTGATGCCTAAGTTAGAGAATAAAAGCAAGGAAAATGTAAGATAGCTTGAATATGTGAGAATGAGATGTCCCCTTGTGAAGGATGTAGGGCTATATATATAGTAATACTCAAACCTGAATGGAGTTGGATTCCGTGTGGGATAGTGAATCGTAATCTTAGTACGATAGTGTTCCTTTTATGCTTAGGACTCCACTTTGAGGTAGTTCCCATTCCAGACAGATCTGTCTTCTTCCTGATCTAAGTGTCTTTATTTAAGGGGTAAAGGGCCCCTAATTAGGTGGAAACATTCTAGATGGTATCAAGAGTCCCACCCCGGGGTATTCGGATATTTATGTCCATCAAGTCCAGGTAGGATGCTGATGCTCTCATAAGGGTTATAAGATGCCAGTAAGCTGAGGTGGCCAGCCTCAATCACGGTGAGTAGAGCTTGGTACTGAGTATTTTGATGGTCATCATTGAATAGTAATCTATAGAGCTGGGGTACTTGCCAAGTGTATATGAGCACCGCAATAGATTAACCTGTCCATTTAGGAACAAGACGAAACCAGTCGTCATTGCATTTTTTATGCTCGGTGCATGGACATGAGGCTTTTCGAGCTCAGATCCTTAGTACTACAAAAGCGACCTGAGGGTGCCAGTTTCAGTTACTAGGCTTAGGTGTGCGAGACTTAGATGCTCGGTTTAGGGACGCGAGGCTTATATGCTCAGAACCTCAGTACTATGGAAGCGACCTTAGGGTACCAGCTTCAGTCACTAGACTTAGATGCATGAGACTTAGATGCTCAGCTTAGGGGCGCAAGGCTTACATGCTCAGAACCACAGTACTATGGAAGCGACCTGAGAGTGCTAGCTTCAATCACTAGACTTAGATGTGCGAGACTTAGATGCTCGGATACTCAGAATGGGCCAAAAATGATGTTTGAAACACCTTTTGAGTTGTTTAATGAAGCGACCCAGTCGAAATATGAGCAGGTCGACACATGGTGGCATCACTTCATCCCTTAGGGATTCATAATTGAAATCGTGTGAGTGATACATTGTTTTGTATGTTAATAAAAAAAATGCTTGTGTCGTCGTTATCTCGACTCCTTGTCTAATGGGCTATTTTATTCCTAAAAGGCCCTTGGTGGCCTAGGGAGGAACGCAGCAATAATGAGGGCAGTTAATGGCATGCTTCCAAATCCTTCCGTGTCTCTATAAATACTGCTGCGCTTGTTAACTAGTATATTTTGCTTCTTTTCCTTTTCTATCTTTTTATCTTTGCTGCGTTGCTATTGCCTCCACTGTTTCCATTTCTTGTTGTTGTAGTTCTTGCTTATGGCGACCAAGTGATTCTTTTCATCTTTTCTTCCTCCTCTTTTTGTCCCTTTCTGTTATTGCATTTTTCCTTTCTCTACTATGGCTCTAAGAGAAGAAGTTAGTTCTTACCTTTTTATCTCCAATGTAGATAGTGAGTTACTAGGGTGGTACCGGCAACGGTTCTGTATCCCCACCGATTACGCCCTCCACACCGTAAGTAGGAGGTTTAGGGCTCATACCCCCTTATCGGGGCTAAGTAGGTTAGTTATATATTTTGACCAGTTAGAGGGGGGTCTAAAATTTCCCTTCGATCCCTTTGTAAAATAATTTCTTAATAGGAATAACATAGTGTCTGGTCAGCTTCATCCAAATAGCTATAGGATACTGATCAGGTTCTTCCAACTGATGTATGAAGAGAGTAGGGACCTCGATCTGGATGTCTTCCAATACTTGTATAGGTTGACTAGGAAGAAGGGAGAGCTAATGTTCTTCTTGTCGGCTATACCCAATCATACACTCTTCGTTAAGCTTCCGAAACTCCACAAGAAGTGGAGACACCATTTTTTTATTATGGAGCATCAATCGGACTTCTTGGACATCCAGAGGATATGGTCAGACAAGTGTCATAAAGTGACCCGTCCAGCAAAACTTTTCGACCCTAATACGGAGCTAGTTTTGCGGCTACATCTTGATGGACTTGCCGAAGCTCGATCAGCGGAGGATGCGTCCCGGAGGTACCTGTAGAGAGTCTGTCCAAGTCATGATCACTCCCCTGGTATGTTTGTTTTTGCTTTGAGCTATCTTTCTGACTTGCTTTATTTTTCCATCTGTAGATGGCTGACTTTTTTGATTTTGCAGGCAGGATTTCCTTAGTAGATGAGCCAGCTGTTGTGGAGGAGGTTCGGGTCTCTCCTTCTTTAAAACCTGAAGCTCCTGCGGCTCCAGAAGCTGTTCCTGCCGACCCTAAGGGCAAAGCACTGGTGGAAAGTGAATGGCCGGAGCAGGTTGGGCGAAGAAAGAGACAGTTGATTGACCTAGGGTCAAATGCAAAGGGTTTGGATGAAGAGATCTATGTTCAGCACCCGCGATTATCTAGGTGTCCGAATATGAGGGGCTGGATATTTAAGAGGATGAAGCCCCCGAGCATTTCCAATAGCCAAGTACAGGACCAGTATGCCGAGTCGCTGCGGCTACCTGGTGACATGCAGCGTTGGTCAGAGGAGGGCCCGGATGGGTTGCTGGATTCCATGATTGGCCAATCATTGGAGGTATGCTAGTTTCTGCCACTTGATATAGTAATCATACGTGTTTCTTGTTTAAGTTGTCTATTTGTTTTTGGCAGATGACTCAGGCCTTGCTGCTGGCGAAGGATCAGTACTTATACTTGAAAAGCAAATACAGCTTAAAAGAAACTGAGGTGGGGACAATAGGGATAGATTTTAAGAAGAAGATGGATAGCGCGAAGGCAGCTCTGGAGCACTGCCAGATAAGTTACGCTGAGGCCAAATCTGATGCTGAGGCGAATCAGAAGAAGGTTTCTGAGCTGGAACATAGCCAGGCCTAGTTAACGAGGAGGATCGAGGAGCAGGATCTTCAGATTGTTGAGCTCCAAGGGAGGCTGGCAGAGCTTAAGAAATCCCGAGCAAATGATAAGAAGGCATATCAAAGCATGATAGGGGGGTTTCTCAAAGCTTATCGGGTTGAGTGCAAGAGGATCTTGTTCTCCTAAGACTCAAGACTGGACTTAGGGCGTTAGACTAGATAACTCCAGCAGATCTTACCAAGATTGTAGCGAAGGAGGACGCCCATCGAAAGGCCAGTTCTGTTCCTACGAGGGAGTCTAAAGAGGCTACTGTTACTGCTGGGTCTGTAAAGCATCCAAAGACTACTGATGCTATTTCCCCCTCCATTTCTGGGCCTAGGGGTCTGGGTGTACATATAGTATAGTAGATATGTATAGGTTTTTGACATAATTACAGGTGATAACTGGTCTCCGGAACTCTTGGACTTGGCGTCCTGCAAAGCACAAACAGAAGGCAATGTGAGAGGTGGGGAGGATCCCCACAAACACTCTGATGCCTAAGTTAGAGAATAAAAGCAAGGAAAATGTAAGATAGCTTGAATATGTGAGAATGAGATGTCCCTTTATGAAGGATGTAGGGCTATATATATAGTAACACTTAAACCTAGATGGAGTTGGATTCCGTGTGGGATAGTGAATCATAATCTTAGTAGGAGAGTGTTCCTTTTATGCTTAGGACTCCGCTTTGGGGTAGTTCCCATTCCAGGAGAATCTATCTTCTTCCTTATCCAAGTGTCCCTATTTAGGGGGTAAAGGGCCCCTAATTAGGTGAGAACATTCTAGATGGTATCAATAGGCAATGCCTCATTCTCTCCTAAGAAAGTATAACTCAAATGAGTTAGTAAAGGTTTTATGTAAAGCTTTGGTGGTTTTTCAATTAAGGGGGTTATGGGTTTTGTATTTAAAGGTAGTTCATATTGGGTCATTAGGTTTTGATGTTTGAGAGACCCTTCTTCTTTAAAAGAATATGCCTGTAAACACTTCTTTATATCCTCCAAATCATAATATTTTACCAACCTCCCTCATTGGGCTTCATTTATATAATCATCAACCACATTAACTCGCATGTGAAAATCATTATCAGAGGGATGTTTCATACCTTGGTAAACATCAAACCTACAACTCTAACTCCCCACTCTTAATGTAAGTGTCCCATCATAAACATCAATTATAGCACCCTTAATGTAAGTGTTCCATCATAAACATCAATTATAGCACTCTTAATGTAAGCGTCCCATTATAAACATCAATTATAACTTTTGTAATATATAGAAAAGGCATACTAAGAATCATAGGTATATCTTCATCTTCCTCAAAGTCAAGTACCATGAAATTTACTAGAAAGATGAACTTCCCTGCCTTTATTAATACATTCTCCACTATGCCTTCCGGCTTCTTAACTTTTTTGTCTGCAAGCCATAAACATATATTGGTAGCCTTAACTTTGCCCAATCCAAGCTTCTTATAAATAGATAAAGACATCAAATTTATAGAAGCACTTGAATCATAAAGAGCTTTTCAAAAATTTAAATTTCCAACAGAGCAAGGTATAGTAAGACTCCCTAGATGCCTATGCTTTAGTGGAAGCTTGCTTAAAACTATGGCAATACACTCTTGATTAAGAGTGATAGTTCTAAAATTTTGTAGCTTTTTCTTGATAGAGATAAGCTCCTTCAAGAATTTTACATATTTAAGCATTTTAGTTATAGCTTCAAATAAAGGTATATTTATGTGTAGGTCTGTAAATATCTCCAAAAACCTTGTAAACTTCTGAACATGATCTTGCTTCTTTAGCCTCTATGGAAGTGGCACTAGTGGTTCATAAAGCTTTACTTCTTTCTTTTGATCCCTCCTTCTGACCCTTAACTTGAGTATTCACCATTTGCTGTGGTGGTTACAATTATATTCCATTCCTCAAAGTGATTGCTTTCACAAATTCTTTATGATTCTTCTCAGTGTTACTTGGCAATGAACCTTGATTCCTTATTGATAATGAATTTGCTAATTGCCCTATTTGTACCTCCAAATTATGAATAGAGGAAGAGTGATTTTTGAATATGAGTTAATTGTCTTGAAATTATTAAGTGTCTCTCAACTAAATAGACAATTAATAGGTTATTTCTTATTTTCTTAATGAAACCTATCTATCAATCAAGTCTCATTGTCTAGATTCAAACAAAGGGTGGCCAATCCATTGAAAGACATTAAGCAAAGCAACAACCAATGAACCATATTTATTAACTTAGATTAAATCATATTGACCACATGGTTGAATTGATTTAAGAACCTTGACTAAAAAATCTAGCCACACATGTTGAGTATAAGAGAAGAACATGAATGAAGAGAGAACAAATCCATTATTACTAAATTAAAATTGAAGTAACAAAATAACATAATAAGAAAACCCCCTAGAATGGAAGCCTTTTCTCTTCAGTCTTCAAATAACCCTATTTTAATCAATATGAAAAGAACAAGAGAATTCTAGTTTTGATTCTTAGAAAATGGTGGAAAAATAAAACAAAAGTTAGTATTCTGGTTTCTCTGGTGGCTTCTTTTATAAAACCCTGGCCTCCAGCCTCTCTAAGTTGTTACCTTTTAAAAATTGTCCAATCCCTTTAAATCAACAACAAGAATTTCAAAATTTAAAATTTTATTACAAATCACATAGCTATGTGCAATTAGCACATGGCCATGCACCTATACTCTTCTCTCAATTCTCCTCAAAGAAGGCATGGTCGTGCACCTAGGTGAGTACGGCTATGTGTGAGACTTTAGCCCCTGAATACGATTAAATTAGATAAATCTTCCTTTATAAAAGTTATAGCTATTTGTCTAACCTTTCCATAACACTTTAAATCACCTTAATTGGACCTCTATAGCTTAAGATATCACTTAAGTACTAAGAGTTATACAACCTTAAATGAAAGCTACATATGCTGATTTCAACACAAGATTTGCACACATAAAAGAACTTGGATTTTGGCAAGTAAACTCAATTAGGAAAGTTTAAGATGTCTAATTCAAATGTCTGCAAGATCACTTTCTCATTAAAAGAAATTAAGGATGTCAAAAGCTTCACCGAATCTCACAGGTTGAATCAACCCCTCTTCTAATTGCTTTAATTCTTTGCCCTTTTTTTGGCTAGATTAGCTCCTAGCTTTATGTCTCCATTGCTTTCATTTAAAATTATTTCCAAAAAAATGAAACCTATAAAATCAATGCAAAAGCAACGTAAAAGTATAATAATTAACAAAAAAATGCATAAAATAACAAAAGCAACTAACTAGTTTGACTCTTAATGCAAATAATCCTAAATCATGCTTTTAAAAAGATAAAAACATGTAACTCTAATAATGAAATGCAACTATATAATGATCAAAATCTATCATTTTTAGCACTTATCACTCATACTCGATTGGACATTGCTTATGTAGTGAGTGTTGTAAGTCAATTTATGCATTCTCCGAGTGACAAACATATGGAAGCAGTATACCGAGTTCTAAGATACCTTAAGTCTTCTATAAGTAAAGGTTTATTATTTGGGAGAAATAAGGATTATGACATTGTTGGCTATATTGATGATGATTGGGCTAGTGATCAAACTAATTGTATCAACATCTGGTTACTTTACTTTTATTGGAAAAAATCTGATCTCCTAGAGGAGCAAAAAATAGAAGGTAGTAACAAGGTCAAGTGTCGAAGCTGAGTTTAGAGAAATGACACATGAAGTATATGAGTTATTCTAAATCAAAAAAATTGTGCATGATCTATGACTAAATCATCTAAAGTCTATGTTGGTACATTGTGATAATAAGATAGCCATAGCACTTGCAAACAACTCGATTCAACATGATCGGACTAAGCATGTGTAGGTTGACAGGCACTTCATCAAAGACCATCTGAATCAAGGAACAATAAATCTTATATTTGTTTCTTCTCATAATCAACTAACTAACATGCATCCTCACAAAGGTTATATCTGGAAAAATATTTTTGTAATACCCTATATATATATATATATATATATATAATTATTTGAATAAAAAGGGATATATTTTTCTCAAATAGTATTAGTAATAGTTATTTTTGCATTATATTATATTATATTTGTGTTAACATTATATTTAGGATTAAATATTGATTTAAATGTGTATATTAAAGTAGTTTATGTATATATGTATGTATAAGTGGTATATGTATATAAATATATATACATATGTACTAATATTTATCTATATACATACATGCATAAATATATATTAATATATAGTTATGCATATTATTATATTAATTGTAATTAATAAGTATATATATAATATAATATGTATATATATAATTAGTGTATATATTTCATGTAGTGTATGTTTATGTATATATATATATATATATATATATATATATATATATATATATATATATATATATATATACATATAGTATATATTGAAGAGAAGAAGAAGAAACCGAAGCTTCAACCTCTCCCCACCGCGCGACGCCCTCGACTACCACCACCACTGCGCCTCCCCCATCTCCGACCACCATCTGCTGCCTCCTCCTCCTTCTCCCTCACCTCCGGTCGCCTGCAAAGCTGTCGAAAATCGCTGGAAGGGAAGAAGCCGAGAGTTGCTCCAAAAATCGCCCAAGCTTCGTCCGGCCACCATTTCCCTCCATTCCGGTGTCAATCTCCTCCCCTTACACCGGTAAAACACATTCCAAGCTTAGTTTAAGCTTTAATCTCATTTTTGGTTGAGTTTTGAGGATTGTTAGATTTTGAACTCTAGGGTTTTGAATTTTTTTCAACTTGCTTTAGCTTGATTCATGCAAATTTCCTTTTCAAATGTGATTCCTAGTAGCTCAATCTACCTCTAGGAATTTTTGTATAATTTTTGGAATTTATTTTGATTTTTGGTGAATTATTGAATATTTTAATATTATTTTAGGAATTTTCGGGAATTAATTATAAAAATAATAAATAATGATAATATTTGGTATTTTGGTGTTTTTATGAATTGATATTAATTTTAGGGTAAAGAAAATAATTTTTTTTGAATATTATACAATTTTTAGGAATTTTTATACTTTATGTCAAAATTTAATTATTAGGCTAATTATATATATATTTTTAGAAGAAATTAAAAGCCATTAATATGTTTTAATTATATTAAGAATTTAACATTGAGAAAATAAGTTTTGGATGATTAAATAATTTTAAGAAATTTTTTTAGTATATATAGCACATTATGTAATTTATATATATTCTAGGGGTAAAAATGTAATTTTTCACTAAATATGGTAAAATATATATTTAAATTAGTCTTATTAATATTTAAAGGGTTTAGACAATTTTTATAAATTAATTGATATAATTACCTAAGTAGTGTAAAATTTTAAATATCGAATTCCCAATATATATATATATATTCCTATAATACATTACCAAGGTTTAATTTGGATAATAATTATATTTATATTGTTGGTGACGGAATACAAATTTAATTGTTTAATTTTGAATAATTGAGATTTTATATAATTTTATTTATTTTAGTATATGTGTTTGGAAAATATGTGTTTGAGAAATAAATGTTTTATTTTTCGGTATTTTATTGAGTTGTGATCTCGGTTGAGGCAAATTGTAGTTTTGGAAGCCCGATTCGAGTGTGGGTGTTTGTGGTTATTAGAAGTGCATTTTCTATGCAGGTCTAGCTCTACCTTTGGTAGAGAGATGTCCGTTTTACAGAGGAGACTCTGCCGAAATTTTGGTAGATTTTCTCGTAAAATGTGATACTCATAAAAAATTTCTATCGTTAGTTAGGTTAAATCCTGTCTGTCGAGTCTCATCCGGTTTTTCCTCGAGTCAGTGTGGAATTTCATTATTCTGTTGATTTCTGATCCCGATTCCTTAGTCATGTTTTAAAGATCGATTTATTATTTTTTCTTTTAGAGCATATCGGAGCAGAAGCTGTGAGACCGAGGCAGACGCGTGGTCGTCAGCCTTCGCATTCATCCTGTAAGTCAATAGAACGATCTGTGTGTGTGTTTATTTAAAGAATGCATGCGCTCGTATTTCTATTATATTGATTTTATGATTTATTTATTTTAATGCTATTATTTATGATTTAAATGCATTTTATTTATTTAAAATTGATTTGAGAAATTTTGGTAGAACGGGCTGCTTGGTGGGCTTCACCAGGACCGTGTCCACATGGTAGAGATTGAGAGATGGATCCAATGTATATATGATTGGTGAATGTTAAACTAGGACGGGTGCCTCGGTGGAAGCCTTTGCTCTCGGGGACCGCCAGTGATTGGAAAGTCAATAATGGACTGGGATGGGTGCCTCGGTTGATGGCTTAGCTCTCGGGGACCGCCAGTGCCATATATTTGGATTAAGTGAATGACTACAGTTTGGTGCCTCGGTTGATGCCTTTGCTCTCGGGGACCGGTAGTCTAGTTGGAATAAGTGGGCCCAGTTGGCCATTTAGATTTTGGGTTTAGGGTTCTACCAAGATTTTCAAAAGCTATACTTATATATTATAAATTATTTTCACTATAAACATATACAGTTTTTAAAAAGGCTTTCAAACTACACAGCTCTTTTATTGACTTACTCAGTGAGGTCTGATTCCCCTCAATTTATTTCCTTCAAGAGCTTGGGAGTTCGACCTCAGACTACCTCTACGCCGGGTTTCTTCTTCACCGGCCATTTTATATAGGTCATTGTAGGTTGTACTGTGTGTTAATCTAAGTTGCTGCAGTAGTATATGTACTAAGAATTTGGATGGTTTAAGCATAATTATGTAGTTTATTTGTACAAAACACACTCATGTATAAGATTTAAGTTCAATTTATAATATGAGATATTGAAACACATTATTATTTAAGCAGTTGAATTTGTGTAATTTGAGAAAATCAGTTTGATAATATGTTTTGCTATTAATTAAAGTTTAAAATATGAATGGTTTTATTTTCTTTTCCTTTAGGCTTACTACGGGTTTCGGGGGCCTTATGCCTTCCCATTCCCTAGTGCTGGTCACGTGCCCTCAGGTTCAGATCGTGACAAAGTTGGTATTAGAGCATAAGTTCGATTAATTGTCTATGTCTGTCTTTCTATGTAACTACTGCAGCTTTAGGGTTGATAATTATCTTGAGATGTTATTATTTCTAATTCCGCATTGTTTTAAATATTTTTACCCCGTTTTAAATTCAATTTTTCCTTATCTTCTTTTCAGAATGAGGCATGTGCGTACTGACCCCGATGTTGATCAAACCCTTAGGCTTGATGAGCAGTCTGTGCATGATGAGGCTCCCCTTCCTGCTCCACATCATAGGGGCAGAGGTAGAGGTAGAGGTCGAGCCAGGGTAGCTGCAGCTGAGATTCCTAATCAGTAGCCAGTCGAGCCTGAAGCCCCAGCTGTTGACCCCACTGCCTTTGCAGCTGGACTGGCAGGGATTAATCAGGGTCTATCAGCATTGAATCAGGCGATGCCCCTTGTACAGCAGATGCTTCAGCAGAGGAACCAGGGGATGTCAGATACTGAAGCAGCCCTTCTTTACTCTCGGATCGATAGAGTTTCTTTCGACGGTACGGGTGATGCCTTAGACTTCATTAATGCGATTGAGGCACGCACCAGGATGGGACACACAGATTATCAGAGAATTATGATTGTGAAGTTGTCGGTTTAGGTAGCTTCTCAGGATTGGTTTATGCAGTCGATTCAGCCATCGATGCATGAGCTGACTTGGCTATAATTTAAGGACCACTTTTTGAGATTTTTCTGTCCTCCAGCCACCAGAGATGCCTACAGGTGGCAGCTACTCCACATCACTAGAGGCGATAGGTCAGTGGAGGACTATACCAGAGAGTTTAATAGGTATCCCGACATGCAGAAGATATCAAGAGGGACCCTTACAGAGCAGTGGAGCTATATGTTACCGGATTGGGACTCGCTTTTATTGGTATGCGTACCGAGGACCACACCCTAGAGAGTGTGATTGAGGAGGCCCATTTGATTGAGAGGTGACATATCCGCCAGGGCACCATGATAGATCCTTATATGGTCGGGGGTAGTGGATACAGTGTAGCTCCTAGATACTAGCAGCCAACATTTCACATCGGCAGTTTGAGTCAGCAGGCTGCGGGTAGTTCTCAGCAGAGTGGTAGGAGGTCCAGGACTCACCGAGTTGGCCGACATGGATATGCCTCAAACAGGAGAATCGACAGGAGTCACAGATTCAGTGCAGGAGTTAGTAGTAGCAGTAGTGGGCAGAGTAGTTCTGGGTCTGGAGCCAGTGCTTGTGCGAGTTGTGGACGATTTCATCAGGGCCCGTGTCATATGTTAACGGGCGCTTGCTTCAGATGTGGGCAGGTTGGACATCTTGCCAGAGCTTGTCCCCACTCCGGATACCAGCCACAGTACGTTCAGGGTTCGTCTTCCTCAGTGGCTCAGCCCTACTATCCGATGCCTTAGTAGTATCAAGCACCCATACAGCCACAGCAGAGACCGCCTCAGCCTATGAGTCAATAGGGTCGAGGTTCAGTTGGTAGACCTAGCGGACGTGGTTTTGCACAGCCTTCCACTTCTCAGTAGGCAGGTTGTGGTCAGGCTCGAGTGTTCACTTTGATACCACAGGATGCTCAAACTTCGAATGCAGTGGTAGTAGGTATTCTCTCAGTCTGTGCATGCGATGCTAGAGTGTTGTTTGATCCCGGTGCTTCACATTCCTTCATTTCTCCTGTGTTCGCTTCGAGAATCGAGTGGCAGCCTTCTAGGTTATCCTTTCCTCTATCTGTTTCAACTCCTCTTAGTGATGAGTTAGGGACAGATGTCTTCTTTCCTTCGTGCCCAGTGATAGTTGATGGTAGAGAACTATTGGTGGACTTAGTATTACTCGATGTACTGGAGTTCGACGTCATTTTTGGGTATGGATTGGTTGTTGAGGTATTATGCCTTTGTGAATTGTAGAGAGAAAGAAGTGGTGTTCAGAATTCCAGATGAAGAAGAATTATGTTTTAAAGGTGAAAAGAGCTCCATGCCTCATAATCTCATTTCTGCCATTACAGCCCAGAAGATGCTTAGAAGGGGTTGTCAGGGATACTTGGCAGTGGTAAGAGATGTTGAGAAGGAGAATGTGGCAATTGAGCAGGTGCCAATGGTGTGTGAATTTTTGGATGTCTTTCCTGAAGAATTACCAGGATTACCACCAGACAGAGAGATAGAGTTCTGTATCGATGTTATACATGGTACAGATCCTATTTCTGTGCCACCCTACAGAATGGCACCAGCTGAACTACAGGAGCTAAAGGAGCAGTTGCAGGAGTTGCTTGATAAGGATTTCATTAGACCCAGTACATCGCCTTGGGGTGCTCCGGTGTTGTTCGTGAAGAAGAAGGATGGTAGCCTTCGCCTTTGTATCGACTACAGGCAGTTGAATAAGGTCACCATCAAGAATAAGTACCCACTTTCGAGGATCGATGATATGTTTGATCAACTTCAAGGTGCTACATGCTTCTCTAAAATAGACCTGAGATCGGGGTATCATCAGTTGAGAATCAAAAGAGGTGATGAGCCCAAGACAGCTTTTCGAACAAGATATGGCCATTATGAGTTTTTAGTAATGTCCATTGGGTTGACTAATGCTCCAGCAGCCTTTATGGACTTAATGAATCGGGTGTTTAGGCCATACTTGGATCGGTTTGTGATAGTTTTCATTGACGATATCTTGGTTTATTCCAAGAGTGAGGCTGAGCATGTGATGCATCTGAGAAGGGTACTTCAAACTTTAAGGGAGCATAGGTTGTATGCCAAATTCTCAAAGTGTGAGTTCTGGTTGCATCAAGTGGCATTTCTAGGCCACATGGTTTCTCGAGATGGCATACAGGTGGACCCTAAGAAGATAGAGGCTATTACAGAGTGGCCAAGGCCGACTACAGTTAGGGAAGGACGGAGTTTCCTAGGTCTAGCAGGCTATTATAGAAGATTTGTGAAGGACTTCTCTAGAATTGCTGCACCTTTGACAAGGTTGACCCAGAAGAATGTTAAGTTTGTATGGACGAACAAATACGAAGAGCATTTTCAGTTATTGAAAGACTTGTTGACGTCGGCTCCAATTCTAACTTTACCCTTTGGGAATAAAGGTTATACAGTGTATTGTGATGCTTCCAGAGTAGGATTGGGATGTGTGTTGATGCAAAATGGCCAAGTAATTGCTTATGCTTCGAGGCAGTTGAAGAAGCACGAGCAGAACTATCCTACTCATGACTTAGAGATGGCAGCCATGGTGTTTGCTTTGAAAATATCGAGGCATTACTTGTACGGGGTGACGTGTGAGATATACACTGATCACAAGAGCTTGAAATATATTTTTCAGCAGAGGGACTTGAATCTGAGGCAGAGGAGATGGATGGAACTCCATAAGGATTATGATTGCTCCATTTTATACCATCCAGGCAAGGCAAATGTTATTGCAGATGCCTTGAGTAGAAAATCAACAGGCAGCCTTGCCCATATCAACATAGAGAGAAGGCCCATTATCAAAGAGTTGCATGGGTTGATTGATCAGGGGTTGCAAATGAAAGTTACCCGAAAGTGCCTTTTAGCTCAATTCAGTGTACGATCAGTATACTTGGATCAGGTTAAGGCAGCTCAGAGTAGAGACCCTCAGTTATAAAAGATTATGTATGAAGTGCAACAAGGGCAGTCATGAGACTTTGTGATTGACAGAGAAGGTGTATTACGGTTGGGCACTAGGATTTGTGTGCCAGATGTTGATGACTTGAGAAAGAAGATTATGGAAGAAGCACATTTTTTTGCATATAGTGTTCATCCGGGTTCTACCAAGATGTATCATAACTTGAAGGATACATATTGGTGGAACAAAATGAAGAAGGACATTGCAGAATTTGTATCCAGGTGCTTGACTTGCCAGTAAGTAAAGCTTGAACATCAGAGGCCCTCGGGACTGTTACAACCCATGCCAATTCCTGAATGGAAATGGGATATGATAGCCATGGATTTCGTGACTGGGCTACCTCGAACTACTGGAGGTTATGACGCTATTTGGGTGATTGTTGATAGGTTGACTAAATCAGCACACTTTCTGCCTATAAAGAAGACGTACTCTACTGATAGACTGGCAAGACTTTATGTCAATAGGATTATTTGTCTACATGGAGTACCTGTGAGCATAGTGTCGGATAGAGGAGCCACCTTTACCTCAGTCTTTTGGCAAGAGTTACATAAGGCCTTGGGTACCAGATTGGATTTCAGTATGGCCTTCCACCCTCAGACAGATGGTCAGTCAGAGAGGACCATCCAGACGTTAGAAGATATGCTAAGGATGTGTGTAATGGATTTTGAAGGACAATGGGATTCACACTTGCCATTGATTGAGTTTGCTTATAATAACAGCTATCATGCTAGCATCGAGATGGCTCCGTATAAGGCACTATATGGTAGGAAGTGTAGATCACCTTTGTGTTGAGAGATTAGTGAGAGGCAGTTAACGGGACCAGAGTTGGTGCAGATCACTTCAGAGAAAGTCCCCATTATTCAGCAGCGATTGAAGACAGCCTTCAGCAGACAGAAGAGCTATGTTGACCCTAGGAGGAAGGATGTATCCTTCATGGTTGGAGACATGGTGTTCCTAAAGGTGTCTCCAATGAAAGGAGTTATGAGATTTGGCAAGAAGGGTAAGCTAGCTCCCAGATACATTGGACCGTTTGAGATTCAGTCTAGAGTGGGTAAAGTGGCGTATAGGTTGGTATTACCACCAGAGCAATCGAGAATCCATCCTCTATTTCATGTTTCCATGTTGAGAAAATACGTCCCTGATCCGTCTCACGTGTTGCAACCTCAAGCTGTAGAGCTTAGCGACGATTTGACTTACGAGGAGTACCCGGTGGTGATTGTGGATCGCCAAATCTGACAGCTACGAACTAAGGAGATACCGATGGTGAAGGTGCTATGGAGTAACCATTCCGCAGAGGATTGCACTTGGGAAACTAAAGCCGAGATGCGAGTTTCATTTCTGTATCATTTTCCCTCTTAGCCTTGTAATTTTTCCTTGTCTTTCTTTTCTTGAATTCGGGGACGAATTCATATAAGGAGGGGAGACTGTAATACCCTATATATATATATATAATTATTTGAATAAAAAGGGATATATTTTTCTTAAATAGTATTAATAATAGTTATTTTTGCATTATATTATATTATATTTGTGTTAACATTATATTTAGGATTAAATATTGATTTAAATGTGTATATTAAAGTAATTTGTGTATATATGTATGTATAAGTGGTATATGTATATAAATATATAGACATATGTACTAATATTTATCTATATAAATACATGCATAAATATATATTAATATATAGTTATGCATATTATTATATTAATGGTAATTAATAAGTATATATATAATATAATATGTATATATATAATTAGTGTATATATTTCATGTAGTGTATGTTTATGTATATATATATATATATAGACATATAGTATATATTGAAGAGAAGAAGAAGAAACCGAAGCTTCAACCTCTCCCCACCGCGCGACGCCCTCGACTGCCACCATCACTGCGCCTCCCCCATCTCTGACCACCATCTGCTACCTCCTCCTCCTTCTCCCTCACCTCCGATCGCCTGCAGAGCTGTCGGAAACTGCTAGAAGGGAAGAAGCCGAGAGTTGCTCCAAAAATTGCCCAAGCTTCGTCCGGCCACTATTTCCCTCCATTCTGGTGTCAATCTCCTCCCCTTACACCGGTGAGACACATTCCAAGCTTAGTTTAAGCTTTAATCTCGTTTTTTGTTGAGTTTTAAGGATTGTTAGTTTTTGAACTCTAGGGTTTTGAATTTTTTTTAACTTGCTCTAGCTTGATTCATGCAAATTTCCTTTTCAAATGTGATTCCTAGTAGCTCAATCTACCTCTAGGAATTTTTATATAATTTTTGGAATTTATTTTGATTTTTGGTGAATTATTGAATATTTTAATATTATTTTAGGAATTTTCGGGAATTAATTATAAAAATAATAAATAATGATAATATTTGGTATTTTTGGTGTTGTTATGAATTGATATTAATTTTAGGGTAAAGAAAATAAATTTTTTTGAATATTATACAATTTTTAGGAATTTTTATACTTTATGTCAAAATTTAATTATTAGGCTAATTATATTTTTTTTAGAAGAAATTAAAAGCCATTAATATGTTTTAATTATATTAAGAATTTAACATTGAGAAAATAAGTTTTGGATGATTAAATAATTTTAAGAAATTTTTTTAGTATATATAGCACATTATGTAATTTATATATATTCTAGGGGTAAAAATGTAATTTTTCACTAAATATGGTAAAATATATATCTTAATTAGTCTTATTAATATTTAAAGGGTTTAGACAATTTTTATAAATTAATTGATATAATTACCTAAGTAGTGTAAAATTTTAAATATCGAATTCCCAATATATATATATATATTCCTATAATACATTACCAAGGTTTAATTTGGATAATAATTATATTTATATTGTTGGTGACGGAATACAAATTTAATTGTTTAATTTTGAATAATTGAGATTTTATATAATTTTATTTATTTTAGTATACGTGTATGGGAAATATGTATTTGAAAAATAAATGTTTTATTTTTCGGTATTTTATTGAGTTGTGATCTCGGTCGGGGCAAATTGTAGTTTTGGAAGCCCGATTCGAGTGTGGGTGTTTGTGGTTATTAGAAGTGCATTTTCTATACAGGTCTAGCTCTACCTTTGGTAGAGAGATGTCCGTTTTATAGAGGAGACTCTATCGAAATTTTGATAGATTTTCTCGTAAAACGTGATACTCGTAAAAAATTTCTATCGTTAGTTAGGTTAAATCTTGTCTGTCGAGTCGCGTTCGGTTTTTCCTCGAGTCAGTCTGGAATTTCATTATTCTGTTGATTTCTGATCTCGATTCCTTAGTCATGTTTTAAAGATCGATTTATTATTTTTTTATTTTAGAGCATATCGGAGCAGAAGCTGTGAGACCGAGGCAGACGCGTGGTCGTCAGCCTTCGCATTCATCCTGTAAGTCAATAGAACGATCTGTGTGTGTGTTTATTTAAAGAATGCATGCGCTCGTATTTTTATTATATTGATTATATAATTTATTTAATTTAATGCTATTATTTATGATTTAAATGCATTTTATTTATTTAAAATTGATTTGAGAAATTTTGGTAGAACGGGCTGCCTGGTGGGCTTCACCAGCACTGTGTGCACATGGTAGAGATTGAGAGATGGATCCGATGTATATATGATTGGTGAATGTTAAACTGGAACGGGTGCCTCGGTGGAAGCCTTTGCTCTCGGGGACCGCTAGTGATTGGAAAGTTAATAATGGACTGGGATGGGTGCCTCGGTTAATGCCTTAGCTCTCGGGGACCGCCAGTGCCATATATTTGGATTAAGTGAATGACTACGGCTTGGTGCCTCGGTTGATGCCTTTGCTCTCGGGGATCGGTAGTCTAGTTGGAATAAGTGGGCCCAGTTGGCCATTTAGATTTTGGGTTTAGGGTTCTACCGAGATTTTCAAAAGCTATACTTATATATTATAAATTATTTTCACTATAAACATATACAGTTTTCAAAAAGGCTTTCAAACCGTACAGCTCTTTTATTGACTTACTTAGTGAGGTCTGATTCCCCTCAATTTATTTCTTTCAGGAGCTTGGGAGTTCGACCTCAGACTACCTCTACACCGGGTTTCTTCTTCACCGGCCATTTTATGTAGGTCATTGTAAGCTGTACTGTGTGTTAATCTAGGTTGTTGCAGTAGTATATGTACTAAGAATTTGGATGGTTTAAGCATAATTATGTAGTTTATTTGTACGAAACACACTCATGTATAAGATTTAAGTTCAATTTATAATATGAGATGTTGAAACACATTATTATTTAAGTAGTTGAATTTGTGTAATTTGAGAAAAATCAGTTTGATAATATGTTCTGCTATTAATTAAAGTTTAAAATATGAATGGTTTTATTTTCTTTTCCTTTACGCTTACTACGGGTTTCGGGGGCCTTATGCCTTCCCATTCCCTAGTGTCGGTCACGTGCCCTTGGGTTCGGGTCGTGACAATTTTACAATTCACTTGGCAAGTTGGGAATGGTTGACATACACTCACCAACTTGAGGGCAAGTGTTGAAATGAGTTATGAAAAGCCAAAAATTTAATTTAATATATTTTAAGAATTAAATCTCTATTTTATTTAGGAAGTTATTCTATTCTTAATTAGTGTGTATAATTAAGTTTATATATATATATATATATATATATATATATATAGGTACATTTGATGTATACATAGAGAATATATATAACCTTTCTTGGGAATATACAATACAAACAAATTTGTTGAAATTCTCTCTTTTTCCTTTTTTTTTGTTCTACAATAACTTATACTTTTAACAAGTTAATATGTGAAAATAGTCAACTAATTAATTATAAGTTAACAGGGCCAACTGATAGAAAAAGTCAAGCTAAAGTGTTGCAAATATATTAAATCTTCTTTTATGTATAATAAGTTGGTCTTTCTTAGAGCATTTCCAAAGATATTTTTATTGTTATTATTATTTTTTTCAATGCATGATGCAAATTTTTTTTTAGCTTGGTGACTTATTTTATCCGAGGTTCATTTCTTTTTCATATCACCAGACATTAATATTTATCATATCAATGTCTTATTAGAGAAAAAAAAATTTCGTAATTGGGTAATAGTTTTATCTCTACATGCATTCTTGTTAATTGAATTATTGGTAGGTTGATAATGTCTATTTGTGTCAAAAAATTAAAAAGTTTACAATTTTTTTCATAAATTTTATTTATTTTTTCATTTGTGTGAGGTTTATTTATTTATTAATTATTTATAAATTTAGCAAAATATGTATTTTAGTATAACAAAAAAAACCACATGTAATATTTAAGGTAAGCTTTTTTTCTAAATTGTCATTTGTATTTTTTTATTTTAACTGAATTATCAAATATTAAAATAAATAAAATAAATTTATATAAAATTATAAATTTTATAAATTTTAGTACCAATGAAGCTACCAATAATCTAACTAGTTGAATCAAGATTAATTATATCTTATGAACTGATGGTGAATTGATAACATTACAAAAGCCTGCCTTATGTTTCATGACATCCATATATCATAGATAAAAATATAATATATTTTTATCAATAAAGACATCATATAATTTAAGTACTGATAGAATGTACAATGAAAAATAACTATTTCTTATAAATTAAATAAAAATTAATTTTACAATCAACAATAGTATGATTTGAATGTTACATCTCATGATGTTGTTAAAAAGTGACCACTCCATTATTGACATAAAAATATAATATATGTCACAACCCGAACCCGAGGGCACGTGACCGACACTAGGGAATGGATAGGCATAAGGCCCCCGAAACGCGTAGTAAGCCTAAAAGAAAAGATAAACAACTCCTTATAATTTAAAACTTTATTTTAAAATGGAACACATTATCAAACTGATTTTTCTCAAAATACACAAATTCAACTGCTTAAATAAAATGTGCTTCAACGTCTCATATTATAAATCGAATTTAAATCTTATACATAAGCGTGGTTTACACAAATAAATTACACGATTATATTTAAACCATACAAATCCTTAGTACATATACTACTGTAGCAACCTAGATTAACACACAGTACAGCTTACAATGACCTACATAAAATAGCCGGTGAAGAAGAAACTCGGTGTGGAGGTAGTCTGAGGTCGAACTCCTAAGCTCCTGAAAAAAATATAAATTGAGGGGAATGGTACACACAACCAAGTACCCAAATGCAACAAACCCTCGTTATTAATTACAAATCTAATGGACCTACCTTATTGCACTTCAAATATGATCTTTTGTAACTGTGGGCCCCTTCTTTATGCTGCCTTAACTCAATCCAAGTATACTGACCGTACCCTAAACTAAGTAAGGATGCATTTCTTGGTCACCTTCAATTATAGTTTGTAGTCAATCAACTCATGCATCTCCTTAACAATTAGCCTCCTCTCAGTACTAATGTGTGCAAGGCTACCTGTGGACTTTCTACTCAAGGCATTTGTAACTACATTTTCCTTACCTGGATGGTATAGAATATAATAATTATAGTCCTTTAGAAGTTCCATCCATCTTCTCTGCCTTTGATTCATATCCTTCTGCTGGAATATGTACTTCAGACTCTTATGATCGGTGTATATTTTAAAAGTCACATCATATAGGTAATGCCTCCAAATCTTTAATGCAAACACCGCTGCTGCCATTTCTAAGTCATGAGTAGGATAATTTTGCTTGTGCTTCTTCAACTACCTTGAAGCATAAGCCAACACTCTTCCATTTTGCATTAACACATAACCCAATCCTATTCGGGAATCATCACAATACACCATATAACCTTCATTCCCAAAAGGCAAAGTCAATACTAGAGCTGAAGTCAATAAATCCTTAAGCAATTGAAAATGCTCCTCACATCTGTCTGTCTATCCACATAAACTTAGCATTCTTCTAGGTCAGCCTTGTCAAAGGTGCAACAGTCTTGGAGAAATTCTTTACAAATCTCCTACAATAGTCAGCTAAATCTAGAAAACTCCTCACTTTAGTGACTGATGTGGGTCTTGACCACTCTATAGTAGCTTCTATTTTCCTATGATCCACTTGTATGCTATCTCTGGATACCACATGGCCTAAGAATGCCACTTGATCCAACCAAAATTCACACTTCAAAAATTTGGTATACAGTTTGTGTGCTTTCAAAGTCTTAAGTACCAACCTCAAATGCATTGCATGCTCTGCCTTACTCTAGGAGTATACTAGAATATCATTAATAAACATGATCATAAGTTGGTCTAAGAATGGCCTAAACACCTTATTCATCAAGTCCATAAAGGCTGCTTGGGCATTAGTCAACCCAATAGACATTGCAAAAAATTCATAATGGCCATACCTTGTCCGAAATGCAGTCTTGGGTACATCTTTACCTTTAATTGTCAATTAATGATACCCACACCTTAAGTCGATCTTGGAGAAACACTAGGCTCTTTGAAGCTGATCAAATAAGTGATCACTCCTTGGGAGTGGATATTTGTTCTTGATGGTAACCTTATTCAACTACTTGTAGTCGATACAGAGTCGAAGACTACCATTCTTCTTCTTCAAAAACAATACATGAGCACCCCAAGGAGATGTACTAGGTCGAATAAAACCTTTATTGAGTAATTCCTACAATTGCTCTCTTAGCTCTTTCAACTCTACAGGAACCATTTGATATGGTGGCATAAAGATAGGATTCGTACCAGGCACTATATTGATATAGAATTCTATCCCCCTATCAAGTGGCAAGCCTGGTACTTCTTCAAGAAAAAAATTTAAAAACTCGCACACCACTAGCACCCTTTCTACTGCCTCCTTATCTGCTTGTACATTTCTGACCATAGCTAAATAGCCTTGATAACCTCTCCAAAGCATCTTTTTAGTTGTGATCGTAAAAATAATATTCTAAGTCATTGAACTCTTATCGCCTCTAAATCTGAATTCCTCATCAGATGGAATTATAAAGATTACCTCTTTCTCTCGATAATCCACCATGGCATAATACTGTGTCAACTAATCCATCCTTAGGATTACGTCAAAGTCAAATACATTAAGCAAAAAAAAATCTGCTAACAACTCTTTACCCTCCACTAATACAGGACAAGATGGAAAGAACACATCTGTCTCTAACTCATCATTAAGTGGAGTCACTACAAATGAGGGAATCAATAACTTGGAATGTTGGCATGCTATTCTAAAAGAAAATGCAGGAGACACAAAAGAGTGCAAACCACCTAGATTAAACAAGACTCTAGCCTCAAAGTAGCATACTTGGAGAATACTTGCCACAACTACATGGATGCCAAAGCATCCTACGGAGTCAAGGTGAAGACTCTAGCTTGACCACAACCTGCATGTTGTGAAGTGGATGGATGTGTATATCCTCTACCCCCAGCTCTGCCTCTAAAACCTCTATCCTATTGGCTCAGATACTAACTCGATCGCTGCTGAGGATACATAGGTGTTTGATACTGCTGATGCACCTGTAAATATGACTAAGCGATAGATGAAGAAGATCCTTGAGCATATGATGGCTAGAACCTATAATAAGGATAATCCCTGGCAAAATGCCCAATCTGTCCACACTGAAGGCAAGCTCCTTAAACCAAGTGACATAGACCCTGATGCACTCTCCCAAAAATGGCACATGCACTAGCCTTAGATCTTGAACTACCATGTCCAGAGCTCTGACTACCACTGCTACTACTAGCACTAGCACCAAACCGAGCAGTCCTACCACTCTTACGGCTCTGAGCATAATTATGCTTGCCAATCTGATGTGATCTAAACTGTCTGTTCTGCTAAGAAGTACCCCTTAACTAAGTACTCATATTGTCTATTTGCAAATAGGCTACTGAACCTCCTGAGCTGATTTGATATAGTGCCATGTTGGATATGTCTTTGCTCAAGTTGTCTGGCCTCCTTAACCACACTCTCAAGGCTGTAACCCCCCGTCTGGATGCCAATATATGTTGGGCCTAAACCAGTCACATAGAGCTCCACTGCTCTTATCTTGTCCTGTATCACATCCGTAGCATGACGTGACAGTCTGAAGAACTCTCGAGTGTAGTCTCTAATTGATCGATCTCCTCTGGCAAATGTTCAGCAACTACCATCTATAGTTCTCTCTCATCGATGCTGAACAGAAAAACCTTATTAACCTCTCCTTAAAATCCAGCCAAGTCATCACAGTAATGTAAGGCTGGATGGACTGCATGAACCAATCCTAAGCACCAACTGGCATGGATAACTCTAATATTATGATCCACTAGTAGTTTGTATATCATATCCTGGTCCTGGCCTCAATGGTATTTATAATGTCTAAAGCATCCCTTATACCATCAAAAGAAACTCGTCTGACTCTGGAGTACAGTAAGGCGGTATCAATATTTTTCATCCCCTGAGTCCTCTGCTGAAGCATATATTGTACCAAGGGCATTGCTTGGTTAAGAGTTGCCAAGCCTTAATTAATTCCTAACATACCCACTATAAAGGCCGTAGGATCCTCTACTGGAACTTCAGGCCTTGGCTATGGCTATTCCTGCCTCTGAGCTAATGTTGCTCTAGCTCTACCCCTGCCTCTACCTCTACCTCTATGTCGAGGAGTAGGAGGAAGAATCTCATCTTGAACAAACTACTCATCATCATTCTCCTCAAAGGCTACTTCCACAGCAGGAGCAGTTTGTGCTCACCTCATTCTGAAAAGAGACACAAAACGAATTCAAGATAAGACAAGGATACTACATATATGCAGAATACAAGAAATAATGAAGACAACAAGTGACAATTATCAACCTATCATAGTAGTAGCTCACAAAAAATAGATATTGACAATTGAAAACACATATGAAATGAGCCAAAACTCTGATACCAACTTTGTAATGACTCGAACCCAAAGGGGCACATGACCGGCACTAGGAAATGGGAATCTATAAAGTACCCAAAACCTATAGTAAGCCTTAAGGAAAATACAATAAAATATAGACAATAATAAAATAAAATATTTAAATAAAGATAAATAACACAAAGTAACTAATATCCAAAACAATCTTAGATAAAATATAATAATAATCTTTAGTACAAATTTTAATACATATAACAATTCATAAAATACAACATAATAGTTAACCATATCTACTACTGCGAAGTTCTAGATTTAAAATACATACATAAAAATATTACATTTTAAATAAACTTACATAAAACAACTAGAGAAGAAGAAACCCAGCGTAAGGTAGGCTGATCGACAGGTGACTCTTGAGATCCTAAAAAAAATAATTGAGGGGAGTCAGACCTCACTGAGTAAGTTAATAATTGAACTATGTATAGGATGGATATATATATTGATTTTGATAAATAGGAGAATTTATTAAAGAATTATATTATTGTTATAATTATATTATCATGTTTATGTTAAATTTTTATTTGATTAGTAAATTTTAGTTTAATTTAATTTATTTTATCATAATCTTTCTTGTTTATTTATATTTATTTATTTAAAATAAACTATAGTAGAATGAGCTAGTTGATGGGTTTCATCAGGACCATGTGCGCACCGGTAGAATTGAAAGTGAGTGGTGAATGTATATAGCTCGGTGATGCTTTGCTTTTAGTTGTGATTTATATATTATTAGGGCTGGTAACTCAGTGATGTTTTATTCTTGGGAACTGCCAGTAAATATCGATTTAATGTATCTCCAAACCTAAGAAAAAGAATATTAAATGTATAAACTTCCTATATTGAAACATTTCCATCGCTTATCTGTAAAATCTACAAGGATAGGCTTAGGTTTTTTAAATAAGTGACATTGCAAGTGTATAGTCGCATTTAAAACCTTATGAAAGCAGCGACTTATAGTTTCTCATGACCTCATAAAGTTTGTGAGGGTAGTTCTATTTTTTTGATGATGGGGAAGAATATGCAAAAATAATCCTAGTTGCATTTTTCTTGTCAGTTTTAAACCCCCAATATTTTCAAGCATCCATATAAATTATAAAATGCTCTTCTATTCATTCTTAATTCACTTTTGCAAGTAGTGTCCTTACTATGAACAAGTCTTTTAATATATTCTCTCTTTGTATAAGAGTTTAATTCATATGTAATCCAGGACCTAACTCTATGAATAGATGAAATCACATTAGCAATGGTTAAAAACCAATTGACCATGGCATACATTTGCAACCATATTATCAAAATTGCTGCTGTTTTCTTTCTCTTCTCTTTGTTTCCTACCAAACTCAAACAAGACACTACTGTAAATTTTAAAAAATAATAAAATTATACCAAACTCAATCAAGACACTGCTGCAAATTTTAAAAAATAATAAAATTATAAAACTAAGTAATCAGTTACAAAACATTAAATAATAAATAATGGTGGCTGCTTCATATCAAAACTTTTAAGAATAAAATTAACGTTTGACCTTTTAATCCAACCATTCACATGCAAGATCAAATACGACATACAAAAGAAGGGTAGTGGCACCCAAGTTCATGCACATAACTTGAGTTCCACAATATATAATTAAAAAGAAGTCCCTTTCACGTTTCATAACCAAATCCTGAGTTGGAGAAATACTAATTCAAAAGGCCTTTTTTTTATAATTAACTCAGTTGCTAGAGCTATAATTTCTATTTTTTTATAATATGAAAAAAAATAAAAGGAAACAATTAACATGGCATGTGTCTTGCGATGAGAAAAACATGATAGTCACTATGATATTAGCCAAACATATAAGCAATAGTAAAAGAAATGACTTTTCAATTAAGTAGCTTTTATTATATCTAAATTATCAAGTTTGAAAATAGATATATATGTAAGTGCCGTATTAAAAACGTTAATCCAAGGATGCACATGGCATGGTATATTAATAAACTTCTCTTTTTTTTTTTTTTTTCTTCCCTTTCACCTCTTACATGTTTGGTAAGTTGGATAAAAATAAACAAGATATTTAGTTACAGAAAAATGGAGAATTTTCAACTTCAACAACATACACGCAAAACACACCATAAGCTTCAAAGAAACTAAAATTTTCACACAATTTGTTCAGCCATTATATCCAGTTTTTCAATTTGTTACGTAAACAATTAAAATTATAAATGAAAGAAAGACAGGGATGAGACTAACAGAAGGGGCATGAAGCTTGCAAGCTGCAGGTAAAGTAAGAGCCTTTGTGACATCCAAAACAACACCCAATTGAGCACTGCTTTTAAAAGCCTCACAGAGACACTGAGCATCAATTTCCAAAACAGTTTTCAAACCAGAGCAGCAAGTTGGTTCTGGTTTTGTTGCTCTCAAAATAGAGAAAAAAAAAAAAAAAACATAATTTGCTTCAAATATTGTTCAGAAACAACAAGTGAAGCAAAAATAAGTTGCTCTCATCAGTTGAATATTTAGCTTTGTATGCATCATGCAAGAAAAATAATAATAGTGGATATTAAATATCGATAACTACCATATGCTTAAAAAAGAACCAAATCTACTAGAAATGCCTTGAATTGATAAATTTAATAAAAAAATTTGGCCTTGAATATAGAATTGCCTGAATTTATAAATTTAATTGAAAATAAATAAATAATAAAAATACAATATATATTTAACTTAATTTAATTCAACGGCAAGTAACCAAATCTACTAATTAATCAAAGAGGTAAACGTAAATGGATTCCTTTAAATCTAGAAGCCCTTTCATAGGATGATTCTAACGAAACACTCCCACAGGATACAAGCTAAAATCATGAAAGATAATAAATAAATAAATCAGAAGACATCCCTTTGAGTATAAGTAAACTGTAAATTAGCAGGATCATTATTAGCAGTTTTCACTAAGAAACATATCTAAACTACATTAACAACCAAATATATGTTCTCAACATGATGCACTTGTATCATTGGCAAGTCAAAACAACTTCCATACGCTCATAATTAAGGGAAAAAATAAAATACCATCATCAACATAACAATAAAACCTTCGGCAACAATATGTAAATATTTCACCCAATCACCAAATTATTAGACTGTTAATGGTCAATAAGCTACAAAATCTACTAGTTAATCAAAGAGGTAAATGTACATGGATTCCTTTGAATCTGGGAGCCCTTACAGTGAATGAACATAGGTCAATTATTAATTGAATGAACATATATATTTCCTTGCAGTGAACACATATGCTGATCAACAAATTTTCAACTTAAATAATGATAAAATTGCTCAACAACATAGAAATTCAAATAATCAAAGAACTACTTGCTCAGCAACAATCAAATGAGCTAAAATTGAACTCATTTATCAATCTAGAACAACTTCATTTCCAAGCGACATATAAACAAACATGACAAAGACAAATAATAAAAACAATCATATGAATTTAATAAGCAGCATCTGAGTTAGTCAAAAGCACAAAGAAGTATAGCAACCTGAATTTTTAAGAATTGCAGGGATATCCTCGCGAAAAAGTCAAACCCGTTTATTGGTGGATTGAATGGAAACTAACCCATCAATGGAATGTAAAAAAGGAGAAGAAGAAGAGTCAGCCATTATTGAAAACTAAAAGAAGAGATTTGTTACTATCAAGGTTAAAATGAAATAAAATGATTGGATTAATGATAAAATCAAATCAAATCAAGCAATAAATATCAACCTAATTAGAAGATTGAAACAAAAAAAAAAAAAGATCCAATCTAACCTTAAATAGAGAAAGTTTTTTTGAAGATGATGATGATGACGATGACGATGAGGAGAGGTAGAGAAGACACCAACGAGGGGCAGAGAAGATGATGATGATAAAAATCAGAGAAGAAAATGACGATTAGAAATAGAGAAAATGATGATGGTGAGAGGTGGAGAAGGAGAGAGAATTGATCAAATTTTTTTTTTGTGAATAATAGAACAAAATGATAAATTTTGTGACGGGTAAAATTGAAAAATGCCTATTCCATTGGATAAAGAATACCAATTCTTTACTTTTTGACAGAATTGCTATTCTTGAAAAATTATGTAATTGCTATTCTATAACAAAATTTGAATCAAAATATAGAATAGTTAATTTTTATGGCATAATTATTCTATTTCTGATCTATTCCGTGAACCAAATATGACCTTAGCCAGACTCTCATCTTGAAACACATATGACTGATCCGGCTTATAAATGATTGATCCACCAAAGAAGAGAAAATTCAAGACATAAATTGCATAGTTTCTTGCCAAGGAAAGAACCTGAAATTGCCATGCAGGGATCCCATTGAGTCCAAAACCATGGAGAAACACCACAACTGGCTTGTTAGTTATTTTGGTTGGTACCCAGAAGTGTACCGTCATCCCTGGCTCTAGCCCTACTGTTTGTAATTTTCTCTAGTTTCTACAGGTGATTGAAAATTAGTCTGGTTCACAATTTCTAATGTTCGATCAGGTAACGATCTCAATTTAAATTGAATTCATCTTATTAATTTGAATTTATGTTCTTATTATTTGCGTTTTGATTTGATTATTGAAAATCTACGGTTTGGGTGTTGATTAATTTGAATTTATGTTATTATTATTTGGGTTTTGAATTTACATCAATTTGAATTCATCTGACTGTTTGAACTTGAGGATTGGAAGTAATGGGCTTTCTTATATGCAAACTTCATGGTGTTGTTTCATCTTTAGACATTAATCTGATTTACATTATTCAAATTAAATATACTGTTTCTGTATAAATGTTGGGTTTTCAGGTCCAATTTATTCAGAAGGATGTGAAAGATATATTGATCCAATTAGTGAGACAACTTTTTTTGACAACTAATTGATGGTTTATTTTGGAGTTTCCAGCCAAAATCCATCACCATTGAATCCAATAACACATCTCATGACGAATTCATAAAGGTTTAACAATGTTTTCCTTCAAGAAAATGTAATTTCTACTATGAATATTTAAAACAATATCAGTGCAGTTTTAAAGGCTTGAGCAATTTGAAAAATGCAGGTTTTTACGAGAAGCTAATGCATGAAAGTGATTTTGAAAGTTGTTGCAAGTCCTGGACTAGCAGATGTTGGTGGCATTCATTGAAAGATTTTCATGTTAAAGAAGGAGCTAGGGCACATGGCAAATCGCTCAACAGTCCTCTGCCACCAAATAGTAACATTACTTTTCTATTGCAATGGTGAATGCTTCTTATGAGAACAGCTTTCTTTATGCCTTGTTCATTTGGAATAATCTTGTTAAGAATTCAATTAAACTGAATTCTGTTTAGAATTAAGTTGGTTAAATCTGTTTAGAATTTAACTTTTCCTTGAGCAATTTGCAATAATCTAATTGATGGTTAATTTTGTTATTGTATTCAATACTAATTTTTTTTATTAAGTAGTTTACAGTTTTATTTTTTAAAAATTTTGGGTGAATAAAAAAATTACATTTGTTAAAATTTTACCAATTTTTTATTACCATTTCCGTTACACAATAAGTTTAAGGAATAATAAGAATGATACTTAAAAACTATATATTTTCTTAACATTATTTGTATATGATATAATCAGAACTGTAGATTCTCTATATGTTATCCATTTGAAACTCCAAAAACAATATATTATCTAAATATTATTCAAATATTTTCTTCCAACCAAAATAATATTTTCTGAATATTATTCGAATTTAAAATTCAAAATAGAACAGTATATGCAAAATTAAAAATAATATCCTAAACTCATAAATAAATAAAATATAATTCATATAAAAATTAACCAATAAATAAAATTAAATAAAAAATTCATTTAATTATTTTTAATTTTATTTTTATAAATATATGTGTATGGTAAAGAAGCTTTTTGTTTAATGGTGATTTAAATTTCATATTTATAAAAGAAATTTATTAAAAGGTCCTCTGATGATTTATTATTCTTTATATGATATATAGCAGCTGGTGATGCATCACAAGACAATATAATTAAGCAACACATACTTTTCTATGTTATAGTTTCCATTATAAATGGTAGAAATTAATCTCTTCCGCATAGCATAACCCTTTTCTTGAACCAAATCAAAATTTAACACCTTAAGAACACTAACACAACGTCTTCCTTTAAAACAGTAGTTTGTTTCTCTCAATTACAATGACACCTCAACAGTCAACACATTTTATTGTGCATAACAAGTGATATAGCCCAGCACATCAATTTCCATTTTTGAGTGTTCTTCTCAAACAACTCTGCTAATCTTGCAGCAATACACTGCCTTGCTTCAGGAGAAACACCATTCTTACTGATAATCAACTCCAAGACTGCCTCTGAAAGTAGTTTGTTCTTTATTACTGTAATTTTTTTATATCACCAGACACTAATATCATATCAACATCTTAATAGAGAAAATAAAATTTCATAATTAGGTAATTGTTTTATCACCACATGTATTCTAGTTGCCTCTTCTCTCTTTATTTTTTCATTGAATAAAATTGTTTTTGGCCATCGTCAATTTTCTCTTAGATCAATGGTAGTCCTTTATTATTGTCTTTTATTTTGTTTGTTTTTCTTTCTTTCTTTGATCTAATAAATAGATATCTCTAATTTGTCCATGTGCTTATTTGTTGGAATTTTTGAATCTTTCTTCATGAAAGTCTTAATACCTTTGTAGGATTTAAGTAGTTTTCCTTTATCAATTTTTCATCTCTCTTAGTTGCAAAGGTTTTATTGATATTTGGGTTCTTTACAAAAATTTCTAAAAAAAGTCCATTTACATCAAATTGCCCCTTTTTATCAGTAAATTACACGTGTGTCCTAACTTTTTAAACAATTACATGGGTGCCCTTTTTTTTCTCCGCTCATTGTACTTTCCCTTCATCCCAGCGTCTTTTTCCCTTAGCTCAACATTTTCTTCCACCTATTGATGTATTCCCTCATGACCATTGACTTAACTAAATCAGGATACATCTCAACCATTTTAAACCCAACCATTCCTCCATAGCTCCAACCAACCACAGTACACTTCTCTACCTTGATTCTCCTTAAACTCTTAGCCATACACTCAGCTTGAAACACATGTGACTAATCTGACTTATGGGTGATTGATCCACCAAAGAAGAGAAAATTTGAACATAAATTGCATAGTTTCTTCCAAGGACAGAACTTGAAATTGCCATGTAAGGATCCTATTGAGTCCAAAACCATGAAAAAATACCACGACTAGCTTGTCAGTTATTTCAGTTGGTACCTAGAAGTGTACTGTCATCCCTGGCTCTAGCCCTATTATTTCTATTTTTCTCTAACTTCTACAAGCGATTGAAAACCAGTCTGGTTCACGATTTCTAAGGTTCAATCAGGTAACAATCCCAATTTAAATTGAATTCATTTGATTAATTTGAATTTATGTTATTATTATTTGGATTTTGATTTGATTATTGAAAATGTAGGGTTTGGGTGTTGATTAATTTGAATTTATGTTATTATTATTTGGGTTTTTAATTTATGTCAATTTGAATTCATCTAACTGTTTGAACTTGAGGATTGGAAGTAACTGTTAGAAGATAAACTTAAATTAAATATAGTATGTGAAAGGTTATGTTAAGTTCAATTTTTATAGTACTTTAAGAGTGAGATATTTAATTTTCAATTTTTATCTTTCCCTATATATTTTTAATTGTGTTGTCAATTTAATATAAGTGAGTTCTTTCATTTATTTTTCTTTGATAGCCAACCAAGTGGTATGAGAGCTTGCATAGAAAAAATAATGAATGGAGGCATGTTTCCCTTTCAATTTTCCAAACTCACCAAAGATAACTTTGATAACTGGTGTATTCAAATAAAAGCCTTGCTAGGATTGCAAGATGCATGGGAAATTATAGAGAAAGGATATGAGCAGCTAACAAATGAAGAAGCTACAGAGACTATGACTCAAGCTCAGAAGAATGCATTTCAAAAGGCTAGAAAGCAAGATTAGTAGGCTTTGATACTGATTCATATATACTTGGACGAATCTACATTTGAAAAAGTTTCCTGTGTAAGAAGTGCCAAGCAAGCATAGGAAATATTGATAAATTCTTTTAAAGGAGTTGATAAGGTGATAAAAATTTTTCTTCAAACCTTGAGGGCAAAATTTGAAGCACTCAAGATGAAGAATTCAGAATCAATTTTAGATTACTTTTCCAGAATATTGGTTGTTGTTAATCAAATACGTAGATATGGAGAAAAGTTAAAAGATGTTCGGGTGACTGAAAAAATATTGCGTTCTATTGATCCTAAGTTCAATTATATAGTTATGGCTATTGAAGAATCAAAATATCTAAACGAGATGACAATTGATCAACTTATAAGTTCTTTACAAGCCTGTGAAGAAAGGTTGAATGAAAAAGAGCCACAAGAACAAGTTCTTCTCTCAAGGTTGTCCTTAAAAGGAAAAGAAAAAGTTAACAATAAATATGAATTTCAGTTTATAAGAGGAAGAGCTAGAGTTGCTAGAAGAGAACATAAAGATTATTATGACAAAGGAAGAGGAGGCAAATTTGGTAGAAACTTCAACAACTTAGAAGATACAACTCAAAGACAGAATTCAACTATTCAGAAACAAGTTCAAAGAGGATATGGCATAGAGGTAATGGATGAAAGGCTAATGTGTAGTGTTATAATTATGAGAAATATGGCCATTTTGCTTAATAATGCAAAAAAGATTGGAATTAAAGAAAATAAGGCTTATTGTGCTTAAGAAGAAGAAGGAGAATCAACTTTTCTTTTGACATGCCATGAAGAAAAAAAATCAAAAAGCTTGGTATTTAGATATAGCAGTAAGCAATTATATGATAGGCAAGAGATGTTTGTTTACTTCTTTGAATGAGACTTTCAAAAGAAACATTTCCTTTGTAGATGGAAAAGACGTAATGGTTGAAGGAATCAGCAATATTTTAATTCTGGTAAAAAATGGTTCTCATCAATTTATTTCTTAAGTGTATTATATCCCTGTGCTTCAATCAAATATTATGAGTTTAGGCTAACTTTTAGGGAAAGGATATGATATTCAACTAAAAGATGGTGGTTTGACAATTAGAGATTTCATAGATAAGGTACTTGTAAAGGTAAAAATGTTAAAGAATTGAATATTTTCTCTTCTGCTGCAAGCTGATAGTGCTTAACGCTTTAAGACTTTTGCAACAAGTTCTTATTGGCTATGGCATCAGCGTATGGGTCATCTAAATTTTGAAAGTCTAAAGCAATTAGTGAAAGAAAGAATGGTGCATGGTTTGCCTTATATTGATTCTCCATGTCATATATGTAAAGGATGCATCTATGGCAAACACTTCATAAATAGTTTTCCAAAAGAGTCTTTATCAAGATTAATAATACCACTTCAACTAATGTATGATGATATCTGTGATCCTATTAATCCATATTCTCTTGGTAAGAACATATATTTCTTATTATTTATTAATGATTTCAATCGCAAAACTTAGGTTTATTTTTTGAAAGAAAAATCTAAAGTTTTTTATGTGTTTAAAAAGTTTAAAGTGTTGGTAAAAAATTAAAGTGGTTATTTTATTAAAGCCTTGCAAACTAATAGAGGTGGAGAATTCACTTCTAAACAATTTGATGACTTTTGTGAGTCTAATGGCATTTGAAGATTTTTTACTGTACCAAGGTTAACACAGTAGAATGGAGTTGTGGAATGAAAGAATAAAAGCATTCTTGAAATGACTAAAAGCTTGTTGAAGAGTAAAAACATGTTAAAAGAGTTTTGGGTAAAGGCTAGAGCTTATTCTGTTTATTTTTCTAACAAATGTCTTACTAAAAGCTTGCAAAAGTTAACACCTCAAGAAGCATAGAGTGTAAGAAAGCCAACTCTCACATTTAAGACTTTTTAGTTGTGTGGCTTACAATAATATTACTAATGAATCAAGAATTAAGCTAGATGATAAGAGTGAGAAGCTTGTGTTTATTGGTTATGATGCAAAATCTAAAGGCTGCAGACTATTCAATCTGAAAAGTAAAAAGATTATTGTTAGCAAAGATGTCAGATTTACTAAAGATGAATGTTGGAATTAGATGTAACAAAAAGAGAATTATAATTTTCTTCCATTTTTTTAAAGAAAATTCAGAGTAGGCTAAGGTTGATGATCAACAATTTACTCCTCCTGTATGTCCAGCTCCTACTCATAATCATATGAGTCCTTCAAGCTCAATCGAAAAGCCAAGAAAGATGAGGAATTTATCAGACATTTATGTTGATGTTGAAGAAGTCAATGATGTCTCTCTTTTTTTTTACAAGATCAAAACCAATAAATTTTGATGAAGTAGTTTAAGATGAGAAGTGGAGAACAATAATGAATGAAGAAATAAAATCCATTCATAAAAATGAAACATGGGAATTGGCAACACTTCCTGAAGATAAGAAAGTTGTTAGTGTTAAATGGATTTTCAAACTTAAGAAGAATGAAAAAGGCGAAGTTGAGAAGTTCAAAGCTCAGCTAGTTGCTAAGGGTTTCAGCCAACAACATGGTGTTGATTATGATAAAGTCTTTACACCTGTGGCTCTCTTGGAAATAATTCATTTAATCACTGCTCTTATTGCTCAAAAGAGATGGAGAATTTTTTAGATGGATATGAAGTCTGCATTCTTAAATGGGCCTTTGGAAGAAGATGTATATATTGAACAACCAATGGGCTATGTTATTAAAGGGCAAGAAAGCAAAGTTTTAAAATTGAAGAAGGCTTTGTATGGTTTAAAGCAAGCACCAACGACATGATAAAATAGGTTTGATGATTATTTCAGAAAAAGAGAGTTTGTCAAATGTCCATATGAATATGGATTGTATATAAAGAAAATGGAGAATGGTGACATGATAATTGTTTGATTATATGTTGATGACTTAATATTCACCGATAATAATACAGCCATGGTTGATGAGTTCAAAAGAGAGATGGCTACTGAATATGAAATAAAAGATATTTGGTCTTATGTCTTACTATCTTGCCATTAAAATGAAATAATTAGGTGAAGGGGTTTTTATGTCTCAAAAGAATTATGCAACAAAGGTGTTAAAGGAGTTTAACATGGAAGATTGTCAACTAATCTCAACACTGGTTGAATGTGGAACAAAGTTATCAAGATTTGATGATGCTGAAAAATTGAATCCAATGTTGTTTTGGAAGTTAGTCAAAAACTTTAGATATCTAACATGTTCTAGACATGATATTCTTTATGGAGTTGGAATTATTAGTCGATTTATGGAGTCTCTAACTTCATCCTACATGAAAGCAGCAAAAAGGATCTTGAGATATATCAAAGGTACTATGGATTGTTGTATTCATTCTCCAAGAATTTTAATATAGTTGGTTATAGTGATAGTGATTAGGGACGAGATATGGATGATAGAAAGAGTAATACATGTTATTTATTCATTCTTGGCAGTGTTGCATTTACGTGGTATCCAAATAAACAAAGATTGTTACTCTCTCAACTTGTGAAGCAGAGTATATCGCTACTGCTGCTTATGTGTGTCATACTGTTTGGCTAAGAAAGCTATTAGAGATGTTGCAAATATCATAAGATGAAGCTATTGAAATCTTCGTTGACACTGAATCAACCATTACAATGGGAAAGAATCCTATTTTTCATGATAGGAGCAAGCACATTGATATAAATTTTCATTTTATCAGAGAAAGCATTAGCAAGAAAGAGGTGTAGCTCAAATATGTGTAATTCAAGACCAAGTTGCTGATATATTCACTAAGCCATTGAAGATTAAAGACTTTGCAAGATTAAGAGCAAGACTTAGATTAACTAGAATTCAAGTTTAAGGAGGGATGTTAGAAGATAAACTTAAATTAAATATAGTATGTGAAAGGTTATGTTAAGATCAATTTTTCTAGTACTTTAAAAGTCATGTATTTAATTTTTAGTTTTTATCTTTCCCTAAATATTTGTAAGTGTGCTATCAATTTAATATAAGTGAGTTCTTTCATTTCCTTTTCTTCGATAGCCAACAGTAATGAGGTTTGTTATATGCAAACTTTATGGTGTTGTTTCATTTTTAGACATTAATCTGATTTACATTATTCAAATTAAATATACTATTTGTGTATATATGTTGTGCTTTCAGGTCCAAAATATTCAGAAGGATGTAAAAGATATATTGATGCATGGGGTAGAGAGCTTACAGCTAGAAATATTGTAATATTACTTTTCAATTGCAATGGTGAATGCTTCTTATAAGAACAACTTTCTTTAGGCCCTGTTAATTTGGAATAATCTTGTCAAGAATTCATTAAACTGAATTCTATTTAGAATTAATTTGGTTAATTCTGTTTAGAATTAACTTTTCCTTGAGCAATTTACAATAATCTAATTAATGTTTAATTTTTTTATTGTATTCAATATTAATTTTTTTTATTATGTAGTTTATAATTTTAATTTTTTAAAAAATTTTGGGTGAATAAAAAAAATTAAATTTATTAAAATTTTATCAATTTTTTTATTACCATTTTTGTTACACAACAAGTTTAAGAAATAATAAAAATGATATTTAAAAACAATTTATTTTCTTAATATTATTTGTATATTATACAATCATAACTGCAAATTTTCTAAATATTATCCGTATATGAAACTAACAAAACAATATATTATCTTAATATTATTTAAATATTTTCCTCCAACCATAATAATATTTTCTGAATATTAATCTAATATAAAACTCAAAATAATATATGAAAATTAAAAACAGTATCTTAAATTCATAAATAAATAAGATATAATTCATATAAAAATTAACCAATAAATATAATTAAATAAAAATTGATTTAAATATTTTTAATTTTATTTTTATAAATATATGTGCAAGGTAAAGAAGCTTTTTGTTTAATGGTGATTTAAATTTCATATTTATAAAAGAAATTTATTACAAGGTCATTTGATGATTTATTATGCTTTATATGAAATATAGCAGCTGGTGATGCATCACAGGACAATATAATTAAGCAACACATACTTGCTGGTGATGCATCACAGGACAATATAATTAAGCAACATGTACGTTTCTATGTTATAGTTTCCATTATAAATGGTAGAAATTAATCTCTTCCCCATAGCATAACCCTTTTCTTGAACCAAATCAAAATTTAACACCTTAAGAATAGTAACACAACCTCTTCCCTTAAAACAATAGTTTATTTCTCTCAATTACAATGACACCTCAACAATCAACACATTTTATTGTGCATAACAAGTGATATAGCCCAGCACATCAGTTTTGATTTTTGAGTGTTCTTCTCAAACAACTCTGCTAATCTTGCAGCAATACACTGCCTTGGTTTAGGAGAAACACCATTCTTACTGATAATCGACTCCAAGACTGCCTCTGAAAGTAGTTTCTTCTATATTACTACATTCTCAACTTTTGATATTGACCCATCTTTCAAAAATCTAATTTGCAATTAGCAATGACAACGAATGTGAGGAAAGAAAAAAAAAACCAGGTTAGCAAAAACTCAATTTAAAGAATGAGTGTACATTATGAATATGTTTAGTATAAATAAATTCTATAAATTTTATGAAGTTAATTAGTAATTTCTAGTTTGATATGTTTATATTAATAAAAAAAATTCTACAAAATATATAACTAAATCAATTTTAACAAAATAGTAAGAATTTTAAAATGAATTCCATGATTATAGGTCTATATTTTTCATAAAATATCATGATTCTATCAAGAAATATTTGTAATGAAACTTTATTTTAAATTATTAAAGTATATTTTTGAAATTTACAATGTTAATAATATTTTAAATATTATTTATATATTATTATTATTTGTGATTAATATTCGTTATATTACGTTAAATATATTTTCTTACGTAAAATAATTTATTTGGAGGTTTAATTATTTAAAAACATTAAATTTATTATCATTACTATTGTTTTTGTTATTGTTGTTGTTATTGTTGTTGTTGTTATTGTTATTATTATTATTATTATTATTAGCGTTATCGTTATCATTATCGTTATCGTTGTCGTTGTCGTTATCGTTATCGTTGTCGTTGTCGTTGTCATTATCGTTATCGTTATCGTCATCATCATCATCATCATCATCATCATCATCATCATTATTATTATTATTATATGTGCATGTGATGTGTGTGTATTTGTGTTAGTGTGTGTTGTGTATATATATATGTATTTAAAAATGTGACAAATGGTTAAAGTTTATATATATATATAAAGAAGTCAGCATGTTAAAATGGGTCAACCTCTCCTCACATATTCTTTCTTCTTCTTCTTCTTCTTCTTTTCTCCCCTGCATCCTCCATTTCCGACGCCATCACCCACACCTGAAGCCTTCCAACTCCACCAATCACCACTAGGCCATCCCCAAGCTTGCCATCACCTCCTCTCTTCCTCTTATGACCACCACCTGGAGCTCTGCCATCGCCAAAAATAGGGAGAAGCTGAGTGGAGTTACTGTAGCATCGACAAATTTTTTGTGGTTTTAGGTCAAATTTTTGGGCTCTTTAGATTCCTCTTGACGTGTACTTATCGATTCTCAAGTCGTTTCAACTTTACGATGTCCGGATTATGAGTTTTTATTGATTTTATTTTATGTCTATTTTAGATTTTTTTTTTTAGCTTGATTGTGTTTGATTCTTGATAAATCCTTTTGGAAATGTTATTATATGGAACTTAAGCTTCTCAAATATATTTTTAGTTTATTTTTTCAAATTTATTTGATTTATGGGTAATTATTGAATTTTTGATAATTAAAAATAAATTTTTATTAATTATGTGATTTATATATTTTGTATAGAAATTATGATAAATTGTATAGTTAATTTAAATTATTAGCTTTGAGAATGAGAAAATAAATTTTCACTAATTTTTAGTAATTTTGATTAATTTTTGAATAATATTTAGTATTATGTGAATTTTTGGATTTATGGGTAAATTATGTATTTTTATTGAAATTATAGTTAAATAATATGTTTTAAACAATTTTGGAATAATAAATGGTATTAAAATAATTTTTTATAAATTATTTACTATTTTTAACTAATTAATACTAATTTTTGAAAATATATTCAAATAATAATTTTATATACTATTTTTGTGATTAAATTAGTTTTAAACCATTTTTATTATATATATAACCTATTTGAGCCATTAATTGTGAATTTTACTATTTTATGTTAAATAATTGAAAATTTGGATTTTTATTAATATTATATAAATTATTTGAGATTTTATTTAGTTAATATGAAAATAATTATGTTTACTGTTTTTTATTTTTAAATATATTATATTGTAATTATTAATGGATATTTAATATTGATTTTTTGAGAATTGTGAACTTCGGTTGGGAATTTATTTAGTTTGGGGTCCCAACCTGAGGTGTTAAGCTAATGTGTACATAGAAGTGTGTTTTCTTATAAGATCAGCTCTACTTTTTAATATAGAGATGTTCATTTTGCAAATAAGATTTTGTCAATTTTTTGGTATAATTCTCGTAAAATGTGACGTTGGATTGATCCTGAGTTTTTGTTGTTTAGCTAAGTTTTGATTCTTAGGTCGAGTCTTCCTTTAGAATTCTTAAAAGTATATGTTAGGAATTTATTCTGATTTTATTATTATTTATTTTTCTAGTTGCACCGAGATCGAGGCCTATCAGACCAGGCCTATCGAGTCAGTCTTAAGGAGTATAAACTTGTGAGTTATTATTTTATATATGCATTGCATATAGGATGCATGATATAGAGTATTCATGTTTTTAATATGTATTTATACATGCATTGTTTTGTTAAATGATTTAGTATATGTTATGTATACTTTCAGTATATTTTTGGTATATTTCAATATATATGCAACATATATGCTTGTTATATTTTCAATATACACTTAGTATATTTTTGGTATATTAGTATATTTTTGGTATATTCATGGTTTATTTTTTGGTTTATGTATGGCACATATATCTGGTATATTTTCAATAAAAATTTGGTATATTTCTATATATAAATGGTATATTCTCCTATAATGAATGCATTATATCTTAATTGTGCATTTTATTATTTTCCATTAAATACACGATTTATTGAAGGATATCAATAGAATGTGCTACCTAGTGGGATACGCTAAAATTATTGTGCAACAGTACGATAGAATTAGATTGAAATTCTAACGTTTGATTATGAATAAGAATATGGAGATTATTGGTTATTGGAAAAGGCGGCTGCGGATCTTCTGTTGACCTAGTGTACTCAGGGCCAGTCAACTACCTTGAGTTGGATAACTGAATACTTGGAGTTTTAGATAAGCTAGTTAGCTATTGATTTTATGATTGAGGTTGCGAATATGTTAGGTTTCTATTTGATCCTTCATTTAAATAAATATTTTTCTACATTAATTATATATATAAATGAATTTCAGCATCTATGTGAAATGTGTGTGTATATATATATATATTATATTGATGCTTGAATGTTTATGAATTTAGGTTGCATGTATATATCTTATAATAATTCACTCAGTGAGGCTTGACTCTCTTCAAAATTTTTTTCAAGAGATTCTTCTTCAGACCTCAGTAGTAGACCTCTTCGTTAATCTTCTTCAGCCCCGGCTAGACTATGTAAATTTATTATTTGAACTTCTGTTGTATTCTAGAGACTGCAGAGTAGTGTATTGTATTAGTAGTTTGTTGTTTTGCTTTTTGAGATTTCTATATCAAACTACTATATGAATATTTTTATTATGAAATGACATTTAAGTATTTATTTTTTTATCGATTTAAATTTTAATTCTGGCATATTTTTTTTATTTATTGCATGTGTTTTTATTTTTAAGTCTTGTTATGGGTTCCGGATTCAAAAAAATTCCCGTTCCCTAACGCCGGTCATGACTCCCGTTTTGGGTTATGACAAAGTTGTTATCAGAGCCTAGGTTATTGGTGTGGACCTAGGTTATCAGAGTCGTGTTTTTTTTAAACTACTATAGTGAATTAGGTTTGATTATGTCTTCGATAAGTTTTTCGCATAATCGTTAGGTTGTTTGTTTTATTTGAATCTCTTTGGTTTCTATCTTTTCCAAATGAGGAGACAAACACATGTTACTCCATCGGTTGTTAAGGCTGAGGATGATGAGAATGAGGTTTTACTTAATACCCTATGTTTTAACTAAATAAAGTAATTTTATATTTAAATCTTTAATAAATACTTTTAGGTTATATTATATAAATGATAATTATTTTTTTTCTATCTAATGGAGGTATATATATATATATATATATATATATATATATATATATATATGTTAATATTATATTTAGGGTTAAATATTATTTTAGATGTGTATATTAAAGTAATTTATGTATATATGTAGTATATGTATATGTATATATATGTACTAATATTTATCTATACACATACATGCATAACTATATATATATATATATATATATTTATACATATATATGGATTTTGTGAAGAAACAAAAAGAAACAAAGAAAGAAAGCAAGAGAAAAAAAAAACAAAGAAGAAAAATGAAACAGAAGCTCCTGAGCCCTGTACCCTCTCCCACATCGTCCCTCACCATCTCTTCCTTCTCCTTCACTGCCCCGTTCGTCCTGCCACCACCGGAATCGCCATTATCGTCACGAGAAGGAAGCTTCAGGAGGTGTTGCTGTCGCTGCCTCCCATTTTCTTCCTCTGTCAACTCGAACCCAAGCTGATCTGGTGCCACTCGAGCTTCCCCAACTTCCCTCATCGTCTTAGGTGTCCATCCAAGCCAAGGGCCGCCGCTGCAACTCACCTCCGGCGCCAAAATTGAAGGTTGAAGGTGAGTTGCACAGTGTTGTTCTTAGGTTGTTGTCAGGTTGTTTTCTGGTTGGTCGATTTTGAATGTTGATTTTAGGTTGTTTTTGAGTATATGTTGGATTATGCCAATAAATTGCTTCAATTTGAATTTTTAAGTATTTTTCCTAATTTTCCTTAATTTACAGAATTTTGTATAATTTTTATTTATTTTTTTTAGTTGATTTATAGGGTTTTATTTGATATAGTTAATATAATTAAAGTAATTATAGTTAATTGATCTTAGTATATTAATTTTATTTTAGGTTTTAGAATTTTGGTGTTAATTATAGGTTTGTTAATTTTGGGTATTAATTAATATTTTTTTATTAATTTCAAAAATTATTTGTAAAAATTATAAAATTTTAATAATTGAGGTTATTATTAAATGTTATTAATTTTAGAACTCAAATTATAATTTTATGATTTTTATACTATTTTTATAAATATTTTTGAGTTTATGCCAAATTTGATTTTTAGGTTAAATAATATTTTTGGGAAAAAAATTATTGATTGATTAAATTTTTTAATTATATTAGGAAGATTTATTTTGAGAAAATGAATTTTTGGCATGATTAAATAATTTTAAGGAATTATTTTTTTTTAGTATTAATAGCACATTATGTAATTTATGTATTTTAGGGGTAAAAATGTAATTTTATGCTAAACATAGTTAAATGTATATTTTAATTAGTTTTATTAATATTTAAGGGGTTTTCTAAATTAATTGATATTTTTACTTAAGTAGTGTAAATTTTAAATATTAAATTCCAAATATATATATATATATATATATATATGTATATATATATATATAAAATACATTATAATGGTTTTAATTTAGACTTTAATTATATGTTGAATAATTGAGATTTTGTATAATTTTATTTATTTTAGTATATGTGTGTGTGAAATATGTATTTTGAGAAATAAATATTATTAATTCTTGATATTTTATTTAGTCGTGATCTCGGTCGGGGCTAAATGTAGTTTTGGGAGCCCGACTCGAGTGTGGGTGTCTATGATTATTAGAAGTGCATTTTCTATGCAGGTCTGGCTCTACCTTTGGTAGAGAGATGTTCATTTTACAGGGGAGACTCTACCGAAATTTTGATAGATTTTCTCATAAAACGTGATATTCATAAAATTTCTACCGTTAGTTAGGTTATATCCTGTCTATCGAGTCTTATCCAGTTTTCCTCGAGTCAGCCTGGAATTTCATTGTTTTGTTGATTGTTGGTTTCGATTCCATAATCATATTTTAAAAGTCGATTGTTATTTTCTTTTAGAGCATTTCGGAGCAGAAGCTATAAGACCAAAGCAAATGCATGGTCATCAGCCTTCACATTCATCCTGTAAGTCAATAGAACGATCTGTGCGTGTGTTTATTTAAAGAATGCATGCGCTCATATTTTTATTATATTGATTATATGATTTATATACCTTAATGCTGTTATTTAAGATTTAAATGCATATTATTTATTTAAAAAAAAATCAATTTTGAGAAATTTTGGTAGAACAGGCTACCTGGTGGGCTTCACCAGGACTATGTGCACATGGTAGAGATTTAGAGATGGATCCATAATATATATATGATTGGTGAATGCCAAACTGGGACGGGTGCCTTGGTAGAAGCCTTTGCTCTCGGGGACCGTCAGTGATTGGAAGGTTGATAATGGACTGGGATGGGTGCCTCGGTCGATGCCTTTGCTCTTGGGGACCGCCAGTGCCATATATTGGGATTAAGTGAATGACTACGACTTGGTGCCTCAGTTGATGCCTTTGCTCTCGGGGACCGATAGTCTAGTTGGAATAAGTGGGGCCAGTTGGCCATGTAGATTTTTGGGTTTAGGGTTCTACCGAGATTTTTCAAAAGCTATAAATTATTTTTACTATAAACATATAGTTTTCAAAAAGGTTTTCAAACCGTACAGCTCTTTTTATTGACTTACTCAGTGAGGTCTGATTCGCCTCAATTCATTTTTTTCAGGAGCTTGGGAGTTCGACCTCAGACTACCTCCACGTCGGGTTTCTTCTTCACCAGCTATTTTACATAGGTCATTGTAAGCTGTACTGTGTGTTAATCTAGTTTACTGCAGTAGTATATGTACTAACGATTTGTATGGTTTAAATATAATCGTGTAATTTATTGGTGTAAACCACGCTTATGTATAAGATTTAAATTCGATTTATAATATAAGACGTTAAAGCACGTTTTATTTAAGCAGTTGAATTTGTGTATTTTGAGAAAAATCAGTTTGATAATGTGTTCCATTTTAAAATAAAGTTTTAAATTGTAAGGAGTTGTTTATCTTTTCTTTTAGGCTTACTACGGGTTTCGAGGGCCTTATGCCTACCCATTCCCTAGTGCCGGTCACGTGCCCACAGGTTCGGGTCATGACATTTACCTCTTGAGTCGCTAGTTAGGCATAGAGGTAGAGGCAGAGGTAGACCTCGAGGAGTGGTAGGTCACCGTAGACAGAGAGAGCTACAAGATGAGGAACCTGTAGAGCCACAATACAAGGAAGCTGAGATACCTCCAGCTGTACTGCAGATGCAACCTATTTATCAGCAGAGTATGTCTGACCTTAAGGTAGCATTGTTCTGTGCCAAAGTTGGCTGTATAGCTTTTGATAGGACGTTATATCCTCTAGATTTTTTGCATGCCATTGAGATGAGGACTCAAACTGCTAAAACTGAGTATCAGCAGATTATGATCATTGAGCTATCTGTCGAGGTACCAGCCCTAGACTGGGTTATGCATTCACTTATGCTAGAGTTTGATTGATCTGGGTGCCACACATTTTTTCGTGTCCCTTGTTTTTGCTTCGAAGTCATGTTGGCAAGCTTTAAGGATGGCTTTTCCTTTGTATGTTGCTACTCCTCTAAGCGATTCATTAGACATCGACGTTGTTCTTTTTAGATGTTTGGTGTTAGTTGCAGGTAAAGTTCTACCAGTTGAATTGGTACTATTAGATGTAATGGAGTTCAATATGATCCTTGGTATGGATTAGTTGTCTCAGCACTATGCCGTTATGGATTTTCTGAGTAAAAAGGTGATTTTCAAAATTCCAAATGAATAAGAGTTTAAGTTTGTGGGTGATAAGAGTTCTGCACCTCAGAATCTCATCTCCACTATCACAACTAGGAAGATGCTAAGGAAGGGTTATCAAGGATACTTGGCACTTGTCAAAGATATTTCAATGGATAAGTTATCTCTCACAGATATTCTTGTTGTCTGTGAGTTTCCTGATGTTTTTCCTGAGGAGTTGCCAAGTTTACCACCTCACTAAGAGATCAAGTTCTGTATAGATGTGGTCCCAGGCACCACTCCTATTTTGATGTCGCCCTAAAGAATGGCCCCTGCAAAGTTGAAGGAGTTAAAGAAGTAGTTATAGGATTTGCTAGATAAGGGTTTTATTAGACCCAATGTTTCTTCTTAGAGTGCACCAGTCCTATTTGTGAAGAAGAAGGATGGTACACTGAGACTGTGCATTGATTACAGAGAGCTTAATAAAGTGACAGTGAAGAATAAGTATCCTCTTCTAAGGATATATGATTTATTTAATCAACTTCAGGGTGCACAATTCTTTTCTAAAAATGACTTGAGGTCAAGTTATCATTAGTTGCAGATTAGTGAGGCTGATATTCCTAAAATGGCATTTTGCACTCAATATGACCATTATGATTTTTTTGTGATGTCATTTAGGTTAACTAATGCACCAACTACATTTATGGATTTGATGAATAGGGTATTTAGATTAATTATGGATCAGTTTGTGGTAGTCTTCATTAATGATATATTGGAGCATTCGAAGAGTATGGAAGAGCACGTATATTACTTGAGGACAGTACTGTCAACACTGAGAGAACACCAGCTTTATGCTAAATTCTCTAAGTGTGATTTTTGGTTGAAGAGTGTTGCATTCCTTGGACACGTAGTGTCTAAAGACGGTATCCAAGTTTATCCAAAAAAAATTGAGGCAGTGGCTGAGTGGCCCAGTCCAATAACACTCACTAAGATTCAAAGTTTTATAGGTTTGGCTTGGTATTATAGGAATTTGTGCATGATTTTTCTAGAATTGCAGCTCCTATGACTCGCCTAACTTAGAAGAATGTGAAGTTTGTGTGGTCAGATGCTTATAAGAATAGTTTTTAGTTACTGAAGGAGAAGTTGACTATAGCTTCAGTTTTGGCTTTGGCTAATGGAGAAGATAACTTCACTATGTATTATGATGCCTCCAAAGTCAGCCTAGGTTGTGTATTGATGTAGAATGGTAGGGTGATAGCTTATACTTTGAGGTAGTTGAAGAAGCATAAACAGAATCATCCTACTCATGACCTAAAGATGGCTGCAGTGATCTTTGCTCTCAAGATTTGGAGACATTATCTATACGGGGTGACTTATGAGATTTTCACATATCATAAGAGCCTAAAGTACATTTTCCAGCATAGAGATATGAACTTGAGGTTGAGGAGATGGTTAGAACTCCTGAAGGACTATAACTATGAGATTCTTTATCATCCAAGCAAGGCTAATGTGGTAGTAGATGCCTTGAGTAAGAAGTCCTCGGGTAGTCTTGCTCATATTAGTATGGAGAGGAGACCTTTGATCTAAGAGTTGCATGAGTTAGTGGATCAATGTCTGATGATGAAGATTAGTATATTAGATGGATTGTTAGCTCAGTTTAGAGTTCGATCAGTGTTAAGAGATAGGATTAAGGCAGCTTAGGGCTGAGATCTTATTCTAGCAGAGCTTGTGGAGAATGTTCGTGTAAAGAAGTTCACTAATTTCATACTCGATGATGAAGGTTTTTTTATAGATCAGTAGTAAATTAGGCGTTCCTGGTATGAATAATTTAAAAGAAGAGATCCTTGAGGACGTATTCTACAGCCTACAATGTACATCCAGGTGTCAGTAAGATGTACCATAACATCAAAGATTTATATTGGTGGGATGGATTGAAAAAGGATGTAGTTGATTATATTTCTAAGTGCTTGACATGTCAACAGGTGAAAGCTAAACATCAGAAGCTTTCTAGGAAGCTTCAGCCTCTTCCGATTCCTGAGTGGAAATGGGAGAGAGTTGCTATGGATTTTATGGTTGGGTTACCTCATTCGAAGGATGGATATGATTCCATCTGGGTGATTATGGACAGGTTAACCAAGTTTGCTCATTTCTTGCCTATTAAAGCCACTTATTATGTAACTAAGTTGGTGAAGCTGTATGTTAAGCATATTGAGTGCCTTTATGGAGTACCTATGTCCATTATATCTGATAAAGGTTCAATTTTTACCTCTCGATTTTGGTAGAAGTTATAAGAAGCAATGGGCACAAGGCTTGATTTTAGTACTACTTTTCACCCTCAAACAAATGGTCAGTTTAAGAGGATGATCTAGACACCTGAGGATATGTTGAGGATGTGTGTATTAGATCTTGGAGGTAGCTGGGATGATCATTTGCCACTTATAGAGTTTTCATATAATAACAGCTATCATAGGAGTATTGGGATAACACCATATGAGGCTTTGTATGGAAGGAAGTGTAGATCCCCTCTGAGTTGGGATGAGATTGGAAAGAGAACGTTGACTGGACTTGAGATGGTTCAGGATGCCACTAAAAAAGTTACTGTAATCAGAAGGAGATTGGAGATCATAGCTAGTAGATAGAAGAGTTATACGAATCCGAGATGCAAAGATATGGAATTTTAGGTTGGAGACTGTGTTTCTAAAGGTGTCTCCGATGAAAGCTGTAATAAGATTCGGTAAGAAGGGGAAATTAGCACCGACATATATTTGACCATTCGAGATTTTGGAGAGAGTGGGTATGGTTGCATATCGGTTGGCTTTGCCTCTAATTTTTTCTTAAGGACATATAGTGTTTCATATCTCGATGTTGAGGAAGTATATTTCAGACCCTTCGCATGTGTGGCAGCCTGATAGCGTGGAAGTGAACGAAGGCCTGTTATAGGAGGAGGAACTAGTCGTGATAGTGGACTATCAAGTTCGTTAGTTGCGTTCGAAGCAGATTCTGATGATCAACGTGTTGTGGTAGAGCAACAACGTGGAGGAGCACACTTGGGAGACAAAAGTCAAGATGCAGATTGCCTATCCTTACCTTTTCCCTCGATGATTCCTTGTTTTTGTTATTTTATTTGAATTCGAGGACGAATTCTTGTAAGGAGGGAAGATTGTAATGACCTTTTATTTTAAATTATTAAAGTATATTTTGAGATTTGCAGTGTTAATAATATTTTAAAAATTATTTATATATTATTATTATTTATGATTAATATTCATTATTTTACGTTAAATATATTTTCTTACGTAAAATAATTTATTTGAAGGTTTTATTATTTTAAAACATTAAAGTTGTTGTTATTATTATTATTATTATTATTATTATTATATGTGCATGTGTTGTGTGTGTATTTGTATTAGTGTGTGTTATGTATATATATATGTATTTATAAATGTGACAAATGGTTAAAATTAATATATATATTTTGTATATATATATATTAATTTTAACCATTTGTCACATTTATAAATACATATATATATACATAACACACACTAATACAAATACACACACAACACGTGCACATATAATAATAATAATAATAATTAATATATATATATATATATATATATATATATATATATATATATATATATATATATATATATATAAAGAAGTCAGCATGTTAAAATGGGTCAACCTCTCCCCACATATTCTTTCTTCTTCTTCTTTTCTCCCCTATATTTGTTATTTCCAAAGCCATCCACCCACACTTAAACCCTTGCAACTCCATCAGTCACCACCAGGTCATCCCCTAAGCTCGCCACCACCTCCTCTCTTTCTTCCGCCTCTGTCTCCTAGAGCTCTACCATCGCCAAAAACAGAGAGAAGCCGAGTGGAGTTACTGTAGCATCGACAAATTTTTGGTGGTTTTAGGTTGAGTTTTTGGAGCTCTTTAGACTCCTCTTGACGTGTACTTCTCGATTTTCAAGTCATTTCAACTTTATGACATCCGGATTATGAGTTTTTGTCAATTTTAGGTTTTTATTTTTTTTAGCTTGATTGTGTTTGATTCTTGATAAATCATTTTGGAAATGTTGTTAAATGGAACTTAAGCTTCTCAAATATATTTTGAGTTTATTTTTTTGAATTTATTTGATTTATGTGTAATTATTGAATTTTTGATAATTAAAAATAAATTTTTATTAATTATGTGATTTATATATTTTGTGTAGAAATTATGAAATATTATATAGTTAATTTAAATTATTAGCTTTGAAAATGAGAAAATAAATTTTAACTAATTTTTAGTAATTTTGATTAATTTTTGAATAGTATTTAGTATTATGTGAATTTTTGGATTTGTGGGTAAATTATGTATTTTTATTGAAATTATAGTTAAATAATATGTTTTAAACAATTTTGGAATAATAAATGGCATTAAAATAATTTTTATGAATTATTTACTATATTTAACTAATTAATACTAATTTTTGAAAATATATTCAAATAATAATTTTATACACTATTTTTGTGATTGAATTAGTTTTTAATCATTTTTATTATATATATATAACCTATTTGAGCAATTAATTGTGAATTTTACTATTTTATGTTAAATAATTGAAAATCATATTTTTATTAATATTAAATAAATTATTTGAGATTTTATTTAGTTAATGTGAAAATAATTATATTTAATATTTTTGATGTTTAAATATATTATATTAATTATTTATGGATTTTAATGATTTTTATTACATTTATTATTTAATATTGATTTTTGGTGAATTGTGAACCTCAGTTAGGAATTTGTATAGTTTTGGGTCCCAATCCGAGGTGTTGAGCTATTGTGTATATAGAAATGTGTTTTCTTGCAAGATCAGCTCTACTTTTCAGTATAGAGATGTCCATTTTATAGAGGAGACTCTACTGATTTTTCAGTAGAATTCTCGTAAAATGTGACATCGAGTCGATCCTGAGTTTTTGTATTTTAGTTGAGTTTTGATTCTTGGATCGAGTCTTCATTTAGAATTCTTAGAAGTATAAGTTAGAATTTTATTCTGATTTTATTATTATTTATTTTTTAATTGTGCAAAAACCGAGACTTATTAGACCAGGCCCATCGAGTTAATCTCAAGGAGTACAAACTTGTGAGTTATTATATTATATATGCATTGCATATAGGATGCATGATATAAAGTATTCATGTTTTTAATATGTATTTATACATGAATTGTTTTATTAAATGATTCAGTATATGTTAGGTATACTTTCAATATATTTTTTGTATATTTTGATATATATGTAACATATATGCTTGTTATATTTTCAATATACACTTAGTATATTTTTGGTATATTCATGGTTTATTTTTGGTACATGTGTGGCATATATATATGGTATATTTTTAATATACATTTGGTATAATTGTAAAATATAAATGGTATATTCTCTTATAATGAATGCCATTATATGTTAATTATGCATTTTATTATTTTCCATTAAATATACAATTTATTGAAGGATATCAATAGAATATGTTACCTAGTGGACTACGCTAGGATTGTTGCGCAACAGTACGGTAGAATTAGGTTGAAATTCTGATGTTTGATTATGAATGAGAATATGGAGATTGTTGGTTATTGGAAAGGGCGGTTATGGATCCTCGGTTGACTTAGTGTACTCGGGGCCAATCAACTACCTTGAGTCGGATAAATGAATACTTGGAGTTTTGGATAAGCCAGTTGACTATTGATTTTATGATTTAGGTTGTAAATATGTTAGGGTTCTATTTGATCCTTCACTTAAATAAACATTTTTCTATATTTATTATATATATAAATGAATTTCAGCATCTGTGTGTATATATATATATATTATATATTGATGCTTGAATGTATATGAATTTAGGTTTCATGTATATATATTATAATAATTCACTCAGTGAGGTCTGACTCCCCTCAATATTTTTTTTAGGAGATTCTTCTTCAGACCTCAGTAGTATACCTCTTCGTCAGTCTTATTCAGCCCTGGTTAGACAATGTAAATTTATTATCTGAACTTCTGTTGTATTCTAAAGACTGCAGTAGTAGTGTATTGTATTAGTAGTTTGTTGTTTTGTTTTTTAAGATTTTTGTATCAAAATACTATATGAATATTTTTATTATGAAATATAATTTAAGTATTTATTTTTATATCGACTTAAATTTTAAATTTGACATATTTTTATTTATTTATTACATGTGTTTTTATTTTTAAGGCTTGTTACAGTTTCCAAATTCGAAAGAATTTCCGTTCTCTAGCATCAGTCATGACTTCCGGTTTGGGTTGCAACAATATTTATTTAAAAGGATATTTTGGGCTAAATAATACATTATTTTGAATTCTAAATTTATACCAAATTAAATATAAAAAAATATGAAATTTATTTTAAATAAATTTCGAAAGTCTCCATTTAAATCAAATACAATATACTATTTGAAATTTGAATATTATTCAAAAAAATAGTTGCCCTTAAATATTAAATAAAAAATAATTGTATTCAATTAATTAAAATAAAAATACCATTCATATATTCAAAATAGTATACAATCAGTATACTATTTGTATATTTTTGTTTCTTATACACTTCAAAAACATTAAAAAAAATGATAATTTGAGTAAGTATATATTGTGAGAAAAATTATCAAAGAAATAGTTATCCTTGAGTAATAAATAAAAATAATAATTATTTTCAATAAATTAAAATAAAAAAAATAAAAATAATTGATACATGCATATCAATTAATTTGAATCCAAGTGCCATCTTTTTTCAAATGCAAGAAACTCGAAAATATTTTTCATTTATTTCTATTTTATTATTTATATAATTTAATTTATTTTTCATTTATAAAATGAATAATATATATATATATACACACACATATATACAAGTTTATATTTCAAAATATTTTTCTAGAATATTTGAAACTTTAATTATTTATTAAATCTAATATGAGTTATGTAATTTAAATATGTTAATTATAATCTTTGACTTAGAGCATAGTAGCACACGGCTATGTGTGTGTGGTGTGTGAATACCCAAAATCAAGACTAAAAACAAAAAAACTAAGAATAAAAAATAAAAAATAAAAAATAAAAAATAAAAAATAAAAATAAAAAAATGAAAAAAATTAAGGATAACAAAAAATAAGAAAAAATCATAAAAAATCAAAAATTTAAAATTTAAAAGATAGAAAATTAAAAATAAATATAAAGATAAATTAAAAATAAAAAAATAAGAATAACAAAGAATAAGAAAAAAATAAGGATAATAGAGAATAAGAAACAAAATAAGGAAAAATAAAAAATAAAAAAAAGATAATAGGAAATAAGAAAAAAATGAGAAAAAATAAAATTAAAAAAAGGAGTGAAGAATAAAGAGAAAAAAAATAAACAAAGAAAAAATAAAAATAAGAAATGGAAAGGAAATAAAAAGAAGAAGGAAAAAATAATGGGAGAATGGAAAAAATAAGGAGAAAATAAAAATAAAAAAAGAAAGAAAAAGAAAAAATCAAAAGGAACAAAGGAAAAATGGCAAAAAATAAAAAGAAAAAAGGGTATAGTTGAAATAGAAAGGGTAATAATGTAATTAATGAAAAAAGTAAGACATTTTATTGTAAATCAGCCAACAAAGTGGCCTAATTTTGTAATTTTATCTTGATATTTCTACAATCAAACCTGTTAAAAGCCAAATAGTCGATGTATGCCTAATCAATACTATTGAGTAGAGTGTACAAATCGTTAAGTTGTAAATTAAAAAAGTTCTATTAATGCAATTTAAAAATAGTGACAAAAAATTTCACAATTTATATGAGATTTTATTTTAGTATTTCTTAGTTGTTCTTTAATTTATATTATTTGTTAAATAAGATATTTTTTAATTTTTAGTGAATGAAAATTTCAGTTTTTTCTTTTTTCCAAAAAGAAAAACAACTAGTTCTTTTCAAATCTCAAGAAACATTTATAATCTAATTTTTTTTTATGAGAAATAACTCTCGGCTGTTTTCATTCACTAAAGCAAACACCCTTATATTTCACTAATAAATACCAAATCCCTAAAAGAACCTAACAATTTTCCAAAAAAATAAAAAGGGTAAGCACTTATAAATATCATATTCATACATCCTAAGATTAAAATTTTAACACCATTAAATAGAGGAGGACAATTGTTATCCATGATAGTTTTAAATGGTAATAATAACTAAGGAATATTAAAAATTTCTTTTCATAATTTCATTTCATAGAAATTTTTTGAGTATTATAAACAATTACACTAAATATAAGTTAAAGTTAAAAATAGGAGAAGTTTATTAAAATCAAAATCTAAAGATTTTATCACGGTAGAAGAGAGAAACCACGAATTTTATTAAATTTTATCACCTAAGTGATACGGATATGAAATTATAGGTATTGAATTATCAAGAAATAAAAAGAAGTCCCTTGATACTAAGAGATTTAAATCACATGATATTTAATTATATGTATCTATCTAAAAAACATAAATGAAACTACTTTATTCTAATTTTCAACTTTCTTATATTTTGATCTTGCCCAGGAGGGAAGAAAAAAAAAAGGGCAAAGAATCATATACGAACTTGAGTGAGTGAGAAATTAATGTACAGAAGGGGGGACTGAAGGAAAGGGCAGTGAGGGTGAGTGGTGGAGAAGGTAAAGTAATAAGTAATCCAAAAATAATTTTGCCACCATGTAATGTTATAGGAGTAAAAATTTGATATGAAAGGACCAAATTTGGGGGGAAAAGTGTCTTCTTCATATATGACAAAAAATTTAATTTATGGTGATAACTTGAAATGATAAATTTAATTTGTTGTCTTTTTAGTTACTTAAATTTAAATTCATACTAACAAAATAAATTTTCATCTTTACAGATTAGATTTAAAATAACAAAATTTATTTGTTTTCTTTATATGTTACGTAAGGAGACAACAAAAAAATAAATTAAAAAATTAAGATATGAAATTAAAATCCCAGATTGTTAGTAAGGAAATGAGAAAGTCGCATTTTCTCTATAAATTACTCTAACTTAAAAAAATCAAGTCAATTTTCTTTTAAATTTGATGGTTGTTGTTATAACTACTAAAAAAGATAAATTGAAAAGTTTTAAAATATTAAAATTTAAAATTTAAAATTTTAGATAAATAACTATTATTAAAATAATAAATTAAAAATAATTATATTTCAAAATTATCAAATAATATGAACATAATTAATTATAAAGTAAAAATATTCTATCTCTAAAATAAAATAATTGCAAATTTGTAAAGTGATATATAAACCAACAATAATATAAGTTTATCTCTATAAGATATAGAAATGAAAACTAAAGTTAAAAAAAAAAAAAAGAACATAATTTTAAATTGTCTCTATAAATTATAAAGACCAATTGAATTAGGGAAAATTATACATTTGGTGTATGAACTGTTGTGATTTTTTTATTTGAATGTTTGAACTATTTTTTTTCTTTCTATTTGAGTGTCTGAATTTTGAAAAAACATATAAATCAGATGTATCTGATATATTTTAAGATAACTGTATACTTAATCAGTTCAAATAGAGTCAACTTTTTTTCAATTCACATACTATTTTTTTAAGCTCATCCCAATTTGAGTGTTTGAACTTTAAAAAAAAAAACATATCAATCAGATATATCTAACCTATTTTAAGCTGACTGTCTATTTAGTCAATTCAAATGATTTTATTTTTGTTTAGCTCATATGTCATTTTTATCCACTCATCTCCCACAATTGTTCATTTAAAAAAGGATAAAGACAGTTGAAAAAATATATTTTATTTGAACTAATTAAATATATAATTAATTTAAAATAAATTTAATACACATAATTGATATATATTTTTTAAAAAAAGTTTAGAAAATTAAATAAAAAAATAATTAAAAAATTCAAATAGAAAAATTATAAAAGTTTACATACTAAATTTATAATTTTTAAATATCATTGTCTCTGCTGATAATACTGCTCTAGTTGGAGGATAAGACATAGTGACATGATTACTCTCTGTTCTTCTATTTTTTCCGAATAAAGACAATCAAGTTGGAGGCTATCTATGTTAGAAGGCAAATGCATGCATGCTTGCAAAGTGAAGAATATATATATTTCTATGATACTATAGGTAGGCGAAAACATATGCACAATAATTATAAGGCTTATTACGATATTATTCTATAAATATTTATAAGTTTATTTTAATTTTAACATAATATATATTTTAGTTAATTTTTTTTAAAAAATTACATTTAATATTTAATATTTTCTTTTTCTAAATTAGCTACATGTATGTCTGTATTTTTATACTAAAATTGTAAAATTCAAATTATATAATTTTATTAAAATTTTTAATTATATTAGCATTATAAATAATTAATTAAATTAAAACTTTTATTTAAACAGAAACCAGCTCCCAAGCCCCATGTTTTATGGCATCGACATATTGATTATTATGGTTGGACATTAATGAAATAAAAATTTGGGACTTTTTCATATATATCTAAGCAAAGGAAATTTTTTTTCAAAAACATATGTCATTAAAAATTTGTTTCAAAACTATGTAAAAACGGAATTTTCTTTTTTAAAAAAAATATAATGTCACGACCCGAACCCGAGGGCACGTGACCGGCACTAGAGAATGAGTAGGCATAAGGCCACCGAAACCCGTAGTAAGCTTAAGGGAAAAGAAAATAAAACCATTCACATTTTAACTTTAATTAAAAACAAAACATATTATCAAACTGATTTTTCTTCAATTTACACAAATTTAACTGTTTAATAAAAAAAATATGATTCAAAATCTCATATTATAAGTTGAATTTATGTCATATACATAAATGTATTTCGTACAGATAAACTACATAATTTGGTTAAGCCATGCAAATTCTCAATACATATACTACTGCAGCATCCTAGATTAATACACAGTACAGCTTACAACGACCTACATAAAATTGCCGGTGAAGAAGAAATCCGGCGTAGAGGTAGTCTGAGGTCGAACTCCCAAGCTCCTGAAAAAAATAAATTGAGGGGAATCAGACCTCACTGAGTAAGTCAATAAAAGAGCTGTACGGTTTGAAAACCTTTTTGAAAACTATATATTTTTATAATGAAAATAATTTATAATATATACAATTATAGCTTTCAAAAAAATATCTCGGTAGAACCCTAGACCCAAGTCTAAATGGCCAACTGGGCCCACTTATTCCAACTAGACTACCGATCCCCGAGAGCAAGGGCATCAACCGAGGCACCAAGCCGTAGTCATTCACTTAATCCAAATATATGGATCTGGCGGTCCCCGAGAGCAAAGGCATCAACCGAGGCACCCATCCCAGTCCATTTTAACCTTACAAATCACGGGCGGTCCCCGAGAGCAAAGGCTTCCACCGAGGCACCCGTTCCAGTTTAGCATTCACCAAACACATATATATATATATCGGATCCATCTCTCAATCTCTACCATGTGCACATAGTCCTGGTGAAACCCACCAGGTAGCCCGTTCTACCAAAACTTCTCAAAATCGATTTTAAATAAATAAAATGCGTTTAAATCTTAAATAATAGCATTAAATTAAATAAATCATGTGATCAATGTAATAAAATACGAGCGCATGCATTTTTACACAAACACACGCACAGATCGTTCTATTGACTTACAGGATGAATGTGAAGGCTGACGACCACGCGTCTGCCTCGGCCTCACGGCTTCTGCTCCGATATGCTCTAAAAGAAAACAATGAATCGACTTTTTAAAACATGACTAAGGAATCGAAATCAGGAATCAGCAAAATAATAAAATTCCAGACTGACTCGATGAAAACCGAACGAGACTCGACAGACAGGAGTTAACCTAACTAACAGTAGGAATTTTACAGATATCACGTTTTACGAGAAAATCTATCGAAATTTCGGCAGAGTCTCCTCTGTAAAACGGATATCTCTCTACCAAAGGTAGAGCCAGACCTGCATAAAAAATGCACTTCTAATTTCCAAAACCATTCACACTCGAGTCGGGCTCCCAAAACACAATTTGCCCCGACTGAGATCACAACTCAAATACAATATCAAAAATTAATAATATGTGTTCCTTAAATACATATATCGCATACATACATACTAGAATAGATAAAAATTATACAAAATCTCCATTATTCAAAATTGAGCAATTAAATTTGTATTCCAACCATATTAAAATTATAATTATAGCCCAAATTAAAACTAGTGCAATGTATTATATGTATATATATATATATATATATATATATATATATATATATATATATATATATATATTGGGAATTTGATAATCAAAATTTACATTACCTAGGAAATTATGTCAATTAATTTATAAAAATTATCTAAACCCTTTAATTATTAATAAAACTAATTAAAATATATATATTTATCATATTTAGTGTAAAATTACATTTTTACCTCCCTAAAATACATAATTTACATAATGAGCTTTTAAAAAAAAATAATTCCTTAAAATTATTTAATCATGCCATAAATTCATTTTCTCAAGATAATTTTTTTTTTCTTAATATAATTAAAACATTTAATTAGCCAACAAATTTTCTCCCAAAAAATATTTTTAACTAAAAAATCGATTTTGGCATAAACTCAAATATATTTATAAAAATAGTATAAAAATCTCAAAAATTATGATTTGAATTCTAAAATTCATATTTTTCACTAATAACCTCATTTATCAAGTTTCATAACCTTTTTAGCCAAAATTCCAAAAATTAGCCTAATTATTTAATTTGACATAAAGTATAAAAATTCCTAAAATAATATCAAAAATTTCAATAAATTTTATTTTTGCTCAAAATAATTAATAATAATCTCCCTAATTACTAATTATAGCTAAATAAATATCCAAATAAACAAAATAAACATTAAATAAATTCTGGAAATTCAATTTAATTACAAAAATTTCAAGAAAATTTAAATCAACTCAAATGCATGTTAACCAACACTAATCACCCTAGGATTGCCAAGATCGGGCAGAAAATTGAAGGAAGGAAGGGAGGAATAGGGTGAGTGTTGCTCATTACCTGCAGGCCGAAGAAGATGGGAAGATGAGCTTGCTGTCGCCGGGAAGGAGAAGGGGAGAAGAAGTAGCACAGACGAGATGAACAGCAACAGCAACGACAAGCTGAGGATCACTGGCAGGAAGATGCTGTCTCGCGTAGGGAGGGATCTTGCTGCCAGACGGAGGAGGAAGAAGAAGAAGAAGTGCAGCAGCAGCTGCCAGGCTTGGGGAGCTCCTGAAGCACGGCGGAGATGGAGTCTTCCGGTCAAAGGCGAGGGCGGCACAGGGAGGGTAGGGAGCAGTAGGGTGACGGACGGGGAAGGAGGGGTAGAGGGGGCTGTTGCTTCGGTTTTCTTCCTTCTAATTCTAACTAAACATATATATATATATACTATGTTATAACTACTAATATACTATGTTAGAACTATATTATACTATATATACTATATACATATACCGTATATAAATATATATATATATATATACACAATATGTACTCAAGTATAATAGTATACGTATGTATATATATTGTTACATATATATATATATATATATATGTATAGGTGTTATATATGTATATGTATGTAAACATACATTACCTGAAAATGTATATAGTTATCCTTTATACTATAATATATATGCATTTATGTGCATATTTATGTATACATATGAATAAATATACACATTTAAACCAACATTTAACCTAAAATAAAATGTTAACATAATCATACTATAATATAATACAATTTAACTATTTCTAGTACTATTTGAGAAAAATTATGTCCCTTTTTATTTAAATAATTATATATATATATGTAGGGTATTACATATAATTTCAATTTAATATTTGTAATAATACTTATCAAATTATGAATTTTAAATATTAAAATTAAATTAAATTTCTTGATTAATTACAAAATGAGATTTTTCAAAAAATAAAAACTTGATATGAAATCAGCTGATAAATAAATGTGGATTGTAAATGAGTAACTTCTTGAGCTGAGGTAAATTATTTAATTGTGTGTGTTATTTTTATTAAATTTTAATTCGTGATGCAATTTTTATTAAATTCATGAGGTTCATTTCTTCTCACATCACCTGACATTAATATTTATCATATCAACATCTTAGTATAGGAAAAAAAAAAAAATCGTAACTGGGTAATAGTTTTTTCACCACGTGCATTCTTGTTAATTGAATTATTGGTATAATTTTTTATAAAGTCTATTGGCGCCAAAAATTAAAAAAGTTCATAAATTTTTTTGTAAATTTTATCTTTTAAAATTTTTGTAAAGTTTTTTATTTATTAATTATTTGTAAATTTAGCAAAATATGTAGTTTATCTTAATTATATCTTATGAACGGATGGTCAATTGATGCAACTTTAATGATAACATTATAAAAGCCGTCCTTATGTTTCATGATATATATACATATATATATATATATATATATATATATTTGATTGGGGATTCAAAAGGTGTCTTACCCTATGGATGGAACGACTCTTCTATAGGTAGGCAGGCAGGCATAACGTCCTTATCTGATGCCTAAAAATATAATATATCTTGATATTAGATAATTTAAGCACTAATGTAAAAAAAAAATTATTTTTTTAAATTAAGTAAAAATTAATTTTATAATAATGTATTTTAAATGTTACATCTTATAATATCTTTTAAAAAATGACTTCTAAACCATTTTTTTGTTGACATAAAATTTAATATATTGTTAATAAAATTTAATATTTTTATTACTTTTTAATCAGTGATAAAAGGAGTACGATAGTAATTTAAAATTAGCACCTTTTGTTAGAGATTTCAACTTGTTAAGTAAAAATAATCTCAATGAGTAATTTTATATTAAAATTATTTATAATAGAAATTATTATAGTAACAATCATTTATAAATTATAAATTTAATTTTTTTAGTGTACGACAATTTTTTTACTTAATTTTAGAGTTTTTTTTTTTTTTTTTTTTATCTAAGCATGAGGTATTATGAGAATACCCCAATTGTGGAAGGCGTCTTCAAGCTCGTACTATATTCAGACTAATCCCTACTCGATCCGGGAGAAACCCCGAAGAGTGACAAATGTTTATCTTAGTACCATATTCAGATTAATTCCTGCTCGATCCGGGAGAGACTCCGAAAAACGATAAAAGTCTACCTCAAGAGTTTTAAAATAGTTGCATACTCAGAGTTCGAACCTGAGACTTCTTGTTAATTTGAAAAAGTCTTCCACCAATTTATTCACACTCTCTTGAATATTTTAGAATTTTTTTAGTATTATATATGTGTATTTATATAAATGGAATTAAAACCAAATTAAAAAAATTAAGGATTTTTTTAGCTATAATGATGGGATTAGAAATGACAATTCCATGCAAAACACATTCTTTTTAATTCATGGTTGTATGCAACACAAATCAGAGTCTTATCTTTGAGACGTCCAAGTCTCAAAGATAAAGGGGTATCTCCTCTTTTCACCCCTTTAGCTTTGTATATAAAGGGGTGTGGTAGAGGTCGATCTATAATTCAAAACAATCCAACAGTCTGAAAAATTTCTCTGATTTTTTTTTTCAGCTATAAAAGATGTCTCTTAGCCAGTTTACGTCAACCAACAACATTTCTTATGAATCTAAAGTGATGAGGAGATCTGCCAATTATCAACCTTCCATTTGGGACTATAATTTCGTTCAGTCTCTAGAAAGTCAATTTGCGGTAAATTAATTAATTTAATTATGTATGTTTTTCTTATTAAATTTTTTATATGATAGAGGCCATGAGCTGTACAACAGATATAACCTTAAATGAAAAGTTTTTTTTTTCTCCCTACAAGCTTGCGTGGTTATTTTATTTTATTTTCACCCATTTATTTTAATTTCATATGACAATTAATAATAATATGACATTGGGTATATCAACGCTCTAGAAGAGAAGAAAAAAAAAAAATCCACACACACATTCACAGGTATATATATATATATATAAACAAAAAAAATCCTATTTATGTGCTATTCATTTTAATTTTATGTTTGGGATAACATTAAAAAAAAAAGAATTTGCTCTTGGCTAAAGGTATTTAAAAACACACTATAGGTATATATATTTCTTATTACCAAATAATAAAAGAGAGGCATTTTTTTAAAAGTGAGGAATTTACTCCGACTTAAATTATTAATTAATTTTAAATGTCTTTTATTGTAAGATTAATTTAGTAAGTTATGCACGTGCACACATACAATTTGATTTATGTCAAATTTTCTTAGAAGAATTAACTATGAATGCAATTTAAGTTTGAGGAGTGAATGACAAATATAGGGAGAGCAGTATGTTGCAAAAATCAACAAATTGAAAGGAGAAGTGAAGACTATGTTTGAAGAAGCAAAGAACTCATATTTAGATAAACTTGAGATGATTGATTCCATGCAAAGACTCGGATTTGCTTACCACTTTGAGGACGAAATAAATGAAGCACTCAAAAGCATATACAATAATGGTATCCAATTTGCGAGTTTTGCACAGAAGAAATTAGAGGACTTACATGCTGTTGCTCTCGCATTCAGACTCTTAAGACAGTATGGATATGACATAAATCAAGGTAATATAAGGTTATTAAATTATTATTATTATTGCAATTATATTATGGAGTTAAACATTTAAATTATATGAAACTAGTTGATAATTAAATTTTTTTTCACTATTGTTATCTATGATTTATTTTGAGCAACAATAAAATAATACATATTTATTATTAATTTAAACAATCGCGTTTTACTAAATGGTCTCTTAGTTTACATATTTATATGTACTTAATCAATAGATTTAGGGTTTGTAAAATTAATTTTTTTCTAATAGTTGAGGCGTTTAATTTGCACAACTTAAGAGTATAATTTAATCCAATGCCCCATTTCTGGAAATGGAATGTGCACAATAATAATATATTATATTTCTGCGTGCTCTTTGACAGGAATTTTCAATAGTTTTTCAGATGAGCAGGGCAATTTCAAAGAATGTCTTAGAGATGATTTGAAGGGACTAATAAATTTATATGAAGCATCATTTCTTAAGATAGAAGGTGAAAATATCTTAGAAAATGCCCAAAAATTCACTAAAACAAATCTTGAAACGTATTTAAAGGAGAAAGATTATGAAGAAAGTTACCTATCAAAGGTGGTGAGTCATGCTTTAGAGCTTCCATTCCACTGGAGAATGCAAAGGTTAGAGGCAAGGTGGTTCATTCATGTGTATGAGCATAATGAAGATATGAAGCCTATTTTTCTTGAATTTGCCAAATTGGATTTCAACATGGTTCAAGCCATTCACTTGGAAGAATTGAAACATGTCTCTAGGTAAAGATATTTTTTCACCTTTTCATCGTTAGGATGTATTATTTCGCTATCGGTCACCCAAAAAATATTTTAGCCTTATATCATTTTATTATAGGTAAAATGATTATGAGATGAGGTGATATTCTAGTATGGCTAGCTCTTAAAATTACTTCTATTTCCTTGAAATTTTATTTTATTTATTTTATTATTTTTTTAAAGTCTTTAGCTGCATATATTAAGTTTGGCACATTAAAGATCTAGCTTCAAAATTTTAGTTAAAACTTATTGTTGGTAAGCATTCTTATGAAGTTAATTTAAGTTGGTCATAGCAATTAGATTTCTTCCTTCACTTAATTATTATTATTTTTTACTAAATCTAATTACTTGCAAATTCTTTCCACTGTCATATAAAAAAAAAATTAAGGTGGTGGAATAGGATAGGGCTTGGTGAGAAGTTGGGTTTCGCCAGGAACAGATTGGTAGAGATTTTCTTTTGGAGTATGGGCACAACATATGAGCCTCAATACAGATATTGCAGGGAAATACTATCAAAAGCAGGCGCAATTGTTGTAACGATTGATGATATTTATGATGTTTATGGTACTTTGGATGAGTTGGAGCTATTCACAGACATCGTTATGAGGTACATATACGTTGTAATAAATTAGTAATTGCCTTAACTCTTTCAATTTGTGACAAAATTGTTTAGGCATTTTTATTTAATTTAGAATTTTATTTTAATTTCAGATGGGACATCAATGCAATGGATAAACTTCCAGACTATATGAAAATCTGTTTTCTTGCCATGTACAATACCATTAATGAAATGGCTTTTAATATTCTCAAAGATCAAGAACTTAACATCATTTCTCATCTAAAAAAAGGGGTAATATATACTATAAGCCTACAAAAAATTTAGATATTATAAACTATATATATATATATATATATATATATATATATATTTTAATGTGTACAAGGACATTTTTATTTTCAGTGGGCAGATGTATGTAAATCATATCTATTGGAGGCCAAGTGGTTTTATAATGGATATACACCAACTCTAGAAGAGTATTTAGAAAATGGATGGATTTCAATAGCTACACCATTGTTGTTACACCATGCATATTTTGCAACTCCAAATCAAATGTCAAAAGAGGTATCAGAATGCTTGAAAGAGTATCCTAATGTACTTAAATGGGCATCTGTTATTGTCAGACTTGCAAATGATCTAGGAACCTCCTCGGTATGTCATTTAAATTTTTCTCTGCATTTTGTTAAGACATATATATTAATTCATTTTCGACATTTGTTTCATTTTATGGTAATGATACTTGAGTCAATATACATGAATCAAGTGCACAGAGCACAACCAAAAGTTTGGCTGTGCTTTTTTTTTTTTTTTTTTTTATCTTTCTCTTTGTTTTTTTTAGTAAATAGGGAAGTCATATGATCTAAATGTCAATGGACTATATAACAAGAGGCAATCCTCTCCTTTTAAATTGGCGATGGTAGGATTTAAACTCAACATCTCAGGATGCCGTTTGAGAGGAGTTACCATTTGACTACTCTCTCATGGACTTTTTTTTCTTTTTTTTTTAATAACCAAGTTTTTTTTATATCATATGATGGGAAAACCAAAAGTTTGTTTAGCTTTAATCATAGAAATAACTAGTTTCAATCATTTATATAGTAATTGAATTCAAATTTAATAAGACTCAGTTATGTAAATTCTTGATTTCTTATGAATATTAGACTCTTCATTCTAATTTATCTCATTAATTGCATCACACCTTTTCCTAAAATTTATTAGTAATATCTTATGAAAAAGCTACTTTGCATAATACTATAGAATTCCATTGCACCTTTTATTATTTATATTTTAGCACAAATTGAAGTCTTATTGGCTTTTTAAATACACATATTAAGGCAATACAATTAATTTTTGAGCTTCTTACTTAGACTCATTAGCGCTAAGTATAATCTTAAGCCTAAAAAGCATGGAGTGCATGTAGACTTTCTATAGAATATTCAAAATTTATAATCTAATAGCTTATATTTAATTTTAATATATTATTATTTTTAAATTATATTCAGTATGAAATGAAAAGAGGAGATACTCCTAAAGCAATTCAATGTTACATGCATGAAACTGGAGCTTCAGAAGAAACAGCTCGTGAGCACATGAATTATTTAATTGGTGAAGCATGGAAGAAGATTAATGAGGATCAAACCCAGAATACCACCGTGCCACAAGCTTTCAATAATTTTGCAATGGACCTAGCAAGGTTGTCTCTATGTATCTACAAATATGGAGATGGATTTGGTGTCAATCCAAACCTTGAGACTAAAGATCAAGTGACATCTTTATTTTTTCAACCTATTTCCCTTATCAGTAGAGAAAAGTAATATCTTAGAAGCAATTTATTAAGTTGATTTGCTATAATTTGCTTTTTAGTTGTGTCCCTTCAATGTTTTGTTTATTTGATAAAATAAAATAAAGGAGAAGATGGGTGACTTTCTTTGGAGCTAATTAACAATTTTAGACTAAATGCTAAAATGTTTTGTTATCCTTTTATTCTATCATTAGTAGATATTATGTGTACATATACACACATATTTGATGAACTTCTTGCTTTTTTTTTTTTTTTTTTTTTTGCAATTGAAGAAACAATTCGTTGCTTCTACATTATAAGTTAACAAATTTGATGACCCATAGTTGAATAATTTGTTTCTCTCATTAAAAAAAATCCTATTTAAAAGATTAGTTCGATTAGTTAGTGAGGGGAATGTCTTTTCCTTTTGTATCAACTAGTATTGATGACGTAACATGTAAAGTGAATAATTAACAAATGATTGATTATCAAAGAAAACAAGCTTCAGATACATTGATCAAATTCTCAATCTACAGAAAATTCAAAGCAAAGTTTTTATTGAAGTTGAAATAATGTCAAAAGTCCCTCACAAAACCCTTAAAATAACTATTTATACCCCAAACATGATTATGAGCAAAATAGAAATCAACTAAATATCCCAAATACCTAATTAAATAAAAATTCAAAACAAATAAAGTTTTTCAGTCATAGAGAATGATTGTGTTAAAATAGAGAACACCTACTCTCCCTTGATGTCCTGAAATTGAAATTGAAGCAACCTTCTAGAACACCCATTCTCCAACACAGAACATTTGTTCTCCAACTTAGAACACATATTCTCCAATATAGAACACTTGTTCCTCATCACCTCACTTGACCCTCTCGACCTTGAATTAAGGAACAACAACATCACAAGCTAGAATGATCGTTATTCCTTGTATGGTCTAAATTTCTGCTATCGTAGTTTGTTATGGCCTACATGAATTCTTACCTTGCTAATAAACACCATCACTTTATTCCTAAAATCAAATACCTTGAATCTCCTATAGTTTTTAGCTTCCATCTTATATTTGGCATTGACATTCTCTAGCTTGTTATTGACATTTATTTGTACTTTTTGGACTTGCTTGCTAGATCACCAACTGCGACACTAAGACCTGTGACACTATAAACAATGTTATTGTAGGCAAACTCCACTTGTGCTATGGAAAAATATAATTACTTTGGCCTATCCATATAAATACTCCTAACAAGATTGTCCAATGCCCTATTAACTACCTTTGTCTAACCATCTGTCTATGGATTCGCCATGCTACTAAAATTTAATGATGAATCAAATAACTTCTAAAGAGTCATCCAAAAGTGACTAAGAAATTTGGTGTCCAATTAGATGTAATGGTTTTTAGCACTCCATTCAACCTTACAACCACCTAAAGAATAGATTAGTTGTAGAGGATGCATCTGTAATCTTTTTACATGCAAAGAAATGTGCCATCTTGAATAACCTATCAACCACAACAAACACATAATTTGTACCTCACTGAGTTTGTAGTAAATTCAACATAAAATCCATGGAAAAGTCTTCCGATATAGCATTGCGAGTAGGCAACAACATGTACAACCCTATATTTTGTTTCTGCCCTTTCATTGTTTGACATATATAACAGCTAGACCTTTCATTATTTGACATATATAACACCTAGACACAATATTAGTAACATTCCCTCTCAATCTAGGTCAATAATATATCTATGGACATTTTATTTTTGATAGTCCCTTAAAATGGTCTAATGATAAAAGTTTTTTATTAACTAGATAGAGGATAACCTTAAAAAAAAAGGCTATCCATAGAGTGCTTATAGAGTCATAACACAAAAAATCTCAAACTGGGCATCCAAGTTATTGAAATGGACACCCTAACCCTTGAATCAAGAATCTAATTCTTTGAATCGAGAGCCTAAAAGACCAAATTATTTCCCAAGATGCCCAAGTAAGGGTTCTACTTTGAAAATTAGACCTTAGGTGTGTAATCGGGGCTTTAAAACCTTGAACCACGGCTTTAAAAGCTGGATCAAAGCTTTCGAGGTCCGATTCAATAGTTTAAAGACTGAATCAAAACTAAAAGCCCAAAAAATCCTGTGAACCCTAAAAACCTCATTGAACCATACCTAAGGGGCCCAAATTACCCCTGGAACTCAAAGGATTTGAAAAATGATCCAAAATGAACTAAAAACACTGACAAAGTACTATGGAAGTGATGGACATGTGTGGGTCCTAAAAACTTACACACTCAGCGCGTTGATTCCTATCCATGCTCCACACAAGTGATTTTTCTTATGGGCCTAACTTTTTTATAAATTTTATTTTTTTTATTTTTCAAAGGACTTTTGGCAATTTTTCATATTTTTTTATATTTTTTATGATGATTTTTAGAGATTGGTTTAGGCTCTTTTAAGCTAAAAACACATTAAATATATCAAATTTAAGCCTCAAACCCCCTTTGAATAAGGGTGAATGACTCATGGGAAAAAGATTTCTAAACACTCATTACCTCAAAATTCAGCTTTTTTAGGATTTTAGACCCAACATTCAAACGTAAACTCATCATAGTTAAAGCACGCAACTAGGGTAGTCCTCTGAGGATCCACTTAATCATTTTCATTAAAAATGGCATTTTTAATACATTTTGCATGTTTTCTTCTTCTTCTTAATTTCTGTTTTACTTATTTATTTCATTTTATTTTTATTTTTATTTATTTCCTTTATTTTCATTTTCTATTTTATTTTTATTTTTTCTTTCTTCTTTTCTCTACTTATTTTTTTTATTTGCATTTTCCTTATCTCTACATATTTATTTTTATCTTATTTAAAGTTTCATTCATTCTTATCATTTTTATTACAATCCCATGCATTTCTATTATTACTATGTCATTTATGTTGAAGTTGTGATTTTGAATATTTGAAGTGATGTTGGTAGTGGAAATGATGAAATCGAATCCAGGAGTGTTTATTTTACTTATTTAGTTTAATATGTAAATCTTGCATTTTTATATGATACATGACATTATCACTATTATCATCTTCATAAAGCATAAATTTCCATTTGTTTTTTTATTTTTTTATTTACTCCAAGAAACAGTTGTGTCTCAGGGTGTGTTATTGGGATCTCTTAATCACTTTCAACATGGTCATGTGGTTTAGAACGCACTCATGTTGAATATAAAACACCTTTTAAACCTTAAAAACTTGTATATATCATATTAACAAGTCTTAGGAATGACTCATCTAACTTTAAGTCTTCAAGATGTATATTTTCCTTCACATAAATGATGCAAGCTAAATTGTTAAGCACCTCTTAAACTTGTTTGACTTGATTTTTCATCATTTGCCATCCAATTCCTTGTAATGGATGTTTGAACTCTCCTTGAGTGGTTTGGATGGTACCTTGATTCTTATTAATCCCCCACATTGATTTGATTCCTTCCTTCCTATAAGCCTGCCTTTTTTAAACACTACCATCCGGCCAGCTTATCTTTACTAGCATTCTTATTCAACAGGTGAAACTGAAGCATTGTTTATGTCATTCTCCTTCTCTTATAGCTTTGAATTATTATCTTTTCAACCATTTTTGGGTCTAGGCATAAACTGCTGACATGCCTAAACTTACAACAGGTGAAACAAATGTGAGGCATGCATTCATATTCTATACAATTGCAAGGCATGAATTCATATTCTATCTTTTTAATCCTTCCATCCAACAATAATTAAACACAATTAAAATGGTTTCTCTAATTCAATATTTATTGTTAGCAAATTGCTCTCTTACTATAGCTTCTATATTATAATCAATCCTTAGCACCTTACCAATGACTTGGCCAATCATACATAACACAAGTTTTTGATAGTGCTATAGAGGAATGCTTAGTAAGTGAATCCATGCATCACAATGATGAATTTTTTATCAGAGCTATCAAATTAAGGAGACCAAGCTTGCATTGTGAGGTAATGTCCCATTATGGTTTAAGGTCCCCTAACAAGTGCACCATGTGTATTAATTTTATTTTTGAATTTTTAATAAGAAAATAATTGTTCTTTAAATTTATCATAGCAAAACTTGATGTGTTTTATAACTTTTCTAATCATAAGTAAAGTGTTTACTATCCAATATTATGCCCTAGTAGTTTTCCTGAAGATTGCATGCTACAAACACCAAGCTAATTGGTCTTCAACCTTTTTAAAGAAAGAAATAAAATGGGAATATGTTGAATCCTTTCAAATTTAACATCATCAACACCCACTTTAATCAGGTTATCAACACCTTTGATCTCATCCTTAACCACCTCACTTTGAGACATTAAGATATCCTTAAAGGGGATCCCATGTGAATCTTCTATGGCCTTATCCCCCTCTTAAATACAAGCTTTCTTTATTGAGCAACAATATTTTATCAGTGGAGGAGGTTCTTTCTCTAGCCGTCCAAAACTCTTTATTTTTAATTATAATATTTTTAATAATTAAAATTTATAAATATACTATATTTTTTAAAAATTAACTCTTGATCAGTACTCGACTCCATTTGACTCTCCTTTTAACATTTGATCTTGTCATCCCATATAGCCCCTTCCTATTGTCAATAAGATTAACCTTGTTCTTATACCTTAGAAGACAACTATCTTCAGTTAAGTGCATCTAGTCCCAAGTTTAGTCTCTTTCCTTACCTTGAGGGTAACACCAGTAAAAAGATGAAGTGCTTTCATTTCCCTATTTGATATGAAATTAGGGGCTATTTGAATCCAAAATAAAAGGTCAGCTATGCTTATAACAGGTGATTGGATGTTTGGATGTAGCCTCAGAAGGGTTTATAAGCCCTAGCCCTTGTAAGCCCACAACTGTGTAGAGTAGATCATTCAACACCTGTGGCACAAACCCATTTTTGACCTATTAGTCCTAGTATCATAGGCGACTGAACAGCTGCCCCCTAATTACTAGACCAACTTGCTATAATAATTCTATAAACACCTAGCGAAGATATGGCAAAAAAAAAAAAAGCAATCGTGCATATGTCGAAGTTATGTAAGTACGAGGAGTGATGGGACCTACAAGACTTTTTAACTCAGCACCCTATGTTTGACACAACATAGGCTCCGATTATCCAAGTTTAGTATTATGTAAGTTCCTAGGTCATATTGCAATTACTTTTTGAGAGTAAGATCAATGTGCAAGTGGTCTAGTCACTACTTTACAGGAAAGCTTTATATATATATATATATATATAATTTAAATTAGTACATATCTTATATATTAATTTTTTTTCAAAAGAATGATACATAATAGTGAATGTAACATTTTAAACTTCAAAAAAATTTAATTAATATCCAAATATAAGTCAAAATATATAAAAAATAATAGGTTTTATCAAATACTTAATATTAATAAGCTAATAGTTGTCAAACATTAAAGCAATAACTAAGTTCCAAAAATAGTTGCCTCTTCTCTTCTTTTTCTCTCCTTACTTTTTCATTAATTTTTTTTATATTTGATCATTGCCAATCATCTCTTAAATTGATGGTCATTACTTATTATTATTTTTATTTTGTTTGCTTTTCTTTATTTTGTTGCATCTAACAAATACATACTATCAAAGTTATCCATGTGTTTGTTTGTTGAAATTTTTGAATTTCACTTCATGAAGTTTTTAGTACCCTTTATAGGATTTGAGTGGTTTTTCTTTATAAATTTTGTATCTCTCGTCATTGTAAAATTTTTATTGACATTTGTACAATTAGACTTATTTAAAGATAAATAGTCAATGTATGTCTAATCAATATCATTGAGTGGAGCATATAGATCGTTGAGTTACAAATCAAAAGAGCTACCAATGCGGTTTTAAAATAACAATAAAAAAATTTACAATTTATGTGAGATTTTATTTTGGTATTTATTGGGTGTACTTTTATTATATTATTTGTTAAGTAAGATGTATTTTTAATTTTTAGTGAATGAGAAATTCTTTTTTTTTTTCAAAAGAAAAAACTAATGGTCATCAAATATTAATAACAATTTAATCAAATAAATTTTAAAAAAATTATTAACTAGTACTTCTCAAATCTCAAATCTCAATATACACTTATATTCTAATTCTTCGATGAGAAATAACTCTATGCTCTTTTCATATACTAAAGCAAACACACTTGTATTTCACTAAAAAAATACAAAATCCCTAAAAAAACCTTTAAGAATTCTAAAAAAAGATAAGTACATATAAATATCATATTTAGACAACTTAGTGGCAAATTTTATTACAACTTGTAATTTATATTTCCTCCAGCATCCTAAAATTAAAATTTTGTCACCTAAGTGATATGGATATGAAATTATAGATATTGAATTATTAAAAACATTAAAGTCCCTTGATACTAAAATGTTTAAATCACATGATGTTTATATGTATCTAAATAAAAAAAAAAACATAAAAGAAACAGCTTCAATTTAATTTTTAACTTGACAAACAGTCTCCACAATTTACTGAGTTGATCAACTAAGTTGAGCTGTCCAACTGAGTTGTACTGCTTTTGTGTACTTGATCATCATCAACTTGTTTATAATTGTAGTGTGTAGAGCAGTTACAAGATTAACTCTATTTTTAACTAATTTATGCTAGGTGATGGAATTATGTTAGTTAATAACTATGTATATAATAAACAGTTACAAATAAAAAGCATGCGAGTCACATTTTTGCAACAATATTTAATTTCTATTATGGTATCAGAGCTAAATCCTCTGAAAAATTTTTGAGCTATTTTTTTTATTTTTCTCTCTAGCCAGACAACTTCTTTCCTTCATTTTCTAGCTTACCAAATAGGTTCTTTTTATAAGAGTTTTGAAATGGATGATCAATCTCATCCTAAGGATGTTCCTTCAAATCCATTATATCTTCATCCAAATTAAAATCCTTTGTTAATTCCTATATCTTGCATCTTAAATGGAAATAATTTTTACTTATGGTCGATATCAGTGAAGATGGCTTGAATCTTGAATAATAAACTGAAATTTATGGAATGATCCAAAGTTTGATGCATGGGAGAGATGTAACACCATGGTTCTTTGTTAGTTAATGAAATCATTATCTTCATCAATCGCTTAAAGCGTTATTTGGATCTACTATTTGTAGGATCTCTAAAAAGATCTTCATGACATATTCTCGTACGGAGATGCAATTTGAATTTTTGATCTGTAAAAGGGGTTAGCTTTGTTAAAGTAGGGAAGTATATTGGTGACACAATTTTACTCAACTTAAAATTCTCCGTGATAATCTTAATAATTTGAGACCAATTCTTACTTACATTTGCATACCTAAATGCAAGTGTAATGCATTTGAGATTATACACAACTATAATTATTAAGACTGTAATTCATTTTTAAAAGGACTAAATCCTATGGTCATAAATTCTGATCATGGATCCATTACCAGCTATAAATAGAGTTTTTGCTTTTGTGTTGCAACATGAAAGATAATTGAAAGAAGGTCCTGATCAAGGAATTAATGAGTCTACTATATGTATATACTGGAGTTGAATGGGGTTTGATTAATACCATTAATAATTTTGCAACAAATCAATCTTATATTGCTAGAAGGAACTTAGTTAATGCTAATTAGGGAAGGAAGCCTACAGGTTCCTTTTTGTGGAATTTATGGTCATTTTGTTAAGATAAGCTATAAGAAGCATGACTATCCACCTAGATATAAACTTGTCAGCAAAGGTTATACTTGAGCCATAAATTATGTGGAGAGTAGTTCTTTGATTGATATTGATGTAGGTGTGATTCATAATGATACAAACTTTGTTCATGTTAGAGACATAAAAGGCAAGCAAGTTTGTATTGAAGGGACTCTAACTAAAAATGGAAATTTGAGTTTCACAAAGGAGCAATATAGCAAATTGCTGGCTTTTATTCATCTGAATACTACTTCAAATGCTTGTTCATCATCTGCTAATAACGTCACAACAATTTTTAACTCTATACCACAATCAGGTATAACTTTTACATATAGCATTCTTGTAAGTGCAACTTTTTTTTTAAAAAACTATTTAAAAAAAACTACTTTTTTTATATGCAATTATTAATTTTGTTAATATGAAGAAGGGAAAACCCACATGAGCAAAACTTAAATGATGAAAACACTCCTTATTAAACTAAGCAAGAAAGGAGAGTAAAGGTCTACATAATACAAGCCAAACCAAAACCTTACAAACTGAAAAGAAAACCACACAAAACTAAGAAAAGCAAAACTAACCAGTCAAAACTTGAAACAAAGAGCCAAAAGATAGGAAAAAAACCAAAAATATTAAATAATGTAGTATGCACTCTCTCCATAAGAAGAATAAATCCTAAAGAAAAAACTTAAATTGAAGCTGAAGCATGCAACCAACATCAACCTTCAGAAAAGTGGACACAAGCACATAGTGCTAGGAAGAAACCAACAGAAAGAGAACAATAAGAAATACAAAACCCAAACCACAACCAATCCAAAAGAACCCAAATGAAAATAGAAGTAATAACAAACTCAACATAATAATTACTGCCCTTAACACCTACGGATCATCTTTGAGCAATATAAAATGCAATATGAAGATTACAAAAGATTAGAAGCCAAAATACAAATAGGAGGCAAATAAGCAATACACCAAGTTGAAACATGAAAGGAAATTAGCTTCTGAAGCCTAAAATCTGAAACTAATTGACCCTAAAAAATATGCTCATTATAATGTAACCATATTGACTAGACAATAGCATAAAAGGGACAAGTCCAAAAATAATTCTGCACATAACCAAAAGCATAACTCTTATACTATTGAAATAGAAGCATAAGATTAGAAGGAACCACCAGCTGAATACCCCACCATTTTAAAAAAAAGGACCACACCAACCAACTGAAATGACAATGTAATAATACATGATCCGATGTCTCACCAAACTATTTATTAAAAACACAGGTATTTGAAAGGAGTAGTTATGCAACATATAAGTGTGAGATTTGGCAAGAAGGGCAAGCTAGCTCCTAGATACATTGGACCATTTGAGATTCGGTCTAGAGTGGGAGAAGTGGCGTATAGACTGGTGTTACTGCCAGAACTATCGAGAATCCATCCTGTATTTCATGTATCCATGCTGAGGAAATACGCCCCTGATCCATCTCATGTGTTGCAACCTCAAGCCGTAGAGCTTAGCAATGATCTGACTTATGAGGAGTACCTAGTGGCGATTGTGGATCGCCAAGTCTGACAGTTATGGACTAAGGAGATACCAATGGTGAAGGTGCTATGGAGTAACCATTATGCTGAAGATTGCACTTAGGAAACTGAAGCTGAGATGCGAGTTTCTTTCTCGTATCTTTTTCCCTCTTAGCATTGTAATTCTTTTATTCTTTCTTTTCTTGAATTCGGGGACGAATTCATATAAGGAGGGAAGACTGTAATACCTTACGTTTTAATTGAATAAAGTAATTTTATATTTGAATTGTTAATAAATACTTTTAGATTATATTATATAATTGTTAATTATTTTATTAATTATCATTATTTAAGAAATGACATATATTATTATTATTATTATTTTAAAAACTACATGAATTCATGGTTGTTTTATGTATGTTACTAAGTATATATATATGTGTGTGTGTATATGTGCATATAAATAGATATATGTATATATCTATGTATATTTATAGATATATATATATAGGTAGGGTTTAATTATTATTTATGTGTGTGTGTTGCTAAAACCTATATGTATATATATATAAATATTACATATATATGTGTAAGGTTATAATATATATATATATATATATATATATATATATATATATATATAGTTAAATAACAAAGAAAACAAAGAACAAAGAAAAAAAAAAGAGAAGAGCTTACCTCTCGAAGACCCGAGCTTCTGTAACCTCCCATCTCCGCCCCTCACTGTCTCTTTCTTCTTCCTCACTGCGCCATCTCCTTCTCCACCACCAAACTCCATCGCCGCCGTGAGAGGGAGCTTCCAGGTGGTGCTGCTGCGGCTGCTTCTCTTCTTCTTCCTTCGGTCTCCTTCGATCCGAGCTGATCCGGCGCCACCAAATCTTTCCCAGCTTCCCTCATCTTGTCTGGCATCTGTCCAAGCCGAAAACCACCGTTGCAACTCACCTCCGGTGTCGGAATTGGAGGTTGAAGGTGAGTTGCTCTGGGTTGTTCTTAGGTTGTTTTTAGGTTGTTTTCTGGTTGTTGAATGGAATTAGGTATTGATTTTAGGTTGTTCTTAGTTAAATGTTGAATTATGCCACTTAGTTGTTCAAATTCGAAGTTTTAAGCATTTTTTCTGAATTTTCCTTAATTTACATAATTTTGTATAATTTTATTTAATTTTTATTTGAATTTATTGTATTTTTCTTTGGTTTAATTAGTGAGATTAGAGTAATTAAGATTTCATATTTGTAATGTTTAGGATTGTTTTTAAGGTTTTAGAAATTTTGGTGTTAATTATAAGTTTTTGTAAATTTAGCGTATTTAATTAATATTTTATTAATTTCAAAAATTTTTAGTAAAAATTATAAAATTTTAATAATTGAGGTTATTATTAAATGTTATTAATTTTAGAACTCAAATTATAATTTTTGTGATTTTTAAACTATTTTTATAAATATTTTGAGTTTATGTCAAATGTGATTAGTAGGTTGAATTATATATTTATTTATTTTTAAAAGAAATTATTAGTTGATATTATGTTTTAATTATATTAAGAAGTTTAATTTTGAGAAAATAATTTTTAGATGATTAAATAATTTTAAGGAATTTTTTTAGTACTAATAATACATTATGTAAATTATGTATTTAGGGGTAAAAATGTAATTTTACGCTAATTATAGTTAAACATATATTTTAGTTAGTTTTATTATTATTTAAGAGGTTTAGACAATTTTTATAAATTAATTGATATTTTTAATTAAGTAGTGTTAATTTTGAATATTATTTCCAAATATTATATATATTTATAATACATTATTTTGGTAATAAAAGTTGAATATAAGGTTACATTTAGCATGTTTGGGTATAATGGTTTAATTTAGGTTATAATTATATTTTGATAATGAAATGCAAATTGAGTTGTTTAATTTTTTTTATTGAGATTTTATATTTTTAGTATATATGTATGTGTAATATGTATTTTGGGAAGTAACTGATATCATTTTTTGATGTTTTGTTGAGTTGTGATCTCGGTCGGGGCTAAGTGTAGTTTTGGGAGCCCGACTCGAGTGTGTATGTCTGTGGTTATTAGAAGTGAATTTTCTATGCAGGTTTGGCTCTACCTTTGGTAGAGAGTTGTCCGTTTTACAGGGGAGACTCTGCCGAAATTTCGGTAGATTTTCTTATAAAACGTGATATTCGTAATAATTTCTACCGTTAGTTAGGTTCTATCCCGTCTATCGAGTCTTCTCTAGTCTTCCTTGAGTCAGCCTGGAAATTCATTATTTTGTTGATTTTTGATTTTATTTCATAGTCATGTTTTAAAATCGATTTGTTATTTTCTTTCTAGAGCATATCGGAGCAAAAGCCGTGAGATCGAGGCAGACGCGTGGTCGTCAGCCTTCGTATTCATCTTGTAAGTCAATAGAAGGATTTGTGCGTATGTTTATTTAAAGAATGCATGCGCTCATATTTTTAATATTGATTATATGATTTATTTAATTTAATGTTGTTATTTAAGATTTAAAACGCATTTTTTATTTATTTAAAAGTCAAATTTGAGAAATTTTGGTAGAACGGGCTACCTGGTGGGCTTCACCAGGACTATGTGCACATGGTAGAGATTGAGAGATGGATTTGATATATATATGATTGGTGGATGTTAAACTGGGACGGGTACATCGGTGGAAGCCTATGCTCTTGGGGACCGCCAGTGATTGTAAGGTTAAAAAATGGACTGGGATGGGTGCCTCGGTTGATGCCCTAGCTCTCGGGGACCGCCAGTACCATATATTTGGATTAAGTGAACGACTGCGACTTGGTGCCTCGGTTGATGCCTTTGCTTTAGGGGAGCGGCAGTCTGATTGGAACAAGTGAGCCCGGTTGGCCATTTAAATTTTTGGGTTTAGGGTTCTACCGAGATTTTTCAAAAGCTATACCTATACATTATAAATTATTTTCACTATAAATACATAGTTTTCAAAAGTTTTTCAAACCATACAACTCTTTTTATTGACTACTCAGTGAGGTCTGATTCCCCTCAATTTATTTTTTTTCAGGAGCTTGGGAGTTCGACCTCAGACTACCTCCACGCCGGGTTTCTTCATCATCGGCTATTTTATGTAGGTCATTGTAAGTTGTACTGTTGTATTATTCTAGGGTGCTGCAGTAGTATATGTACTAAGAATTGTATTGTTTAAGTATATTTGTGTATTTATTTATATGAACCACGCTTATGTATAAAAATTTAAGTTTGATTTATTGTAAGTAACGCCGAAGCACATTTTATTTGAGCATCTGATTTAGTTATTTATGAGAAAAATCAGTTTGATAATGTGTTCTATTTTAAAATAAAGTTTTAAATTGTAAGGAGTTGTTTATCATTTCTATAAGGCTTACTACGGGTTTCGAGGGCCTTATGCCTTCCCATTCCCTAATGCTGGTCACGTGCTCTCGGGTTTGGGTCGTGATAGCTAATTATAATTAAAATATATTTTAATTAGTTTTATTAATATTTAAGAGGTTTAGAGGATTTTTATATATATTAATGGTTAATTTTCATTTAAGTAACGTTATATATATATGTTTGTGAAATTTTGTTTTTTTAAGCTTTAATGAGAGATGATTTTCTAAACTATGGATAATTATATATGTGATGTATATTTTTTGGGAAAATAAATGATTTAATTTTTGTGATATTTTGTTGAGTTGTGATCTTGGTCGGGGCTAAGTGTAGTTTTGGAAGCCCGACTCAAGTGTGAATGTCTGTGATTATTAGAAGTGCATTTTATGCAGGTTTGGCTCTACCTTTGGTAGAGAGATGTCCATTTTACAGAGGAGACTCTGCCGAAATTTTGGTAGATTTTCTTATAAAATGTGATATTCGTAATAAATTTCTACCGTTAATTAGGCTTACTCCTATCTATAGAGTCTTATCCGGTCTTCCTCAAGTCAGCCTAGAATTTCACTATTTTTGTTGATTTTCGATTTCAATTCCATAGAAATGTTTTAAAATTGATATGTTAATTTCTTTTCTAGATCATATCGGAGTAAAGCTGTGGGATTGAGGCAGACGCTTGGTCATCAACCTTCTCGTTCATCTTGTAAATTGATAAAATGATATGTGCGTGTGTTTTATTTAAAGATGCGTGTGCTCATATTTTTATGTTTTTATTATATGAATTATTTAATTTAATGCTGCTATTTAAGGTTTAAGCGTATTTTATTTATTTAAAATCAATTTTTGAGAAATTTTGGTAGAACGGGCTACCTGGTGGGTTTCACCAGGATCATGTGCACTTGGTAGAGATTGAGAGATGGATCCAATTTATATATGACTAGTGGATATTAAACTGGGATGGGTGCCTCGATGGAAGCCTATGCTCTTGAGGACCGCCAGTTATTAGAAAGTTAATAATGTAATGGGATAGGTGCCTCGGTTGATGCCTTAGCTCTCGGGGACCGCCAGTGCCATGTATTTGGATTAAGTGAATGACTGCGGCTTGGTACCTCGGTTGATGCCTTTGCTCTCGGGGACCGACAGTCCAGTTGGAATAAGTGGGCCCAGTTGGCCAGTTAGAAACTTGGGTTTAGGGTTCTACCGAGATTTTTCAAAAGCTATATCTATATATTATAAATTACTTTCACTATAACTATATGCTGTTCAAAAAGGGTTTTCTAACCGTATAGCTCTTTTTATTGACTTACTCAGTAAGGTCTGATTCCCCTCAATTTATTCTTTTTTTCAAGAGCTTGGGAGTTCGACCTCAGATTGCCTCCACGCCGGATTTCTTCATCACCGGCCATATTATGTAGGTCATTGTAAGCTGTACTGTAGTAGTAATTGTACTAAGCATTTGTATGACTCAAGTATATTTATGTACCTTATTTTAATTAACCGTGCTTATGTAAAATAATTTAAGACTGATTTATGATATGTAACGCTGAAGAATATTTTTATTATGCACTCGATTATGTTTATTTATAGAAAAATTAGTTTGATAATGTGTTCTATTATGAAATAAAGTTTAAATTGTAAAGTTTTATTTTTCTTTCCTTTAAGGCTTACTACAGGTTTCAAGGGCCTTATGCCTATCCATTCCCTAGTGCTGGTCACGTGCCCTCGGGTTCGGGTCATGACATCGGGTTTGTGTTGAGTTTTGAGTTTGTTAGAGTTAAGTTTTAAATTGAGTTTTTCCTTAGAAATCTAGAATGTTTAAGGTTAGAATTTGTAATCCTAAGTATTTTTATTATTTTCATATAGCACTACAAGAAAAACTTTGTTTTATAACAACAAAATCTGTTACAAATCTATTATAAAAGGGCATTTGTAATGAATTTATAACGAAAATATTTTGTTGAAAATTTGATGGTTACAAATATTTTGTAACGGAAATAAAAGTTCTGTTACAAATTTTGCAACCGCTTTGTAACATAAATTCCATTACTAATTTGTAACGAAATAACAATTTGTCACAAGTTCATTTCAAATTCCTTACTAGCTAACTAGACAAATCCATTCAAATTTATAATGGATTTGTATCTGATAACATCTTGTTGTAAAATTAGTAACAGAATTTTTCGTTTCAATTTTGTAATAACTTGAAACCATTACAAATGTGTTATAAATTTTGTAACCACTTTATAACAAATATTTCGTTACCAATTTGTAACGAAATTACAATATGTTACAAATCCGTTACAAATTGCTTAGTAGTTAAATGGAAAAATCTGTTACAAATTTATAACGGATATGTAACTGATAGCATATGTTGCAAAATTAGTAATAAAATTTTCCTTTACAAATTTGTAATAGATTGAAACTGTCAAGACCCAAACTGGGAGTCATGATTGGCGCTAGGGAACAGGAATTCTGGATTTTAAAGAGTCCAGAAACGTGAGCCTTGGCCACCGAAATCAATGCCAGTGATGATCAAAGTTCCCTATTGCTGCTTTTGTTTCTGGTGGCTCTAGTGAGGGACAAGCACTCTGACAATGGCGAAAGGGAGAGAAGAAGGAGGGGAGGTAATGGTGGTGGGTGGTGGTGGCTCCGACAGGCTGGGTGGTGGCCTGAAACTCACGGGAAGTAGGGAAAAATGGGAAAGAAAGGAAGAAGAAAGAAATAGAAAAAGAAAGAAGAAAAGAAAGAAACCAAAAAAAAAAAAAGTTCCTGACCATTATATATATATATATATATATATATATATATAACACATGCATGAAATAATAACATTAATAATAATAACAATCATAACAATAATAATAATAATCATCATCATCATCATCACCATCAATAATAAACCACAATATAATATATTTAAATAACAAAAACATTAAAGCTAATTATTTCAAAAATAGTAAATAAAATCTCAAATATTTATATAATATTAATAAATAGTAAAATAGTAAAATTATTCGAAATAAAATAGTAAAATTCATAATTAATTATTTACATAGTTCAAATATATAATAAAAATAGTTAAAAATTCATTTAATCACAAAAATAGTAAATAAATTTATTATTTGAATATATTTTCAAAAATTACTATTAATTAGTTACAAATAGTAACAAAATTCATAAAAATTATTTTAATACTATTTATTATTACAAAATCACTTAAAACATACTAATTAACAATAATTTCAATTAAAACACCAAATTCACTAAATTATATTAATTTTTCCAAAAATTAATTTTTTTACATAAACTTCGAAAATTCATAGTAAATAATCGGAACATAATTTTCATAAACTTCCTTCACAAACTATATTTTAAATAATTCAAACAATTTATTAAAAATACAAAAGTTTTCCGGCAAGGGTCAACAAAATAGTGACTTGTTGAAAAACTCAAAACCCATAAATCCAAATAATTCAAAAAAATCAACAAAAAATATATTTTCATAGATTAAGCTACACTCTACAACATTTTTAAAGACACTTAGCCTAAAACACAGCAAATCAAGCTTTAAAAAATTAAAAACTAAAAGTTGACCTAAACAAAAATTCAAGAAAACTCACAAATGGAAGAATCTAAGCCTAAATCGAGCTTGGAATAGCCTTACCCGCAGCTAGAGGATTTCGAAGAGTCCAGAAATTTGAGCTTTGGCCACCGGAATCAATGCCAGCGATGATCGAAGCTCCTTGTTGTAGCTTTTGTTTCTGGTGGCTCCAGTAAGGGACAAGCACTCTAACAGTGGTGGAAGGGAGAGGAGAAGGAGGGGAGGTGATGGTGGTTACAATTAGTGGTGGCTCTGACGGCTGGGCAGTGACCTAAAACTTATTGAAAGCAAGGGAAAATGGGAAAGAAAAGAAGAATAAAGAAATAGAAAAGGAAAGAAGAAAACAAAGAAACCAAGAAAAAAAAAGTTCCTAACCCTTATATATATATATATATATTAATGATAATAATAATAGTGATAATAACAACAACAATAATAATAATAATGTCATGACCCAAACCCGAGGGCACGTGACCGGCGCTAGGGAATGGGAAGGCATAAGGCCCCTGCAACCCGTAGTAAGCCTTAAAGAAAAGAAAAATAAAACCTTACAATTTAAAACTTTATTTTATAGCAGAACACATTATCAAACTGATTTTTCTGAAATTAAAACAGAATTGAATACATAAATAAAATATTCTCTAGCGTCATATCATAAATCAAACTTAAATAATCATATATAAGCGTGTTTCATACAAATAAAATACACAAATATACTTAAGTCATACAAATCATGGTACAGATACTACTGTAGCTCTCTAGAGTATTACAATAGTACAGCTTACAATGACCTATATAAAATGGTTGGTGATGAAGAAACTTGGTGTGGAGACAGTCTGAGGTCGAACTCCCAAGCTCCTGTTAAAAAAATAAATTGAGGGGAATTAGACCTCACCGAGTAAGTCAATAAAAAGAGCTGAACGGTTTGAAAACCTTTTTGAAAACCATATAATTATAGTGAAAATAATGTATAATATATAGATATAGCTTTTGAAAAATCTCGGTAGAACCCTAAACCTAAAGTTATAAATGGCCAACCGGGCCCACTTGTTCCAACTAAACTGTCGATCCCCGAGAGCAAAGGCATCAACCGAGGCACCAAGTCACAGTTATTCACTTGATCTAAATATATGGCACTGGCGGTCCCCGAGAGCTGAGGCATCAATCGAGGCACCCATCATAGTCCATTATTAACTTTTCAATCACTGGCGGTCCCCGAGACCAAAGGCTTCCACCGAGGCACCCATCCCAGTTTAATATTTACTAGTCATATAATTCGGATCCACCTCTCAATCTCTACCATGTGAACATGGTCCTAGTGAAACCCACCAGGTAGCCCATTCTACCAAAATTTCTCAAAATCGATTTTTAAATAAATAAAATGCATTTAAACCATAAATAACAACATTAAGTTAAATAAATCATATAATAAATATTAAAATATGAGTGCACACATTCTTTAAATAAAACACATGCACATATCATTTTATCAACTTACAAGATGAACAAGAAGGTTGACGACCGCACGTTTGCCTCGATCTCACGGTTTCTGCTCCGATATGCTCTAAAAAAGAAATTAACAAGTCGATTTTAAAACATGTCTATGAAATTGAAATCGAAAATCAACAAAAATAGTGAAATTCTAAGCTGACTTAAGGAAGACCGGATAAGACTCAATAGATAGGAAAAAGCCTAATTAACGGTAGAAATTTATTACGAATATCACGTTTTACAAGAAAATCCACCAAAATTTTGGCAGAGTCTCCTCTGTAAAACGGACATCACTCTACCAAAGGTAGAGCCAAACCTGCATAAAAACGCACTTTTAATAATCGTAGACATTCACACTCGAGTTGGACTTTCAGAACTACACTTAACCCCGACCGAGATCACAATCCAACAAAACATCACAAAAATTAAATCATTTATTTTTCCCAAAAATACACATCACATATATGATTATCCAATCAGAAAATAAAATTTCAAAAACCAACATATATATATATATATATATATATATATATATATATATATATATATATGGAAACAACAATTCACAATTAACATGACTTAATGAAAATTACCTATTAATCTATATATAAAAAATATATCTCTAAACCTCTTAAATATTAATAAAGGTAATTAATATATTTTAATTATAATTAGTGTAAAATTACATATTTATCCAACTAATAGGAAAATACACATAATATTCAAAATAATATTTAATGTACTATTAAAAGTTGATTTTTGAGAAATTAATGTTAATTAGTCTAAATTCGTAGATAATTTGTAAAATCCTTTTAAATCACTTGATTATTATTAAAACCAACTAAAATTTATTATTTAACTGTATTTAACAAAATTACGTTTCTACCCTTATAATATACAAACTTATATAATACCCTATTAATATTAAAAATTCCTTGAAAAAAAAATTATACAAACATAAAAAAAATCATTTTCTCTACATTAAACATCTTAATATAATTAAAAACATATAAATAGCTGCTAATTTCTTCTAAAAATATAATTTAACCTAATTATTTACATTTGACATAAACTTAAAATATTATAAAAATAGTATAAAAATCACAAAAATCAAAATTTAAGTTCTAAAATTAATAACATTTAATAATAATATTAATTGTCAAAATTTCAAAAAAAAAAAAAAATTTTTACAAAAATTTGCGAAATTAACAAAAATATTAATTAAATACCCAAAATTTACAAAATGTATAATTAACACCATAATTTCTAAAAATCTTAAATAAACATCAATACATTAAAAATAATTAACCTTAATTAGCCTAATTACTAATTGAACTCAATTATCAACCAATTAAACCAACTTATTATCAAATAAAATCACATAAAATTCAAAAAAAATTCTGAAAAAAACACATAATTCACTAAAATTATCAAAAATTAAAATCAACCTCCTAAAACACTAAAAAACCTTAATTAACTAAAAATCTACTAAGAACAACTAAGATCAAGGGAGGAAGGAAGAGATCGAGTGAGTGCCACTCATTGTCGAGCTGGAAGAACAAGGGGGAAGGGAAGCTTGCTGCCACCAGAAATGGAGGCTGAAGGAGCAGCTCAAGCGAGGTAGGAGGCAGCAACTGGCGGAGGAACGAAGCTGGCAGGGGACTGTCGCGCGCGAAGAAGAGAAAGCTGGCTGTCTGGTGAGGAAAGAAGAAGCGCTGCCACGCGAGGACGAAGAAAGGCAGCAATAACAACACTCCTGGAAGCTCTGGCATGGCGGTGATGGAGTTTCAGGCAATGGAGAAAGCGGCACAGTGAAGGGAAGAGGTGGCGTGGATGGCAGGCGGGGAAGAAATGGTGATGGTGATGGTTTTCGGGTGAGAGATTCTATCTTCTATGTATATATATATATATATATATATATATATATATATAATATATATATATATTTCTCTTGGCATGACATACATATTATAAAATATATATATATATACACATGCTTGTATATATATATATATATATATTTATATACAATCACACTTATATCCATATATAATAATAGAATTTTAAAAATAACAAAGTCTTAAAATAATTTTTAACATAAATACCTATAAATTAATAGTTAGATAATTAGAAGTGTGTAATCAAATGTAAATTTATTTATCACTAACAAAATCTGATAATTACTTTAGTTAAATGAAAACGTAGAGTATTACAGTCTCCCCTCCTTATATGAATTCATCCCCGAATTCAAGAAAAGAAAGAAAAGAAGAGTTACAGGGCTTAAGAAGGGAAGAGATAAGAGAAAGAAACTCGCATCTCAGCTTCAGTTTTCCAAGTGCAATCCTCAGCAGGATGGTTACTCCATAGCACCTTCACCATCGGTATCTCCCTAGTCCACAACTGTCAGATTTGGCGATCCACAATTGCCATTAGGTACTCCTCAGAAGTTAGATCGTCGCTAAGCTCTATGGCTTGAGGTTGCAGCACATGAGATGGATCATGAATGTATTTCTTCAGTATGGACACATGAATTACATGATGGATTCTAGATAGTTATGGTGGTAACACCAGCCTATACGCCACTTTCCCCAACTCTAGACCGAATCTCAAACAGTCCAATGTATCTAGGAGCTAGCTTACCCTTTTTGCCAAATCTCATAACTCCTTCCATTGGAGACACCTTCAGGAACACCATGTCTCCAACCATAAAGGATACATCCTTCCTCCTAGGGTCAGCATAGCTCTTCTGTCTGTTGAAGGCTGTTTTCAATAGCTGTTGTATAATGGGGACTTTCTCTGAAGTCACTTGCACCCACTCTGGTCCCATTAACTATCTTTCACCAATCTCCCAACATAATGGTGATATGCACTTCCTACCATACAGTGCCTCATACGGAGCCATCTAAATGCTAGCATGATAGCTATTATTGTAAGCAAACTCAATCAATGGCAAGTACGAATCCCACTATCCTCCAAAGTCCATTACATACATCGTTAAAATATCTTCTAATGTCTGGATGGTCCTCTCTGACTGACCATCTATCTGAGGATGGAATGCCGTACTGAAATCTAATTTGGTGCCTAAGGCCTTATGTAACTCTTGCCAAAAGACTGTGGTGAATGTGGCTCCTCTATCCGACACTATACTCACTGGTACTCCATGTAGACAAACAATCCTATTGACATAAAGTCTCACCAGTCTATTAGTAGAGTACGTCTTCTTTATTAGCAGAAAGTGTGCTGACTTAGTTAGCCTATCAACAATCACCCAAATAGCGTCATAACCTCCTGTAGTCCGAGGTAGCCTGGTCATAAATTCCATAGCTATCATGTCCCATTTCCATTCAAGAATTGGCATAGGCTACAACAATCCCGAGGATCTCTGATGTTAAAGCTTCACTTACTAATAAGTCAGGCATCTAGACACAAACTCTGTAATATCCCTCTTCATTCCATTCCACCAATATGTATTTTTCAAATCATGATACATCTTGGTAGAACCTGGATGAATACTATAAGCAGAAAAATGTGCTTCTTCCATAATTTCCTTCCTCAAGTCATTAACATTCGGGACATAAATCCTATTGCCCAATCGTAATACACCTTCTCTGTCAATCACAAAGTCTCTTGATTGCCCTTGTCGAACTTTATACATAATCCTCTGCAACTGTGGGTCTCTATTCTGAGCTACCTTAAGTCGATCCAAGTATACTGACCATACCTTGAATTGAGCTAAAAGGCACTTTCGGGTAACTTTCATCTGCAACCCTTGATCAATCAACCCGTGCAAGTCCTTGATAATGGGCCTCCTTTCTGTGTTGATGTTGACAAGACTGCCCGCTGACTTCCTACTCAAGGCATCAGCAACAACATTCGCCTTTCTTGGATGGTATAAAATGGAACAATCACAATCCTTAAGAAGTTCCATCCATCTCCTTTGCCTCAGGTTCAAATCCCTCTGCTAAAAGATATATTTCAATCTCTTATGATCAGTGTATATCTCACATGTCACCCCATACAAGTAATGCCTCCATATTTTCAAAGCAAACACAACGGTTGCCATCTCCATATCATGAGTAGGATAGTTTTTCTCGTGCTTCTTCGATTGCCTCAAAGCACAAGCAATCACTTGGCCATTTTGCATCAACACATAGCCCAATCCTACTCTGGAAGCATCACAATACACTGTATACCCTTCATTTCTAGAAGCCAAAGTCAGAATTGGAGTTGACGTCAACAAGTCCTTCAATAACTGGAAGTGCTCTTCACATCTGTCTATCCACACAAACTTAGCACTCTTCTAGGTCAACCTTGTCAAAGGTGCGGCAATTTTAGAGAAGTCCTTCACAAATCTCCTGTAATAGCCTGCTAGACCCAGGAAACTCCATACTTCTCTAACTGTAGTCAGCCTCAGCCACTCCGTAATAGCTTTTATCTTCTTAGGGTCCACTTGTATGCCATCCTTAGAAATCATGTGGCCTAAAAATGCCACTTGATTTAACTAGAACTCGCACTTCAAAAACTTGGCATATAATCTGTGCTCCCTTAAAGTCTGAAGCACCCTTCTTAGATGCATAACATGCTCATCTTCAATCTTGGAATAAACCAAGATATCATCAATAAAGACTATTACAAACCGGTCCAAGTATGGCCTGAACACCTGATTCATCAAGTCAATAAAGGCTGCTGGAGCATTAGTCAACCCAAAGGACATTACTGAGAACTTATAATGACCATATCTCGTTTGAAATGCTGTCTTGGGCTCATCACCTCTTCTAATCCTCAACTGGTGATACACAGATCTCAAGTCTATCTTAGAGAAGCATGTAGCACCTTGAAGCTGATTAAACAAGTCATCGATCCTTGGAAGTAGATAATTGTTCTTGATGGTGACCTTGTTCAACTGCCTATAATCAATACAGAGTCGAAGGCTACCATCCTTCTTCTTCACAAACAACACCAGAGCACCCCAAGGCGATGTACTAGGTCCTATGAAACCCTTATCAAGCAACTCCTGTAACTGCTCCTTCAGCTCCTATAATTCAGCCGGTGCCATTTTGTAGGGTGGCATAGAAATAGGATCTGTACTAGGTATGACATCGAGATAGAACTCTATCTCTCTATCTAGTGGTAATCCTGGTAATTCTTCAGGAAAGACATCCAGAAATTCACACACCATTGGCACTTGTTCAATTGCCCCATTCTCTTTCTCAACATCTCTTAACACTGCCAAGTAACCCTGATAACCCCTTCTAAGCATCTTCTGGGTTGTAATGGTAGAAATGAGATTACGAGGCATGGAGCTCTTTTCACCTTTAAAATAAAATTCTTCTTCATTTGGAATTCTGAACACCACTTCTTTCTCTTGACAATTCACTGAAGCATAATACCTCGACAACCAATCCATACCTAGAATGATGTCAAATTCCAGCACATCAAGCAACACCAAGTCTGCTAATAATTCTCTACCATCAACCAACACCGGACATGAAGGAAAGAAAATATTTATCTCTAACTCATCACTAAGAGGAGTCAACACATATAGAGGAAAGGACAACCTGGAAGGCTGCCACTCGGTTCTCGAAGTGAACATAGGAGAAATGAATCAATGCGAAGCATCGGGGTCAAACAATACTCTAGCATTACAGGCACAGACTGAGAGAATACCTGCTACCACTGCATTAGAAGTCTGAGCATCCTGTGGTGTCAAAGTGAACACTCGAGCCAGGCCACGACCTGCCTGCTGAGATGTTGAGGGCTGCACAAACCCACAACCACTAGGCCTACCAACTGAACCTCAACCCTGCTGGCCCATAAGCTGTGGCGGTCTCTACCATGGCTGTACTGGTGCTCTATACTGTTGGGGCATCAGATAGTAGGGCTGAGCCACTGATGAAGATGAACCCTGAGCATACTGTGGCTGATATCCGGAGTGAGGACAAGCTCTGGCAAGATGACCAACCTGTACACATCTGAAGCAAGTGCCCAACAACAAATGACATGGGCCCTGATGGAATCATCCATAACTCACACATGCACTGGCCCCAGACCCAGAACTACTTTGTTCGGAGCTTTACCCACTACTACTGCTGCTGACTCCAATACTGAATATGTGACCCCTACCACTCCTCCTATTCATGGCATAACCATGTCGGCCAACTCGGTGAGTCCTGGACCTCCTACCACCCTGCTGTGAACTACCCGCAGCCTGCTGACTCGAACTACCAATGTGAAATGCTGGCTGCTAATACCCGGGAGCTGCACTATATCCACTACCACCAACTATATAGGGATCTATCATGGTGCCTTGGCGGATATGTCGCCTCTTAATCAAATGGGCCTCCTCAATCACACTTTTTAGGGTGTGGTCATTGATATGCATACCAATAAAAGCGGGTCCCAAACCAATAACATATAACTCTACTGCTTTGTAAGGGTCCCTCCTGATATCCTTTGCATGTCAGAACAACCTATTAAACTCCCTGGTGTAGTCCTCTACTAACCTATCCCCTCTAGTGATGTGGAGAAACTGCCACTTGTAGGCATCTCTGGTGGCTGGAGGACAGAAAAATCTGAAGAAGTGATCATTAAACTCTAGCCAAGTCAACTCATGCATAGATGGCTGAATCGACTGCATGAACCAGTCTTGAGCTGTCGCTTGGACTGACAACTCCACAATCATTATCCACTGATAATCCGTGTGTCCCATCCTGGTACGTGCCTCAATAGCATTAATGAAGTCTAAGGCATCACCTGTACCATCAAAAGAAACTCTACCAATCCGGGAGTAAAGAAGTGCTACATCAGTATTTGTCATCCCCTGATTCCTCTGCTGTAGCATCTGCTGCACAAGGGGCATCACCTGATTCAATGCTGTAAGACCCTGATTAATCCCTACTAGTCCAACTGCAAAGGCTGTGTGGGGTCAACGGCTTGGGCTTCAGGCTCGACTAGTTGCTGATCAGGAATCTTAGCTGCGGCTACCCTAGCTCGACCTCTACCTCTACCTCTGCCCCTATGACATGGAGCAGGAGGGGGAGCCTCATCATGCACAGATTGCTCATCAAGTTTGAGAGTTAGATCGACATCGGGGTTGGTTCGCACATGCATCATTTTGAAAAAGACAAGGAAAATTGAATTCAAAACAAGGTAAGAATATTTAATGCAATGCGAAATTAGAAACAGGAACATCTCAAAGACAATTAGCAACCCTATAACTACAGTAGTTACACAGAAAGACAAACATAGACAATTTAATCAAACTTATGCTCTAATACCAACTTTGTCATGACCCGAACCTGAGGGCACGTGACCAGCACTAGGGAATGGGAAGGCATAAGGCCCCCGAAACCTGTAGTAAGCCGTAAAGAAAAGAAAAATAAAACCTTACAATTTAAAAATTTATTTTATAGCAGAACACATTATCGAACTGATTTTTCTAAAATTAAAACATAATTGAATACATAAATAAAATATTCTCTACCGTCATATCATAAATCAAACTTAAATCATCATACATAAGCATGGTTTATACAAATAAAATACACAAATATACTTAAGTCATACAAATCATGGTACAAATACTACTGTAGCTCTCTAGAGAATTATAACAGTACAACTTACAATGACCTACATAAAATGGCCGGTGATGATGAAACCTGGTACGGAGGCAGTTTGAGGTCGAACTCCTAAGCTCCTGAAAAGAAATAAATTGAGGGGAATCAGACCTCACTGAGTAAGTCAATAAAAAGAGTTGTACGGTTTGAAAACCTTTTCGAAAACCATATAATTATAGTGAAAATAATTTATAATATATAGATATAGCTTTTGAAAAATCTCGGTAGAACCCTAAATCTAAAGTTCTAAATGGCCAACCGGGCCCACTTGTTCCAACTAAACTGCCAGTCCCCGAGAGCAAAGGCATCAACCGAGGCACCAAGTCGCAGTCATTCACTTGATCCAAATATATGGCACTGGCGGTCCCCGAGAGCTGAGGCATCAACCGAGGCACCCTTCCAAGTCCATTATTAACTTTCCAATCACCGGCGGTCCCCGAGAGCAAAGGCTTCCATCCAGGCACCCGTCCCAGTTTAATATTCACTAGTCATATAATTCAAATCCACCTCTCAATCTCTACCATGTGCACACGGTCCTGGTGAAACCCACCAGGTAGCCCGTTCTACTAAAATTTCTCAAAACCAATTTTTAAATAAATAAAATGCATTTAAACCATAAATAACATCATTAAGTTAAATAAATCATATAATAAATATTCAAATATGAGCGCACACATTCTTTAAATAAAACACACACACAAATCATTTTATCAACTTACAAGATGAACGAGAAGGCTGACGACCGCGTGTCTGCCTCGATCTCACGGTTTCTGCTCCGATATGCTCTAAAAAAGAAATTAACAAGTCAATTTTAAAACATGTCTATGAAATTGAAATCAAAAATCAACAAAAATAGTGAAATTCTAAGCTGACTCAAGGAAGACTGGATAAGACTCGATAGACAGGAAAAAGCCTAATTAACGGTAGAAATCTATTACGAATATCACGTTTTATGAGAAAATCTACTAAAATTTCGGTAGACTCTCCCCTATAAAATGGAAATCTCTCTACCAAAGGTAGAGCCAAACCTGCATAAAAATACGCTTCTAATAATCATAGACATTCACACTCGAGTCGGGATTCCAGAACTACACTTAACCTCGACCGAGATCATAATCCAACAAAACATCATAAAAATTAAACCATTTATTTTCCCCAAAAATACACATCACATATATGATTATCTAGTCAGAAAATCATCTCTCAATATAGATTTAAAAATAAAATTTCACAAACCAACATATATATATATATATATATATATATATATATATATATATGGAAACAACAATTCACAATTAACATTATTTAATGAAAATTACCTATTAATCTATATATAAAAAATATATCTCTAAACCTCTTAAATATTAATAAAGCTAATTAATATATTTTAATTATAATTAGAGTAAAATTACATATTTATCCAACTAATAGGAAAATACACATAATATTCAAAATAATATCTAATATACTATTAAAAGTTAATTTTTGAGAAATTAATGTTAATTAGTCCAAATTAGTAGATAATTTGTAAAATCCTTTTAAATCCCTTGATTATTATTAAAACCAACTAAAATTTATTATTTAACTATATTTAACAAAATTACGTTTCTACCCTTATAATATACAAACTTATATAATACCCTATTAATATTAAAAATTCCTTGAAAAAAAATTATACAAACATAAAAAAAAATCATTTTCTCTACATTAGACATCTTAATATAATTAGAAACATATAAATAGCTACTAATTTCTTCTAAAAATATAATTTAACCTAATTATTTACATTTGACATAAACTTAAAATATTATAAAAATAGTATAAAAATCACAAAAACCAAAATTTAAGTTCTACAATTAATAACATTTAATAATAATATTAATTATCAAAATTTCAAAATTTTTTTTTTATAAAAATTTTTGAAATTAACAAAAATATTAATTAAATACCCAAAATTTACAAAATGTATAAGCAACACCATAATTTCTAAAAATCTTAAATAAACATCAATACATTAAAAATAATTAACCTTAATTAGCCTAATTACTAATTGAACTCAATTATCAACCAATTAAACCAACTAATTATCAAATAAAATCACATAAAATTCAAATAAAATTCTGAAAAAAAACACATAATTCACTAAAATTATCAAAAATTAAAATCAACCTCCTAAAACACTAAACAACCTTAATTAACTAAAAATCTACCAAGGATAACCAAGATCAAGGGAGGAAGGAAGAGATTGAGTGAGTACCACTCACTGTCAAGCTTGAAGAACAAGGGGGAAGGGAAGCTTGCTGCCACCAGAAATGGAGGCTGAGGGAGCAGCTCAGGCAAGGCAGGAGGCAGTAACTGGTGGAGGAACGAAGCTGGTAGGGGACTGTCGCACTTGAAGAAGAGAAAGCTGGCTGTCTGGTGAGGAAAGAAGAAGCATTGCCACGTGAGGACGAAGAAAGGCAGTAGCAGCAACACTCCTGGAAGCTCTGGCATGATGGTGATGGAGTTTCAGGTAGTGGAGAAAGTGGCACAGTGAAGGGAAGAGGTGGAGTGGATGGCAGGTGGGGAAGAAATGGTGATGGTTTTCGGGTGAAAGATTCTATCTTCTATATGTGTGTGTGTGTGTGTGTGTGTATATATATTTATATATATGACATACATATTATATAATATATATGTATATACACATGCTTGTATATATATATATTTATATGCAATCACACTTATATCCATATATAATAATAGAATTTTAAAAATAACAAAGTCTTAAAATAATTTTTAACATAAATACCTATAAATTAATAGCTAGATAATTAGAGGTGTGTAATCAAATGTAAATTTATTTATCACTAACAAAATCCGGTAATTACTTTAGTTAAATGAAAACGTAGGGTATTACCAATAATAATAATAATAATATACTAAAAATCATTAAAATCCATAATCATCAATAATAAACCACAATACAATATATTTAAATAACAAAAACATTAAAGCTAATTATTTCAAAATTAGTTAATAAAATCTCAAATATTTATATAATATTAATAAATAGTAAAATAGTAAAATTATTCGAAATAAAATAGTAAAATCCAAATTTTCAATTATTCGAAATAAAATAGTAAAATTCACAATTAATTATTTACATAGTTCAAATATATAATAAAAATTGTTAAAAATTCATTTAATCACAAAAATAGTAAATAAATTTATTATTTGAATATATTTTCAAAAATTACTATTAATTAGTTAAAAATAGTAACAAAATTCGTAAAAAAATTATTTTAATACTATTTATTATTACAAAATCACTGAAAACATACTAATTAACAATAATTTCAATTAAAACGCCAAATTCACTAAATTATATTAATTTTTTCAAAAATTAATTTTTTTTACATAAACTTCGAAAATTCATAGTAATTAATCGGAACATAATTTCCATAAACTTCCTTCACAAACTATATTCCAAATAATTCAAAAAATTTATTAAAAAATATAAAAGTTTTCTGACGAGGGTCAATGAAATAGTGACTCACTAAAAAACTCAAAACCCATAAATCCAAATAATTCAAAAAAATCAACAAAAATTATATTTGCATAGATTAAGCTACACTCTACAAGATTTTTAAAGACACTTAGCCTAAAACACAGCAAATTAAGCTTAAAAAATAAAAAACTAAAAGCTGACCTAAACAAAAATTCAAGAAAACTCACAAATGGAAGAATCTAAGCTTAAATCAAGCTTGGAGTAGGCTTGCCCAAAGCTAGACGATTTTGAAGAGTCTAGAAACGTGAGCTTTGGCCATCAAAATCAATGCCAGCGATGATTAAAGCTCCCTGTTGCTGCTTTTGTTTCTAGTGGCTCCAACGAGGGACAAGCACTCTAACAACGGTGGAAGGGAGAGGAGAAGGAGGGGGGTGATGGTGGTTGGTGGTGGCAGCTAGTGGTGGCTCCGGCAGGTTGGGTGGTGGCCTGAAACTCATTGGAAGTAGGGAAAATAGGAAAGAAAGGAAGAAGAAAGAAATAGAAAAAGAAAGAAGAAAAAAAAGAAACCAAGAAAAAAAAGTTCCTAACCCTTATATTTTTATTTACTATATATATATATATATATATATATATATATATATATATATATATATAACAACAAATAATAATAATAATAATAATAATAATAATAATAATACTAACTTCCAAATAATATCCTTTATGTAACAAAATATTTAACGTAAAATAAATAAATACTATTCACAAATAATGATAATAATATTTATAAATGAATAAATAATCATTTATATACTAAGATCAAATAACACGTAAATAATTATAATATATACACATTTAAAATATTATTAACACTGCATATCACAAAATAATTTTTAATAAATTAAAATATCGGGTCATTACAATCTTTGCCCCTTCCAAAAACTCATCCTTAAATTTTCAAAAAAGAACAGAAAGCAGAATTCATCAAGGAAAGAGGTAAGGGTAAACCACCCACATCTCGGCTTCAGTCTCCTAAGTGAGCTCCTTCACATTGTTGTTATTTCATGCATATGTGTATTCTGAACTATCTTAGGTCTAGTCAACGCTCTCTCTCCAATTTCATCCCAACATAGAGGGAATCTACACTTCCTTCTATACAAAGCCTCATACTGTGCCATCTCAATACTATTATGGTAGTTGTTATTATAAGCAAATTCTACAAGTGGTAAATGATCATTCCAGCTTCCTCCAACTTATCCTCAAGTGTTTGGATCGTCCTCTCAAATTGACCATTTGCCTGAGGGTGAAAAGCAGTACTGAAATCAAGTTTAATGCCCATTGCTTCCTGTAACTTCTGCCAAAATCAAGAAGTAAACATTGAACCTTTATTAGATACAATGGACATAGGTACTCCATGAAGGCACACAATATGCTTAACATACAGCTTAGCCAACTTAGCTATAGAATAAATGGCTTTAACTGGCACGAAGTGAGCTGATTTGGTTAACTTGTCCACAATCACCCAAATGGAATCATATCCATCCTTCGAACAAGGTAACCCAACCACAAAATCCATAACAATTCTCTCCCATTTCCACTCAAGAATAGGAAGAGGCTAAAACTTCCCAAAAGGCTTCTGATGCTCAGCTTTCACCTATTGACATGTTAAGCACTTGGAAATATAATCAGCTACATCCTTCTTCAGTCCATCCTAGCAGTACAGATCTCAGATTCTGTCGTACATCTTAGTAACACCTATATGTACATTATAAGCTATAGAATGTGCTTCTTAAAGAATCTCCTCTCTCAAATCATCCACATCAGGAACGTATAATCTCCCACTGATCCATAAAACACCTTCATCATCAAGTGTAAAATTAGTGAACTTCCCTACACGAACATTCTCCTCAAGCTTTGCTAGAATAAGATCTTAGCCCTGAACTGCCTTAATCTTATCTCTCAACACGGTTCTAACTCTAAACTGAGTTGGTAATCCACTTGATCTGATAATCTTCATCATCAAACCTTAATCCACTAACTGATGCAACTTTTGGATCAAAGGTCTCCTCTCCACACTAATGTGAGCAATACTGCCCATAGACTTCCTACTCAAGGCATCTTCTACCATATTAGCTTTGCCTGGATGATACAAAATATGACAGTCATAATCCTTCAAGAGTTCTAACCATCTCCTTTACCTCAAGTTCATATCTCTCTACTAAAAATTGTACTTCACGCTCTTATGATATGTGAAAATCTTATAAGTCACCCTGTACAAATAATGTCTCCAAATCTTGAGAGCAAAAATCATTACAACCATCTCTAGGCCGTGAGTAGGATAATTCTATTCATTCTTCTTTAACTGCCTTGAAGCATAAGCTATCACCCTACCATTCTGCATTAATACACAACCTAGACTGACTCTGGAGGCATCACAATACATACTAAACTTATTTTCCCTATTAAGTAAAGCCAAAACTTGAGCTGTGATTAACTTCTCCTTCAGTAACTGAAAATTGTTCTCACAAGCATCTAACCACACAAAAATCACATTCTTCTGAGTTAGGCAAGTCATAGGAGCTACAATTTTTAAGAAATCCTACACAAATCTCTTATAATACCCAACCAAACCCAGAAAACTTTGAATCTTTACGATTGATGTCAGTCTAGGCCACTCAAACACTACCTCAATCTTATATGGATCAACATGAATACCATATTTAGACATTATATGTAGTGTCTAAGGAATGTAACACTCTCCAACTAGAAATCACACTTTAAGAATTTAGCATAAAGTTGATATTCTCTTAGTGTTTGCAGTACTGCCCTTAAGTGATATATGTGCTCCTCCATACTCCTCTAATACACCAGTATGTCGTCAATGAAGACTACCATAAACTGATCCACAAATAGTTTAAATACCCTATTCATCATATCCATAAAAGCAACTAGTGCATTAGTCAACCCAAATGACATCATCAAAAACTCATAATGGCCATATCAAGTGCGGAGTGCTATTTTAGAAACATTAGCTTCATTGATCCGTAACTGATGATAACCCGACCTCAAGTCAATCTTAGAAAAGAACTGTGCACCCTGAAGTTGATCAAATATATAATATATCCTTGGAAGAGGATACTTGTTCTTTAATGTTACCTTATTAAACTCTCTATGATTTATGCATAGTCTCAGTATACCATCCTTCTTCTTCAAAAACAGGACTAGTACACCCCAAGGAGAAACACTAGGTCTAATGAAACATTTATCTAATAAGTCTTACAACTGCTTCTTTAATTCCTTCAACTCTATAAGAACCATTTTGTAGGGCGGCATCAAAATAGGAGTCGTGTCTGGGACCATATCTATACGAAATTTGATCTCTCTATAAGGTGGTAAACCTAACAACTCCTCAGGAAAAATATCAGGAAACTCACAAGTAAATAGAACATCTGTGAGAGATAACTTCTCGACTAAAGTATCCCTAATAAGTGCTAAGTATCATTGATAGTCTTTCCTTAGCATCTTCCTAGCTGTAATAGCAAAAATGAGATTCTAAGGTGCAGATCTCTTATCACCCACAAATGTAAACTCTTCTTCATCTGAAATTCTAAAAATCACCTCTTTACTTTGACAATTCATAATGGCATAGTGCTAAGATAACCAATCCATACCAAGGATCATATTAAACTCCATCACATCTAACAACACCAATTCCATTAGTAGTTCTCTATCTCCCACTAACACCGGACATCCAGAAAGAGCCACGTCGATGTCTAACAAATTACTTAGAGGAGTGGCGGCGATAGATAAAGGAAAAGCCATCCTTAAAGCTTCCCAACATGACTTCAAAGCAAAAATAGGGGACACAAAATAATGTATGGCACTCGGATCAATCAAAACTCTAGCATCCAAGTAACAAACTAGAAGTATACCTATAATAATAGTGTTGGATGCCTGAGCATCCTACTGTGTGAGGATGAAAACTCTAGCCTGAACTTGACCTCCCTACTAGCTGGTGGAAGCTTGACCAAAACCCTTGGCACCCCTTATGCTAACTCTGCCACACCCCTACTAGGCAACAAGTTGCATCGTACTCAGATATTGAGTTGTAGGCAAATGAAAAGGAGCTAGAGCTAAACTAGCAATTGACTACTACGAAAATGGCTGCTAGTAGCCAGAATACAGACATGCTCTGGAAAAATGTCTCATCTATCCGCATCTAAAACAAGCTCTAAGATTCATGTAGCATGGTCCTTGATGGACTCTCCCACACATATAACAAGCACTGGCTGCTGATCCCATGCTACCATAACTCGAACTCTGACCATTGCTACTATTGGTAGCTTTAGAACCAAATCTAATAAGTCTATGCTATCCACCACAACCATGTCTACTACTCATGTGGACTCTCTGCTAAGGTCTTTGGATCTGCTGATAAGATCCTCTCTCAGGACTGCTAGAGCTAATCTAAAACATATGGAATGGTGTACTTTGAAATCCTCCTAACTGAACACCTTTCAGCTGATAATGATTAGGCATAACTCCTTGCCTGACCAATTTGAGCTCTATCTCCTTAGCCAACTCTATCACCAACTTAAGCGTAAGGCAGGCAGTAGGCATCCCAGCAAAAGCAAAGCCTAGTTTAGTGACAGATGTTGTAACGGTAAAATACCGATCTCGCATCAAGTCCTCTGCATATTGACCCTGTTTGAGGAACTCTTTAGTGTAGTCCTCTACTAATCTATCACCTCTGGTAATGCTCATCAGCCAAAGTCTGTAACTCATCCACATAAGCTCTGGACAAAACCATCTCATAAGCCTCTCTCAGAATTGAGCCTAAGTCATCGTCATCATATACGATTGAATGACCTAAACGAACCAATCCAGGGTTGGTCCCTCAACAGACAGCTCGACTATCATGATCTGTTGATACTCAGTGTGAGCAATCTGAGTCCTTGTCTCAATGGTGTGCAAAAAATCTAGAGGGCCTAACATCTCGTCGAAAGATATCCTACCAACTCTAACTTAAAACAATGTTGCCTTAAGGTCAGACATACCCTGTTGATAGACAGGTTGCATCTGTGGTGCAACTAGAGGTATAACAACTTCCTTAAACTATGGCTTTACAGGTTCCTCATCTTATAGCTCTCTCTGATCCTCGGCTTTAACAACTGGTAGAGTGACATGTGCTCACCTCCTCACTCTAAAAAGACAAAAAAAATTAAGATTTAGACAAAACATATAAAAAAAGACATCCTAATGGTTACTAAATCAAGGAAAACTTATCAAAGACATATTCGAACCTAATTTACTGTAGTAGTTTTAAATAAAACACGACTCTGATAACCTAAGTCCATAACACTAAAAACCTAGGCTCTGATACTAACTTTGTCAAGACCCAAATCGGGAGTCATGATCGGTACTAAGGAACGAGAATTCTTTTGAATCTGAAACTCGTAGCAAGCCTTAAAAATAAAAAAATGCAATAATAATATAAAAATATGCCAGAATTAAAATTTTATTTAATATAAAAGCAAATCTTATTTTATAACATAATAAAAATATTTCATACAATATTTGATACAATAAAATCACAAATTAATACAACACACTTCAACCACAACAACACTACTAATGTAGTTTCTAGAATACAATAAGAGTTCATATATAAAGTTTACATAATCTAGCCGAGGCTAAAGAAGACCGGAGTAAAGTACTACTAGTGAGGTCTGAAGAAGAAGAAGATCCTGTAAAAAAATATTGAGGGGAGTCAGACCTTAGTGAGTGAATTATTATAATATATATACATGTAACCTAAAGTCATATATAGTCAAGCATTAGTATAAATATAAATATATATACAAGCATTTCACACAGATGCTAAAAATCAGCTTTTATATATAATAAATGCAGAAAAAGTTTATTTAAGTGAAGGATCAAATAGAAACCTAAATATTTGCAACCTCAATCATAATACTCACTAGCCATACATGCTTACTTAATTCCAAAGTAATTCTCTTTTCCATTTTTGGATAGTAGACTGGCCTTGAGACATTAAGTCAATCGAGCTCTCGCAGTATCACTGTCAATGTGATTGGCCCTGAGACACTAGGTTAACTGAGCTCTAGCAATCACACTACTCACTTATTACAATTCTTAATAACTGAATAATCAAATTTCACCTCAAATAATTTCATAATATTGAACCTAAAGTCTAACACACTAGTACATACACAGTCCTAGTGCAACCTACTAGGTACATTCTATTTATATCCTTCAATAAATCATATATTTATGGAAAACAATAAAATGCACAATTAAAACATAATAGCATCCACTTCATAAAGAATATACCAATTATATCCCAAAAATATATCGAGCAAATACTAAAAATATTCCAAATATATATGCCACATTTATACCGAAATATACCATAAACATACTAAGTATATATTAAGAATACACCAAACATATACATCGCATATATATCAAAATATACCAAAGATATACTAAAAGTATGCCAAAAATATACTAAATCATTTAATAAAGAAATTCATGTTTAAATACATAAGGAAAACATGGATGCTTATAATTTTGCACTCTACACACAATGCACATATAAAATAATAATTCATAGGTTTGCGCTCCTCTAGAAAAAATCGACGAACCTGGTCCAATAGGTCTCGGTCTCAGTGCAACTATAGAAAATAAATGAATAACAACGGATGACTTGATTTAAGACACGACTCGATCACAATTCAAAAACTCAGGATCAATCCGACGTCACGTTTTATGAGAATTCTACTGAAAATTTGGCAGAGTCTCTTCTATAAAATGAACATCTCTTTACTGAAAGTAGAGCTGATCCTGCAATCAAACACACTTCTAAAATCACATATGCTTAACACCTCAGGTTGGGACTTCGAACTACACAATTTCCCAACCGAGGATCACAATTCACAATAATCAATAAATATTAATAATAATATACTAAAAATCATTAAAATCCATAATCATTAATAATAAACCACAATACAATATATTTAAATAACAAAAACATTAAAGCTAATTATTTTGAAATTAGTTAATAAAATCTCAAATATTTATATAATATTAATAAAATCCAATTTTTCAATTATTCGAAATAAAATAGTAAAATTCACAATTAATTATTTACATAGTTTCAATATATAATAAAAATATTTAAAAACTCATTTAATCACAAAAATAGTAAATAAATGTATTATTTGAATATATTTTCAAAAATTACTATTAATTAGTTAAAAATAGTAAAAAAATTAGTAAAAATTATTTTAATTTTATTTATTATTAGAAAATCACTTAAAACATACTATTTAACAATAATTTCAATTAAAACACCAAATTTACTAAATTATATTAATTTTTCCAAAAATTAATTTTTTTACTCAAACTTTGAAAATTCATAGTAATTAATCAGAACATAATTTTCATAAACTTCCTTCACAAACTATATTCCAAATAATTCAAAAAAATTATTAAAAATACATAAGTTTTTCGGTGAGGGTCAATGGAATTGTGACTCGCCGGAAAACTCAAAACCCATAAATCCAAATAATTCAAAAAAATCAACAAAAATTATATTTGCATAAATTAAGCTACACTCTACAACATTTCTAAAGACACTTAGCCTAAAACACAACAAATCATGCTTAAAAAAATTATAAACTAAAAGTTGACCTAAATAAAAATTCAAGAAAACTCACCAATGGAAGAGTCTAAGCTTAAACCGAGCTTAGAATAGGCTTGCCCGAAACTAGAGGATTTCGAAGAGTCTAGAAATGTGAGCTTTGGCCACCGGAATCAATGCTAATGACGATCAAAGCTCCTTGCTGCTGCTTTTGTTTCTTGTAGCTCCAGCGAGGGACAGGCACTCTAATAGAGGTGGAAGGGAGAGGAGAAGGAGGGGAGGTGATGGTGGTGGGTGGTGGTGGCTCCAGTGGGCTGGGTGATGGCTTGAAACTCGCGAGAAGTAGGGCAAAACGGGAAAGAAAAGAAGAAGAAAGAAAAAGAAAAAGAAAGAAGAAAAGAAAGAAACTGAGAAAAAAAAAAGTTCCTAACCCTTATATTTTTATTTATTTTTTATTATATATATAAACTTAATAACTTTAACATATATATATACATATTTATACAACAACACATAAACACACATGCATGAAATAATAACATTAATAATAATAACAATAATAGTATTGATAATAATAATAGTGATAATAACAACAACAATAAAAACAACAACAACAACAACAACAACAACAATAATAATAATAATAATAATAATAATAATAATAATAATAATAATAATAATAATAATAATAATAATAATAATAATAATAATACTAATACTAACTTTCAAATAATATCCTTTACGTAACAAAATATTTAACGTAAAATAAATAAATACGATTCATAAATAATGATAATAATATTTATAAATGAATAAATAATCATATATATACTAAGATCAAATAACACGCAAATAATTATAATATATAAAAATTTAAAATATTATTAACACTGCATATCTCAAAATAATTTTTAATAAATTAAAATATCTGGTCATTATAAAAACTGTTACAAATTTTGTAACCACTTTATAACAAATATTTCGTTACCAATTTGTAATAGAATTACAATATATTACGAATCCGTTACAAATTCACTTGGTAGTTGAGTGGAGAAATCCATTACAAATTTATAACGGATTTGTAACCGATAACATATGTTGCAAAATTAGTACCAAAATTTTTTTTATCAATCTGTTAAAAATTTGTAATAGATTATTTGTTACAAAATCATAAAAAATTCATTACAAAAACATATATAAAAATTAATAATAATAAATAGAGTAATTGTGCAGCACAATAGGTTTTAATTATAACCATAATTATTATTACTATTATTATTTGAACAAATAGAAAAATCACATAATATTAAAATCTAAAAATATAAATGTCATACAATAGTATTTGAGAATTTATAATTGTGCGGCACAATATGTTTTAGTTATAACAATAAAAATGCAAAGACCTAAGATGTTGGGTAAGATATAGATCGTCCGGTGTTGTGATCTTGAATTTTCAACATTGACATGAGTTCCTACATCTACTGGAGCATTTCCTATTGATGTTTAGACATCTCCTATTACTTTTTAGCAATTTCCTCATGCATTTCCTTTTACTGTTTAGACATCTCCTCTTGCTTCTCAGTAATTTCCTCATGCTGTTTAGCTATCTCCTCACGCTCTTGATGCATCACCTCATGCTCTTGACACATCTGCTCATGCTCCTCCCTTATATGTCTTAAGCGCTACTCCATAATAGGATCAAGAGGGGCATATCTCATTCAAGAGCTTGCCAAGCTGATAAATAAGTCTGGATAAAATGCTTCTGCCTATAATCCAAGACTATAAACTCATTATTTCTTTTTCCCACCAACTGCTCGTAAGAATAATTGGCTCATATCAACTTGCAAAGGCTCTGGATTTTCCTCTTGTGTCTAAGAAATATAAGTAATTATACTTTGCACCTCATCCTATAATTAAACAAAAAATTTTAATTAAAAATAAACAAAATAAACTGATTAATTCATCAATAACTAAAAAAACAACTTACTCATCCTACAAGTAAACAATTTTTTTTTAATTGAAGATAAGTAAAACAAACTGATTAATTCATTAATAACTAAAAAAATAACTTACATTGATTTGTTGAGATCTTTTATCCCAAATGAACCATCTTTTTTGGTATTTGTCTTCTTAAATACCTTCCACGACTTAACTGGTCATCGTAGCTCTCTTTTATAAGAATTATATTTTAATCTTACTCAATTAGAAATTGTTTACAAACTTGAAAAAATGAATATTTTTTATAAACATTAAATAAATTATCTTTTACCATTCTCAAGGTATGCTCCATTAACGATAAAGAACACCACGTGTGCCTTGAACATCCGGAACCTTCACCACCTACCTCACTAAGTCTATTCGTACAAGCCATCTCAGATTTAGCTTGCCATTATAGAGTGTCTCAATGAGCTATCCACTTATCCCAAACTATTTATAGGACACACCATAGTTTTTCACCTTTGTTATTTCTCAATCTACAAATCTTGATGTTGTAATAATGACTTGCAACTCTCTACCACACTTCATAAACTCTTATATTTAAGGATGTTGGCCATTTGTAAACCTTTTGAAAAACATTTGTATTAGAATAAAGTTTAATATAGTTAGTATAATGAAACATTATAATCACATGGAAACCTTGAATTCTTCCTAATAATATTGTTTTGTTGCCTTGGAAACTTTACTCCATTGATAACCCTCATCCTCTAAATTCTCTAAAAACATATTTCCAAATTTTATTGCAATCGAATGCCCATGAACAAACCTATAAGTATGATACATTTATATAATAACAATAAATATATAAAATCCTAAATGTAAAAATTTAGAACATATTCAATTTCAACTTATAAATATATAACATACCTGTTATTCTCAATGTTAAGTGTGATTCTATCATCTGGATCAACAACTGCAAAAGCTGATGTAAAAACCTCATGAATAGTATTTATAGGTGTTGTATTACCATATATACCTTGATAATTTATAATAAGTGGGCTGCTATGTAGAGATGGAGGTGATAATACTCCAACATCACTAGATCCATTACGACCCCCAGTATGGCCTCCAATACTGGATCGACCACCGAATCGACCCCTAAAAAATGCACGTTTAATATTTGTTATGCCTATTAAAACTACCATATATTTATCACATAAAATAGGCAAGTACCATATATTTATCATATAAAATAGGCACTTATAATACACTTAACCATAACTAGTATAAAGTATCTTATAGCAAAAGCACATTATTGAGTAGATAGATAATTGTCATCACTCATAACATACATATATCATGTATTACAATTAATGTTAATACAACTAAACTATAACTATTATATCTTACATGGAAATAAAAATATTTTACCTAATTCACATATCATCAAACATACATCCAATGTTTAAATATTATAGAACTATGAGAATAAGATATCGTACATGTCTTATAAATTATTTAAATGGTTCAATTCAAGTAGATATTTAAAAAAAAATATTATAATTCAAATTCATCTTCATCAACCTCTTCACCATCGATATCCACTAATATACCACTTGGATCAACCAATGAATGTGCACCTTTATATAAATGGATACTAATTTCATTTACATCTGCATCATACACTTGAAAAGCTTCTGCATATGATGATAGAGTTCTTTCACTTGATTCTGGTATCTCTATAATTAATCTAGCTTTTATTTTAGAAACAGCCCACCATTCATGTGCATTCTTCTTTAAACTCAGATACTTGGTATAATACACCTGAGTTGATTGTGCTGTCAAAATAAATGGTTCATATCTATTGTAACTTCTTTCATGATGCAGATCAACTAAATTATATTGTTTATGAACTCTCATGCTCAAAGCAAGTGTTGGATCGAACCATCTGCACTTGAATAACACTGTCCTTTTTATTGGCAATGCAGGATATTCCAATTATATAATCTCATTTAACTGACCATAATAATCAAGTTCATCTACATTATTATTAGCACCTTTTATGCACACTCTACTATTCATCGTAGATTTATTATCACCATATTTAACAGTGTGAAACTTATATCCATTAACATAATAGCCTGAATATATCCTAATGGATCGTAATGGACCCTTTGCAAGATCGAAAAGAAAAGGATTGGTGATATTAGACATTGAAGAGTGTGCCTACATAGTAAATAACTTATTAAGGGCATGATTTAGATGTATATTTTACACTTAATGAGTAAGACTTCACTTACTTATGTTTTAAATGATGTTGTAAATTTTTTATGAATTTGAACATTCACCTCATTATCTAACAATTGTGGATGACTTTGTACTAACTCATCGGTGTATAATCTACATTAAAGAATATTTTGTTATTCATAATAATTTTTTGTAAATATGGTGAGAGAATGTAGAAAATTACTTGATATAAGGTTTTACTTCAGGGCAATTCATCAAAACACATATTTGAGCTGCCTCCCATTCTTCTTCTTCCAAGTATCTACATGCCTCCTTTCCAAAAGCCCAACAAAAAATTTTGAATATTGAGAGCATTCCTTCATGTTCTTCTCTAGCATATTCATCCCCTCCATTATTCCTTCATGTTCATCTCGACCAGAATTACCCATAGTCTTCAATAATTATTTTTTTTCATAATTTTTTAGAATTTAGAAATTAAACTAATTAAAGTAAAAATTTCCCATAGTATTCAATAATTATTTTTCAATAAAAATGGCAAATAATTATCAAATATATCAAATAAATTATTATTTTTATTATTGATACTAATAAAAGTAAAAATTATATTTATGGTCTTAATTTTATTATTAATAATGAAAAAACTAAAAAAATAAAGAACAACAACAAAAATCAACAACTGCAATTTTTGTTGCTTTTGTTGATTTTATTATTTCAGTTATTTTCAATTGTTTTTGTTGTTCGTCTTTGTTTATATTTGTTGATTTTTCTTAAAAATAGAAAATAATAAAAAAAAATAAAAATCATGAAATATTTAAAAAAATTATTATTTTTATCATTCATACTAATAAAAGTAAAAATTTTATTTATAACCTTGATTTTGTTATTAATAATGAAAAAATAATAAAAATCAACAAAAATAAACAATAATTAACAACTAACAATTAACAAAAATCAACAACATTGAATTTTGTTGATTTTTATTTGTTTTGTTATTTCAGTTGTTGTTTTTATTTTTTTTTTGTTTCGGTTTGTTGATTTTTTTATTTTTAAGCTTTTTTTTTAGTTGAGTTACAATTTTGTTGATTTTTGTTGTTTTGTTGTTTCAATTATTTTTTTTGTTGATTTTTGTTAAAAATAAAAACTAGCAACAAAAAAAACTTACGAAATATATCAAAAAATTATTATTTTTATCATTAATATTAATAAAAGTAAAAATTTTATTTATGACCGTAATTTTATTATTAATAATGAAAAAATAACAAAAATCAACAATTGCAAAATTATGTTGATTTTTGCTGTTTTTAGTTTTTTTGTCTCAAAAATAAAAATTTCATACATTTATGTCAATAATAAAAATTATTAACATATATGTCAACAATAAAAATATTATTAGAATTGTATATAATAAAATTATATAAAATGAAATTGTAATTTATAATCTTAAAATTGAAATTGTATTTGAATGAATAGTGATCAAGACAAAGCCAAAAAAAAAATTTTAAAAGTTGAACGGTCAAATGTTTTCTTCTTTTCACATATTTATAAATTTGTAACAGATTAGAAATTTGTTATAAATTTGTAACGGATTTATAAACTGTTACAAATTATACTAGGATGAAATATCCATCTTTATAAATTTGTAATGGATTTCTAAGCCGTTATAAAATTTGCTATACCAAAATATTTGGTTATATAAATCTGTAACATAATAGACATCCATTACAAAATCCTTTACTAATTTGTAAATTTGTAACGGTTTGTTAAACTATTACTAATTAGTAACAAATGTCTATTCCGTTACAAATTCTTATAAGTTATGATTATAAACCATGTAATTTTCCAATAAAATTAAGGTACAATTTATACTTTAAATCATATGTAATGTTAGGCAAGGGTGAACATCGGTCGGTTTCAGTTCAAACCGAACCTAACTGAAATGACTAATTGAAGGTATATAAAATTTTAAACCGAAATTGAACTGAGTATATATCTAAACCGAAGGAACCGGTTCAGTCGGTTAACTGATTTATTAATTTAATTTTTTGAAAATAATATCTAAAATTTTTATTTATTAATTTAACATTTTTTTTGTAAAATTTATTCAATAATAATATAACTAGAAATATTGTTTGCTTATAATCTTAATATTTACACATATTTATCTAAATTAATATATTTTATAATATATGTAAATATTTTGGTCGGTTCATTTTTTTTGTAGTTTGTTACCTTGAAAACCAAAACCAAACAAATTAACCAAATTTCATACTTATACAAACTAAAACCAAACTGAACTGATCGGTTTGGGTTGGTTTGGTTCGATTAATAAGTTTTGACTGATTTCTGCACACCCCTATGTAATGTAATATTTATTTAATATTAAACCACTATTGTATAATAATATTAAATTATTTTAATATTATTAGAATTGCATACAATAAAATTATATAAAATGAAATTATAGTTTATAATCTTAAAATTGAAATTGTATTTGAATAAATAATGGTAAAGAAAAAGCCAAAAAAAATATTAAAAAAGTTGCAAGGTCAAATGTTTTATTCTCTTCACAAATTTGTAATGGATTAGATATCTAATCCGTTACAAATTATACTGTAATGTAATATCCCGAGTTTTTAAATATTTTTATACTGCATCGGGATATGCAGTGTTAATAATTTATATATATATTTATGATATTTTATGAGTTTGTTGTTTGTTTAAAGCTAATTTTAATTATTTTATCTTATTTTAAGTACTTTACGTAAAATTTTCCCGGGAATTGTATTTTGACTAAAATTAACACGTAAATAATTTAATATTAATTATTTTGACTAGTTTTAAGAATTTGCATGAACTCATACATAATTTTTAAGTGCTAAAATAAAATGTATATATGTGTATTTATTTAAATTAATTAGGATTTAATTAATTACCTTAATTTTTATTATTTAGTTTTAATATTAATTAAATAATTTTAAGTGTATAAATTATTAAATATATTAAAATATTTGTGTGGTGAGTATTATTTGTGTGTGGGAATATATATAATATTATAATATAAGGTGGACATATATATATATATACATATATACATTATTATTTATCAAAAATCAGAAGTTTGCTTTATTTACAGTTTTGCCACTACCTTCATCTTCTTCCCTCCCGATCAGTTTTCCACCATTTTCGGCCACTGTAACCTCTATTTCTTGATGTCACTATGCCCCTCAGCCTTCCTCCTCCATTGCCATCCATTCCTGACACTTGAAGCTCCCTTTTCTGGCGAGTTTTGACCAATTTTTCTCAAAGAAGCCGAAAATCGATCAAGCTTCGATCGACGTGATTCCGGCCACCAAATTTGATGCCACCGGTCTTTATCTTCTCCTTGAGCTATGTTAAGTGTGATTCCAAGCTTTGTTTCACTTAAAATGGTCTAGATTTTCCTAGGTTTCAATTTCTTCATTGTAGCCATTTAGGGTTTCAAATTGTTTTGAGCTTCAATTTGATTGATTCATGAAAACTCCCTTCATAAAATTTAATCCTGTAAGCTCAATATACATGCTGTAATTTTTATAGAATTTTTTGAATTTATTTTGATTTTTGGGTATTTTTGATTATTTTATTATTATTTTCTAATTTTCGAAAATTAATTAATTAAATCATGAAATTGTGTTTTATGGTAATTATAGGTGTTAAAATGAATTATAGAAACTTATTTGTAATTTTTGTGAATTTTTATATATTTATTTGGAATTTATTAAGTTTATGTAATTTTGAAAAAATAGGGTTAATTATTTTTGGTGAATTTTTGGATTTATTTTAGTATATATATATATATAGGGGTATTTTGGTAATTTTACACTAAATTGGCTAAAAATATAATTAAATCGGTTTTAATAGTTATTTAGGGTATAAAAATGATTTCTACAAATTATTTAGTATTTTTAACTAATTAAAACTATTTTTCGTAAATTATTTTCAACTTATATGTATATTATACGATTTTTCTAAATAAATGAGTTTTTATCGGTTTTTAATAAGTTTTAGGGTTAATTATGTAATTTGGAATTATAAAATGTATTTTTATTATAAAAGGGCATTTTCAGTATTTTGTAATTATTTTGTGAATTGTGAACCTCGATCGGTGAATTATAGTTTGGAGTTCGATTGAGGGATTGTGATTGTGAATTTGGTGTTATTTCGAAGTGTGTTTTCTTTGCAGGACCGGCTCTACTTTTTGAGTAGAGAGATGTCTATTTTATAGGGGAGGTTCTGCCGGTCAAATCCCTATTCTAATTTTATGTCTAAAATTCTAGATCGAGTCTTTAGAATTTCATTAAATTTGTTCTGATTTCATGTTGTCGTTTGTTTATTTAGTTGCACCAAGACCAAAGCCTAATGGATCAGACCCGCTGAGTTGGTCTCATGGAGCGCTAACATGTGAGTTATTATACTGTATATATATGCATTGCATATAGGATGCATCACTTAGGGTTTTCCATTTTCATTATATGTTTTTAAAGTGATTTAAATTATAATATTTTTGGTATATCTAGGGTTTTTTTTATTATATATGCATATTAAATAATTATGCATGTTAGTTTGATATATGCACATTAAACAATCAGGTTTAGGTTTAATACATTTGAGTAATATACACATGTTTTAAAACGTATACTTAGTCACAATTATTTTATTAAATGATTAGTATACTTTAGGTATAGTTTCAGTATATTTTAGGTTTATTCTTAGATAATTGGATACTATATTATAAACCTACACTTAAATTGTTTTTAAGTTTATTTTTGGTATATTTTTGATATATTCCTCAAATAAATGCATGTTTTATTATTAATTGAAACCTAAAACATTAGTGGTATACTTAGGGTTTAATTATGATATATGCATGCTAGAAAATTAGGTCATTTTGGTATATTATGAATATATGTTAAACCTAAACACATATGTAAATTAAATTTTATATATAATTGTTTTATTAAGTGATTTGTGCACTTAGGTATATTCTTTGTATATTTAGGTACATTTTTAAGCAAATGCATGATGTATTATTAAAATGCACTTAAATTATTTTTAACTCTATTAACGGTTTACCTTTAGTATATTTCATATTTTATTTGATTGATATATATATATATATATATATATATACCCGAAATATACCGGGTATATTTTAGGTATATTTTTTGTATATATATATGGTTGATTTTACTATTATGAATATTGTTCTACATTAATTATTTTCTGAATGAATGATTTATTTAAGTGAAGGATATCAATAGAACGTGCTTCCTAGTGGGCAACACTAGGACCGTGTGCGTACTGGTGCGATAGATAAGGGTTGAGTGGGAATTAATTGTGGTGTTTACAATTGATTGATTGATTTGACTAAGCTTAATGGTATAATAGATAGTGTGATTACCGGGCCAATTACACTGACAATCAGACTGTTGGAGCTCGGTTGACTTAATGTCTCGGGGCCAGTCTACTATCCATAGTGGAATGAATGATCTATTGGGTTGATAGAGATGTGAGGTGATAAATAGTGTGATTGTTGGAGCTCGGTTGACCAGGGGTCTCGGGGCCAATCACACTAACATCCAGACTGCTAAAGCTCGGTCGACTTAGTGTCTCAGGGCCAGTCTGCTGTCTAGTTTGGAATAAGTGTTCTATTTGGAATCAAGTGAGCTTGTATGGCTAGAGTGATGATGGGGTTGATTAGGGTTGCTATTATTAGGGTTCTATGGTTCCTTCATGAATTAAAACAAATGTTTTCTGCATTTTGTATATTTATATAAGTAGAGTTTGACATTTGTGTGAAATGTATGTATATATATATATATATATATATATAAGAATGCCTGATTGTTATGGTTTAGATTGCATGTATATATAATATAATAATTCACTCAGTGAGGTCTGACCCCCTTAATTATTTTTTTTAGGAGATCCCATATCGTCAGACCTTAGTTGTAGAGTTCCTCACCGGTGTTCTTCGGTCCCGACCATTTTATGCAAATATATATTTTGAACTCTGATTTGTATTCTAGAAACTATAGTAGTAGTGTTATTGTATCAGAAGAGTATTATATTGTTTTGATATTATATACTCTGAAAATTTGTATTTGATTACTATATAAAGATATATTCATTGAGAAGGATTTGAAGTATTTATATTATATATTGATTTGAAAAATTTTAATTCTGTCGTATTTTTATTTAATTATTGCATGATTTTATTTTCTAAGGCTTGCTACGGATTCCGGATTCAAAAGAATTCTCATTCCCTAGCGCCGGTCATGACTCCTAGTTTGGGTCATGACATGTAATAACCCAAATATTTTAAATTATTTATATAAATATTGAGATTTTCAAGAATACAAATTATCTTTATTTTATATTGTTATAATTGATATATTAAATTATTATATTTAAGAACTAAATTTAAAATACCATTGGAAACTATTAATATTATTACTTTCACATTATTTTATTCTTATGCACTTATCTTATTATTTTAAATTGTCCAAATATTTATTTGTAGCACTACTATTATTGACTATTATAATGGTAGTTTTATTTTTATCTAGAGGTATATTAATAACATTATTATATACTTAAATTACCTATAATATATATATATATATATATATATATATATATATATATATATATATATATATATATATATATATATATATATATATATATGTCACGACCCAAACTAGGAGTCATAACCGGCGCTAGGGAACGGGAATTCTTTCGAATCCGGAACCCGTAGCAAGCCTAAGAAAATAAAATCATACAATAAATAAATAAAAAGTATGATATAATTAAAATTTTTTGAATCAATATATAAAATAAATTCTCCAAATCCTTTCATAAATGTATACATATTCGTACACTGTTCAAATACAAATTCTTAGAGTATTTAATATCCAAAAAAAATAATGCTCCTCAAATACAATAACACAACTACTGCTGTCACGACCCAAAACAGGGGCCATGACCGGCGCTAGGGAACGGGAATTCTTTCGAATCCGGAACCCGTAGCAAGCCTAAAAATAAAATAAATATGCAATAATAGCCATAAAAATATAATATGCAGCGGAAAATAAAAATCATAAATATTACAATATCATCCATATCAACTGGATTCAATAAAATCTCATCGCATATATAATCTCATAAATGTATAATCTTTATACAAATCCAGTTTTACTATAATACATCTCTTTAAAATAAAGTACATAAAATCCAACACTTTAATTTACAACTACTGCAGTGTCTAGATAAAATAAATAAGACTCAAGTAGACAATTTACATAAAGAAGCCGGGGCGGAAGAAATCCGGCGTATCGACCTGCTACTGAGGTCTGAGGAAGTTGACTCTCCTGAAAAATAGTCAACGGAGGGGAGTCAGACCTCACTGAGTGAATTACTATAATATATATACATACACTCTAAGTGATAATGCATACAGTCAACAGTATATGAGTAATATGTATATATACAGGCAAATTCATACAGATGCAGAAAAATCATTTTATATATTTTGTCTGAAAATCAACTTTTATGAAGGATCACATAGAACCCTAGAATATCGCAACCTCAGAAAATAGTGTTAAACAACACTCTAGCCATACAGGCTCACTGATTCCAAATATATCCACTTAATCCATATGGACAGTAGACTGGCCCCGAGACACTAAGTCAACCGAGCTCCAGCAGTCTGACTGCCAGTGTGATTGGCCCCGAGACACTTGGTCAACCGAGCTCCAGCAATCACACCCAAACCACATCTCACATATATCAATAATCATAATCAAATCGATATCCACAAATAAGTTAGTAATAAAGCCTAAAACTATAGGCGTACCGGTACGTACTCGGTCCTAGTGCTGCCCACTAGGTAGCACGTTCTATTGATATCCTTCAGTGATAAATAATAAAACATTCATTCACAAATACATGATGCATGAATTTAAATAAATCAACAATATAAACCATATATATACCGAAAATATACCAAACATAAACCAGGTATATTTTGAGTATATATACGTCAAATAAATTCAATCAAATCATGAATTAAACTAAAAATATATTTAAAAACATTTTGAATATATTTTATTAATAAAACATGTATATAATTTATTATATACCAAAAATATACCAAAAATATACTTGAATATAAATCATGTTATTTATGCATATTTAGTCAAAATAAAACATGCATTTTCTAAATCATGCATCCTAAGCATATATATATAATATAGTAACTCACCTAATGCGCTCCACGAGACAGGTCCGACGGGCCTGGTCCACTAACCCTCGGTCTCGGCGCAACTAAACAAGAAATAATTAATCGACATCAGAATAACCCTAACAGAAATCCTAGAATTAAATCTAGAGTATTCAACACAGAATCGGAAATTAGGGTTCGACTGGATATCACGTTTTACGAGAATTCTACCGGAAATCCGGCAGAACCTCCCCTGTAAAACGGACATCTCTCTACTCAAAAGAGTAGAGCCGACCCTGCAAAGAAAATACACTTCAAAAATAAACACCACAATCAATCACAACCCCTCGGTCGGACTCCAGACTACAATCTGTCGACCGGGGTCCACAAACACAGAATATATATTCAAATATACCAAAAATATCCTTAAATCATAAAAATACATTTCATACGTAGAAATTACATAATAAATCTTGAAACACTGTAAAAATCGATTAAAATTCATTTTATTAGAAAAACCGTATATTATATATATAATTGAAAATAATTCCCGGAAAATAGTTTTAATTAGTTAAAAATACTAAATATTTTGTAGAAATCATTTTTATACCTTAAATAAATATTAAAACCAATTAAATTACATTTTTAGACAATTTAGGGTAAAATTACCAAAATACCCCTATATATATATATATACCTAAATTACTTCAAAAATTCACCAAAAATCATACAATTATCCAAAATTAATTTTCTCAACATATTTATCAATAATATCAATAATTAAACTCAATTAACCAATTAAATTCAATTTAAAACACAATTAACTTAATTTTACAAAATCACCTAAACTTCAATAATTAAAAATAAATACTTAGAAATTCATAAAAATTCCAAATAAATTTCTATAATTCATTTCAACACCTAATTCAACCATAAACTCCAATTTCATAATTTAAATAATTAATTTCCGAAAATTCGAAAATAATATTAAAATATTCAAAAATACCCAAAAATCCAAAAAACCTCCAAAAATTCTACAAAAATTCATACATGAAGATTAAGCTACCAGGAACAACATTTGTGAAGGAAGTTTCCATGAATCATCCAAATTGAAGCTCAAAAAAAATCGAAAACGAAAAGTGGCCGAAATATTCAACTCAAAACCTAAGCAATTCTAGACCGTTTTAGCTCAAACCAAAGCTAGAATAACACTCACCGGAGCTGAAGGAGAACATAGAGACCGGCGGTGTCGAAAACGGTGGCCGGATGAGGGAGAAACGACGGTGAGGAATAGTGGTGGCGTCGGGCACCCACGGGAAGAAGAAGAAGAAGAAGAAGAAAAAGAAAAAGAAAGAAAAAGGAAAGAGAAAGGAAAAGAAAAAGAAAGAAAAAGGAAAAGAAAAAGAAAAAGAAAAAAAAAAAGAAAAAAGAAAAAAATAATAAATTTTAATAATTTAATAATAAATAAAATAATCAAATAATAATAAATAAATAATAAAATATTAGGGTAATAATAAACCCTAATTAAATAAATATACACACACAGGCTTTATTTAATAATTTAAAAATATGTATGAGTTCATGCAAACCCGTAAATACATTTAACATAATTAATAATAAATTGTTTACGTGAAAATTTCCTCGAAAATGAAAGTCCCGGGAAAATTTTACGTAAAATACTGAAAATAATAGACAGTAATTAAAATAGGTTTAAAATACATATCAACTCATAAAAATATCGTATAATGCATAAAAATTATTGACACTGTATATCCCGGTACAGTGTAAAAATATTTTTAAAAAAACACGGGATATTACAACTGCAGTTTCTAAAATATAAATCAGAGTTTAGAATATACATTTGCATAAAATAGCCGGGACTGAAGAACACCGGCGAGGAACTCTACTACTAAGGTCTGACGATATAGATTCTCCTGAAAAAAAATAATTGAGGGGGGTCAGACCTCACTGAGTGAATTATTATACTATATATACATGCAATCTAAACCATAACAATCAGGCATCATTATATATATGTATGTATATACACACAATTCACATGAATGCCAAACTCTGCTTTTATAAATATACAGAATGTAGGAAAACGTTTAATTAAATTCATGAAGGATCCATAGAACCCTAATAATAACAACCCCAATCAACCTCATCATCACTCTAGCCACACAGGCTCACTTGATTCCAAATAGAACACTTATCCAAAATTGGACAGCAGACTGGCCCCAGACACTAAGTCGACCGAGCTCTAGCAGTCTGGATGTCATTGTGATTGGAAAATCTCATTAAAATAAATTTTATGGAAATATAATATAATATAATTTTATTTAACCATTTGGTATACATATAATAAATCCATTTTTTTTTAAAAGAGAAGAAATAAATACTTAAATATCTTTTAAAATCATTTTAGTATAAAAATTTGGTAGAACCTAATTTATAAATTTTTAACAATCATATGACTCACTTATATCCAAGACTGCCGGATCCTGAGAGCAAGGCATCACCAAGATACACAGCCGCAGTCATATCTCTTAATCCAATATCACTGGCGGTGTCCGAGAGCAAAGTATCACCAGACCATCGGCCCCAGTGATTTAATAAATATAAATTAAAATTATACTGGCAATGTCCGAGAGCAAAGCATCACTAGACCTTCGGCCCAAGTATTTTAATAAACAAATATTATACTACTGGCGGTGTCCGAGAGCAAAGCATCACCAGACCTTCGACCCCAGTAATATAATTAAATAATCACATATTTTACCAATGCGCACACGGTTCTGATGAAACCCATCAGGTAGCCCGTTCTACCGTGGTTTATTTAAAAAATAAAAGAAAATAAATAAAACAATGAAAATTACAATAAATAAAATAGATAAATAAATAAAATACAATAAAACAACTATAAATTAAATCATGCAAGATTATATGAATAATGTTGACTAGAATCGCATAAAATTAAATTAATAAGAATTTAATATAATTTAGATTAAAAATCCGACACTCAAATCAAATATTAACTTACTGTTTAAACATATAATGAAAATGAAAAATCCTAAGTCATGCATCCTATATGCAATGCATATATATACAGTATAATAACTCACATGTTAGCGCTCCACGAGACAAACTCGGCGGGCCTGATCCGTTAGGCCTCTATCTCGATGCAACTAAACAAACAAATGACAACATGAAATCAGAATAAATTTAATGGAAATTCTAAAGACTCGATCTAGAATTTTAGACACATTATTAGAATAGGAATTTGATTGGACATCACGTTTTACGAGAATTTTACCAAAAATCCAGCAGAACCTCCTCTGTAAAATGGACATCTCTCTACTCAAAGAGTAGAGCCAGTCCTGTAAAGAAAACACACTTTGGAATAACACCAAATTCACAACCACAATCCCTCGGTCGGACTCCAAACTATAATTTACCGACCGAGGTTCACAATTCACATAATAATTACAAAATACCGAAAATGCCCTTATATAATAAAAATACATTTTATAATTCCAAATTACATAATTAACCCTAAAACATGTTAAAAATCGATAAAAACTCATTTATTTAGAAAAATAGTATATTATATATAATTTGAAAATAATATACGAAAAATAGTTTTAATTAGTTAAAAATACTAAAAATTTGTAGAAATCATTTTTATAGCTCAAATAATTATTAAAACCAATTTAATTATATTTTTAGCCAATTTAGTGTCAAATTACCAAAATACCCCTACTATATATAAATTCACTATAATTACTTAAAAATTCACCAAAAATAATATAATTACTCAAAATTAATTTTCTCAACATATATTTCAATAATATCATAAATATACTCAATTAACCAATTTATTTCAATTAAACACATAATTAACCCTATTTTTCAAAATTACATAAACTTAATAAATTCCAAATAAATATATAAAAATTCACAAAAATTACAAATAAATTTCTATAATTCATTTCAACACCTATAATCACCATAAAACACAATTTAATAATTTAATTAATTAATTTTTGAAAATTAGAAAATATTAATAAAATAATCAAAAATTCACAAAAATCAAAATAAATTCCAAAAATTCTACAAAAATTAAAGCATGTAGATTAAGCTTCCAAGAAAAAATTTTGTGAAGAAAGTTTTCATGAATCAATCAAATTGAAGCTAAAAAAAATTTGAAACCCAAAATGGCTAAAATGAAGAAATTGAAACCTAAGCAATTCTAGACCAAATCAAGTGAAGCAAAGCTTGGAATCACACTCACTAGAGCTCAAGGAGAAGATAGAGACTGATGGTGTCAAAAATGGTGGCCGAAAATGGCTTGATCGGAGTTGAGATGAAATTCGGCCTCTACTTGATTTTCCGGCCAAAACACACCGGAAAAAGGAGCTTTAGGTGGTGGAAATGGCTGGAGGTGGAGGAGGAAGGCTGAGGGGCACAGTGAAAACAAAGAAAACCAGCTGGAAATGGCCAAAAATGGAAGAAAACGTGTTGGGAAGAAGAAGATGCAGAAAATGGCAAAACTATAATTTCTGCAAACTTTTATTTTTTTTGATTAAAAAATTGTGTATATATGTATATATATATGCCCATCTTATATAATAATATTATATATATTCCCACACAAAAATAATACTCACCACACAAATATTTTAATATATTTAATAATTTATACACTTAAAATTAATTAATTAATACAAAAAAATTAAATAATAAAATTAAGAAAATTAATTAAGCTCTAATTAATTTAAATAAATACACATATATACATTTTATTCAACACTTAAAAATTATGTATGAGTTCATGCAAATTCATAAAACTAGTCAAAATAATTAATATTAAATTATTTACGTGTCAATTTTCCTGAAAATACAATTCTCGAAAAAATTTTACATAACGTACTTAAAATAATGTAAAATAATTAAAATTAGCTTTAAACAAATAACAACTCTTAAAAATGTCATAAATATATACAAAAATTATTAACACTGCATATCCCGATGTAGTATAAAAATATTTAAAAACTCGGGATATTACAATATATATATATATATATATATATATATGGCTTTGGATTTTAGACTAAAAATTTTCGGTCAACCCTATTTGTCCCCCCTTCTTTCTTTCTTTCTTCTTCTGTCACGCCATTTTCTCTGCCCCTATCTTCGTGTGCCTGAACCAGCAGCCATTCAGTTCCTTCTCCATATGTTTCTTCTTCCCTTATCGTCATCTTGGCAATAGCACGAGCAGAGGAAGCAACAGCAGTAGATCCAGCAACGTGTAGTAGTAGCAGACTTAGTAGGGCAAATTGGAAGCAAGGGCAGTAGCAGGAATGATAGTAGCAGCAGCCTCCATCCCTCCTGCCATGACAACCAGCATGACCACCACCACCACCTGCTGTCGTCGGAAGCAGCAGCAACCCCTCCCCTACATTAATTTGAGCTTGAAGTGAGTTAGTAGTTTGTTAAACTTAAGTTAGTTTTTAGTTAGATTTAGTTGATTGTTGGTTAATTTGGTTAGTTTTAGGTTGTTTTGAGATTTTTGTTAATTATGAGTTAACTACTTAATTTTGCAGAATTTATTTTAATTATTTGGGGTAATTTTTGGTTAATTAATGTATGTTTATTAAGTAATCTAAGTTATTGAAGTTAATTTTGGTTAAGAGTCTATAAAAATTAATTTAGATTAAATTAATTGAGTTTTATAGAATTTTTGTATATTTATTTAGGTGTCACGACCCGAACCTGAGGGCACGTGACCGGCACTAGGGAATGGGAAGGCATAAGACCCCCGAAACCTGTAGTAAGCCTAAAAGAAAAAGAAAAATAAAACCTCACAAGTTAAAACTTTATTTTAAAATAAAGCACATTATCAAACTGATTTTTCTAAAATTAAAACAGAATTCAATACATAATTAACATATTTCCAGTGTCACATATATATAAATCAAACTTAAATCATATACATATACGTGGTGCATATAAATAAAATACACAAATATACTTAAGTCATACAATTCGTAGTACAGTTCTTACTGCAGCTTCCTAAAACATTACAACAGTACAACTTACATTGACCTACATAAAATGGTCGGTGATGAAGAAATTTAGTGTGGAGGCAGTTTGAGGTCGAACTCCCAAGCTCCTAAAAAAAAAATAAATTGAGGGGAATCAGACCTCACTGAGTAAGTTAATAATAAGAGTTGTACGATTTGAAAACCCTTTTGAAAACCATAAATTTATAGTAAAAATAATTTATAATATATAGATATAGCTTTTGAAAAATCTCGGTAGAACCCTAAACCCAAAATCCTAAATGGCCAACCGGGCCCACTTATTCTGACTAGACTGCTGGTCCTCGAGAGCAAAGGCATCAACCGAGGCACCAAGTCGAAGTCATTCACTTAATCCAAATACATGGCACTGGCTGTCCCCGAGAGCTAGGGCATCAACCGAGGCACCCATCCTAGTCTATTATTAACCTTACAATCATTAGCGGTCCTCGAGAGCATAGGCTTCCACCAAGGCACCCGTCCCAGTTCAACATTCACCAGTCATATATAATTCGGATCCACCTCTCAATCTCTACCATGTGCACACAGTCTTGGTGAAGCCCACCAAGTAGCCCGTTCTACCAAAATTTCTCAAAATCGATTTTTAAATAAATAAAAATGCATTTTAAACCTTAAATAACAGCATTAAATTAAAAAAATCATATAATATTAACATAAAAATATGAGTGCATGCATCTTTAAATAAAGCACACGCACAGATCATATTATTGACTTACAGGATGAATAAGAAGGCTGATGACTGCGCGTCTGCCTCGATCTCACGACTTCTGCTCCGATATGCTCTAGAAAAGAAATTAACAGATCGATTTTAAAACATGTCTATGCAATTGAAATCAATAATCAACAAAACAATGAAATTCCAGGCTGACTTAAGGAAGACTAGATAAGGCTCAATAGACAGGATAATGCCTAATTGACGGTAGAATTTATTACGAATATCACGTTTTACAAGAAAATCTACTAAAATTTTAGCAGAGTCTCCTCTATAAAACAGACATCTCTCTACCAAAAGTAGAGCAAAACCTGTATAGAAAACGCACTTCTAATAATTCGCACACAGTCTACACTCGGGTTGACTCTCCAATACAGTATTAGCTTGACCGAGTTCACAACTTAATTCTAACAAATAAATTCATGAGAATTTTACTTCCATAAATAAACAGTAAAATCATATTTAAAATGTAACATGACACTTAATTAAATTTAATTAGACATAAATATATAAAATCCCATAATCTCCAATAATATACGTTATTCATAAAATATGCATATATAATTCATAATTATCATAACTTAATTAAAAATATCAACTAATTTATAAAATCCTCTAACCCTCTTAAATATTAATAAAACTAACTAAAATATATGTTTAACTATAATTAGCGTAAAATTACATTTTTACCCCTAAATACATAAATTACATAATGTATTATTAGTACTAAAAACTCCTTAAAAATTATGTAATCATCTAAAAATTATTTTCTCAAAATTAAAATTCTTAATATAATTAAAAAAAAAATCAACTAATAATTTCTTATATAATTTAACCTAATAATCACATTTGACATAAACTCAAAAATATTTATAAAAAATAGTTTAAAAATCACAAAAATCATAGTTTAAATTCTAAAATTAATAACATTTAATAGTAATATCAATTATCAAAATTTCATAGTTTTTAACAATAATTTCGAAATAAATAAATTATTAATTAAATACCCAAAATTTACAAAAACTTATAATTAACACCAAAATTTCTAAAATCTTAAAAATAGTCAAAACATTACAAATATTTAACCTTAATTACTCTAATTTACTAATTAAACAAAAAAAAATCTAATAAAGTCAAATAAAATTAAATAAAATCATACAAAAATTCTAAAAATCAAGAAAAAATCGTAATAATGCACAAAAATTTGAATTTGAACAATCAAATGGTATAACTCATCATCTAGCTTAGAACAACTTAAAATCAACACCTAATTCCATTCAAACAACTAGAAAACAACCTTAGGACAACCCAAGAACAACCCATAATAACTCACCTTCAACCTCTAATTCCAACGCCGGAGGTGAGTTGCAGCGGTGGGTTCCAACGTGAACTGACGCTTGAGAGGGTGAGGGAAGTTAAGGAAGCTATGGTGGTGCCAGATCTAACTCCAACAGAGCCGTGGCAGCTTCAACTGAAGAAGAAGAAGAACAGCAGCTGTAGCAACTCGTGGACACCTATCCAAGGCAGAGATGGGGTCTTCGGGCAGTGCTGGAGGCGGCACGGTGAGAGGGAAGTCAGAGACTGTGGGCAGGCGGAGATGGGGAGTGGGCAGCAGCTTGGGGTCATCGGTTTCGGGGAGGTAAGCTTCTATTTTTTTTTGTTATATATATATATATATATATATATGCTTGTGTGTGTATATATACATATATATGTGTGTAATGTGAGTGTGTGGTGGAGAATTTAATATATATATATACACATATAGGTACTAGTAACACACATAAAACAACCATGAATTTCATGTAGTTTTAAAATAATAACAATAATAATAATAATAATATATGTCATTTTTAAGTGATAAAAAAAATAACACTCATATGAATTAATAATCCTAAAATTACATTAACATAAAATGTCTCCATTGGATAATAAAATAATAAAAATTATTTAATATAATATAAAGGATTTATTAAAAATTTTAAATTCAAAATTACTTTATTTAATTTAAAACGTAGGGTATTACAGTCTCCCCTCCTTGTATGAATTCGTCCTCGAATTCAAGAAAAGAAGAATTACAAGGCTAAGAGGGAAAGAGATAAGGGAAAGAAACTCGCATCTCAGCTTCAGTTTTCCAAGTGCAATCCTCAGCAGAATGGTTACTCCATAGCACCTTCACCATCGGTATCTCCTTAGTCCGCAACTGTCGAATTTGGCGATCCATAAATGCCACTGGGCACTCCACGTAAGTCAGATCATCGCTAAGCTCTACAGCTTGAGGTTGCAACACATGAGATGGATCGAGAATGTATTTCCTTAGTATAGACACATGAAATACAGGATGGATTCTCGACAGTTCTGGTGGTAACACCAATCTATAAGCCACTTCACCCACTCTAGACCGAACCACAAACGGTCTAATGTATCTAGGAGCTAGCTTACCCTTCTTGCCAAATCTTATAACTCCTTTCATTGGAGACACCCTCAGGAACACCATGTATCCAACCATAAAGGGTACATCCTTTCTCCTAGGGTCAGCGTAGCTCTTCTGTCTACTAAAAGTTATTTTCAATCTTTGCTGTATAATGGGGACCTTCTCTGAAGTCACTTGCACCAACTCTGGTCCCGTTAACTGCCTTTCACCAATTTCCCAACATAAAGGTGATCTACACTTCCTACCATATAGTGCCTCATATAGAGCCATCTCGATGCTAGCATGATAGCTATTATTGTAAGCAAACTCAATCAATGGCAAGTGCGAATCCCACTGTCCTCCAAAATCCATTACACATATCCTCAGCATATCTTCTAACATCTGGATGGTCCTCTCTGACTGACCATCTGTCTGAGGGTGGAAGGTTGTACTGAAATCCAATCTGGTACCTAAGGCCTTGTGTAACTCTTGCCAAAATACTGAGGTGAATGTGGCTGCTCTATCCGACACTATACTCACTGGTACTCCATGTAGGAAAATAATCCTATTGACATAAAGTCTCACCAGTCTATCAGTAGAGTACATCTTTTTTATTGGTAGAAAGTGTGTTGACTTAGTTAGCCTATCAATAATCACCCATATTGCATCATAACCTCCAATAGTCCGAGGTAGCCCAGACACAAAGTCCATAGCTATCATGTCCCATTTCCATTCGGGAATTAGCATAGGCTGCAACAATCCTGAGGGTCTCTGATGTTCAAGCTTCACTTGTTGAAAAGGCAGACATCTAGACACAAACTCTGCAATGTCCCTCTTCATTCCATTCCACTAATATGTATCTTTCAAGTCATGATACATCTTGGTAGAACCTGGATGAATACTATAAGTAGAAAAATGTGCTTCTTCCATGATTTCCTTCCTCAAGTCATCAACATCTGTTACACAAATCCTAGTGCCTAACCACAACACACCTTCTCTGTCAATCACAAAGTCCCTTAACTGCCCTTGTTGCACTTCATATATAATCCTCTGTAACTGTGGGTCTCTATTTTGAGCTGCCTTCACTCGATCCAAGTACACCGATCGTACCTTAAATTGAGCTAAAAGGCATTTTTGGGTAACTTCCATCTGTAACCCTTGATTAATCAACCCGTGAAACTCTTTAATAATGGGGCTCCTTTCTATGCTGATGTGGGCAAGACTGCCTGCTAACTTGCTACTCAAAACATCAGCAACAACATTCGCCTTGCCTGGATGGTATAAAATAAAGCAATCATAATCCTTAAGAAGTTCCATCCATCTTCTCTGCTTTAGATTCAAGTCCCTCTACTGGAAAATATATTTCAAGCTCTTGTGATCAGTGTATATCTCACATGTCACCCCATACAAGTAATGGCTCAATATTTTCAAAGCAAACACAACGGTTGCCATCTCCAAGTCATGAGTAGGATAGTTTTGCTCATGCTTCTTCAACTGCCTCGAAGCATAAGCAATCACTTGGCCATTTTGCATCAACACACAGCCCAATCCTACTCTGGAGGCATCACAATACAATGTATACCCTTCATTTCCAGAAGGCAAAGTCATAATTGGAGCTGATGTCAATAAATCCTTTAATAACTAAAAGTGCTCTTCACATCTGTCTGTCCACACAAACTTAGCACTCTTCTGGGTCAACCTTGTCAAAGGTGCGGCAATTTTAGAGAAGTCCTTCACAAATCTCCTGTAATAGCCGGCTAGACCTAGGAAACTCCGTACATCTCTAACTGTAGTCGGCCTCGGCCACTCCATAATAGCTTCCCTTGGCCACTCCATAATAGCTTCTATCTTCTTAGGGTCCACTTGTATGCCATCCCTAGAAACCACGTGGCCTAAAAATGCCACCTGATTCAACCAGAACTCACACTTTGAAAACTTGGCATACAACCTGTGCTCCCTTAAAGTCTGAAGCACCCTTCGTAGATGCGTAACATGCTCAACTTCACTCTTGAAATAAACCAAGATATCATCAATGAAGACTATTACAAACTGGTCCAAGTATGGCCTGAATACCCGATTCATTAAGTCCATAAAGGCTGTTGGAGCATTAATCAACCCAAAGGACATTACTAAGAACTCATAATGGCCATATATCATTCGAAATGCTGTCTTGGGCTCATCACCTTTTCTGATCCTCAACTGGTGATACCCAGATCTTAAGTCTATCTAAGAGAAGCATGTAGCACCTTAAAGATGATCAAATAGGTCATCGATCCTTGGAAGTGGATACTTGTTCTTGATGGTGACCTTATTCAACTGCCTGTAATCAATACAGAGTCGAAGGCTACCATCCTTCTTCTTCACAAACAACACCGGAGCACCCCAAGGTGATGTACTAGGCCTTATGAAACCCTTATCAAGTAACTCTTGTAACTGCTCCTTTAGCTTCTGTAATTCAGCTGGTGCCATTCTATAGGGTGGCATAGAAATAGGATCTATACCAAGTATGACATCGATACAGAACTCTATCTCTCTGTCTGGTGGTAATCCTGGTAATTCTTTAGGAAAGACATCCAGAAATTCACACACCACTGGCACCTGTTCAATCACCCCATTCACTTGATCAACATCCCTTACCACTGCCAAATAACCCTGACAACCCCTTCTAAGCATCTTCTGGGCTATAATGGCAGAAATGAGGTTACGAGGCATGGAGCTGTTTTCACTTTTAAAATAAAATTCTTCTTCATTTGGAATTCTGAACACCACTTCTTTCTCTCGACAATTCACAAAGGCATAATACCTCGACAACCAATCCATACCCAAAATGATGTCGAATTCTAACACATCAAGCAATACCAAGAATGCCAATAATTCTCTACCATCAACTAACACCAGAAATGAAGGAAAGAAAATATCTATCTCCAAATCGTCACTAAAAGGAGTCGACACAGACAAAGGAATGGACAACCTGGAAGGTTGCCACTCGATTCTCGAAGCGAACACAGGAGAAATGAATGAATGCGAAGCACCAGGGTCAAACAATACTCTAGCATCACATGCACAGACTGAGAGAATACCTGCTACCACTGCATTCGAAGTCTAAGCATCTTGTGGTGTCAAAGTGAATACTCGAGCCTGGCCACAACTTGCCTGCTGAGATGTCAATGGCTGCACAAATCGATGACCACTAGGCCTACCAACTGAACCTCGGCCCTGCTAGCCCATAAGCTGAGTCGGTCTCTACTGTGGCTGTACTGGTGCTATATACTGCTGGGGCATCGAATAGTAGGGCTGAGCCACTGATGAAGAAGAACCCTAAGCATACTGTGGCTGATATCCTGAGTGAGGACAAGCTCTGGCAAGATGACCAACCTATCCACATATGAAGCAAGCGCCTGATAATAAATAACACAGGCCTTGATGAAATAATCCATAACTCACACATGCACTGGCCCCAGACCCAGAACTACTCTATCCGGAGCTCTACCTACTACTACTGTTGCTGACTCCAGTACTGAATCTATGACCCCTACCACTTCTCCTATTAGTGGCATAACCATGGCGACCAACTTGATGGGTCCTGGACCTCCTACCAACCTGCTGTGAACTACCTGTAGCTTGTTGACTTGAACTACCAATGTGAAATGCTGGTTGCTGATACCCAGGAGCTGCACCATATTCACTACCACCAACTATATAGGGATCTATCATGGTGCCCTGGTGAATATGTCTCCTCTCAATCAAACGGGCCTCCTCAATCACACTCTCTAGGGTGTGGTCCTCCATATGCATACCAATAAAAGCAGATCCCAAACCAGTAACATACAGCTCTATTGCTTAGTAAGGGTCCCTCCTAATATCCTCCGCATATCGTGATAGCCTATTAAACTCCCTGGTGTAGTCCTCCATTGATCTATCCCTTCTAGTGATGTGGAGCAACTGCCACCTGTAGGCATCTCTGGTGGCTGGAGGATAGAAAAATCTCAAGGAGCGGTCCTTAAACTCTAGCCAAGTTAACTCATGCATAGATGGCTGAATCGACTGCATGAACTAGTCCTGAGCTGCCGCTTGAACTGACAACTCCATAATCATTATCCACAGATAATCCGTATGTCCCGTCATGGTACATGCCTCAATAGCATTAATGAAGTCTAAGGCATCACTCGTACCGTCAAAAGAAACTCTATCGATCAGGGAGTAAAGAAGTGCTGCTTCAGTATATGACATCCCCTGATTCCTCTACTGTAGCATCTACTGTACAAGGGGCATCACCTGATTCAATGCTGCAAGACCCTGATTAATCCTTGCCAGTCCAGCTGCAAATGCTGTGGGATCTACGGCTGGGGCTTCAGGCTCGACTAGCTGCTGATCAGGAATCTCAGCTGCAACTACCCTAGCTCGACCTCTGCCTCTACCTCTGCCCCTATGACGTGGAGCAGTAGGGGGAGCCTCATCGTGCATAGACTGCTCATCAAGTCTAAGGGTCGGATTAATATCGGGGTCTATTCGCACACACCTCATTCTGAAAAAGACAGAGAAAATCGAATTCAAAACAAGATAAGAGTATTTAACGCTACGCAGAATTAGAAACAGGAACGTCTCAAAGACAATAATCAACCCTAAAGCTGCAGTAGCTACACAAAAAGATAGACATAGATAATTAATCAAACTTATGCTCTAATACCAACTTTGTCACTACCCGAACCCGAGGGCACGTGACCGGCACTAGGGAATGAGAAGGCATAAGGCCCCAGAAACCCGTAGTAAGCCTAAAAGAAAAAGAAAAATAAAACCTCATAATTTAAAACTTTATTTTAAAATAGAGCACATTATCGAACTGATTTTTCTAAAATTAAAACAGAATTCAATACATAATTAACATATTTCCAGCGTTACATATATATAAAACAAACTTAAATCATATACATATACGTGGTGCATATAAATAAAATACACAAATATACCTAAGTCATACAATTCGTAGTACAGTTACTACTGCAACTAGAACATTACAACAATACAGCTTACATTGACCTACATAAAATGGCCGGTGATGAAGAAATTTGGCGTGGAGGCAATCTGAGGTCGAACTCCCAAGCTCCTGAAAAAAATAAATTGAGGGGAATCAGACCTCACTGAGTAAGTCAATAATAAGAGCTGTACTGTTTGAAAATCCTTTTGAAAACCAAAAAGTTATAACAAAAATAATTTATAATATATAGATATAGCTTTTGAAAAATCTCGGTAGAACCCTAAACCCAAAATCCTAAATGGCCAACCGGGCCCACTTATTCCGACTAGACTGCCATAAATAAACATTAAAATCATATTTAAAATGTAACATGACACTTAATTAAATTTAATTAGACATAAATATATAAAATCCCATAATCTCCAATAATATACGTTATTCATAAAATATGCACATATAATTCATAATTATCATAACTTAATTAAAAATATCAACTAATTTATAAAATCCTCTAACCCTCTTAAATATTAATAAAACTAACTAAAATATATGTTTAACTATAATTAGCATAAAATTACATTTTTACCCCTAAATACATAAATTACATAATGTATTATTAGTACTAAAAACTCCTTAAAAATTATATAATCATCTAAAAATTATTTTCTCAAAATTAAACTTCTTAATATAATTAAAACAAAAAATCAACTAATAATTTCTTATATAATTTAACCTAATAATCACATTTGACATAAACTCAAAAATATTTATAAAAAATAGTTTAAAAATCACAAAAACCATAGTTTAAATTCTAAAATTAATAACATTTAATAGTAATATCAATTATCAAAATTTCATAGTTTTTAACAATAATTTCGAAATAAATAAATTATTAATTAAATACCCAAAATTTACAAAAACTTATAATTAACACCAAAAATTCTAAAATCTTAAAAACAATCAAAACATTACAAATATTTAACCTTAATTACTCTAATTTACTAATTAAACAAAAAAAATCCAATAAAGTCAAATAAAATTAAATAAAATCAGACAAAAATTCTGTAAATCAAGAAAAAATTAGAATAATGCACAAAAATTCAAATTTGAACAATCAAATGGTATAACTCATCATCTAGCTTAGAACAACTTAAAATCAACACCTAATTCCATTCAAACAACTAGAAAACAACCCTAGGACAACCCAAGAACATCCCAGAATAACTCACCTTCAACCTCCAATTCTGACACCGAAGGTGAGTTGCAGTGGCGGGTTCCAACGTGAACTGACACTTGAGAGGGTAAGGGAAGTTGAGGAAGCTATGGTGGCGCCGGATCCAGCTCCGACCGAGCCGTTGCAGCTTCAACCGAGAGTGATCAAAGAATAAGAAGAAGAAGAACAACAGCTGCAGCAACTCATGGGCACCTGCCCAAGGCGGAGATGGGGTCTCTGGGCAATGCTGGAGGCAGCACAGTGAGAGGGAAGTCAGAGACTGTGGGTAGGCAGAGATGGGGAGTGGGCATCAGCTTAGGGTCATCGGTTTCGAGGAGGTAAGCTTCTATTTTTTGTTGTTGTATATATATATATATATGTAGGGTTTAATTACTAATTGTATGTGTGGGTAATAGGTATTTTTGGTAATATATATATATATATATAGGTACTAGTAACACACATAAAACAATCATGAATTTCATATAGTTTTAAAATAATAATAATAATAATAATAATAATATATGTCATTTTTAAGTGATAAAAAAAAATAACATTCATATGAATTAATAATCCGAAAATTACATTAATATAAAATGTCTCCATTGGATAACAAAATAATAAAAATTGTATTATATAATCTAAAGGATTTATTAAAAATTTTAAATTCAAAATTACTTTATTTAATTTAAAACGTAGAGTATTACAGTCTCCCCTCCTTATATGAATTCGTCCCTGAATTCAAGAAAAAAAGAATTACAAGGCTAATAGGGAAAGAGATACGGGAAAGAAACTCGCATCTCAGCTTCAGTTTCCTAAGTGCAATCCTCAGCAGAATAGTTACTCTATAGCACCTTCACCATCGGTATCTCCTTAGTCCGTAACTGTCGAATTTAGCGATCCACAATCGCCACTGGGTACCCCTCGGAAGTCAGATCATCGCTAAGCTCTACAGCTTGAGGTTGCAACACATGAGATGGATCGAGAACATATTTCCTCAGCATAGACACATGAAATACGGGATGGATTCTCGACAGTTCTGGTGGTAACACCAACCTATACGCCACTTCACCCACTCTAGACCGAACCTCAAACGATCCAATGTATCTAGGAGCTAGCTTACCCTTCTTGCTAAATCTCATAACTCCTTTCATTGGAGACACCCTCAAGAACACCATGTCTCCAACCATAAAGGATACATCCTTCCTCCTAGGGTCAGTGTAGCTCTTCTATCTGCTGAAAGCTGTTTTCAATCTCTGCGGTATAATGGGGACCTTCTTTGAAGTCACTTGCACCAACTCTGGTCCCATTAACTGGTTTTCACCAATTTCCAAACATAAAGGTGATATACACTTCTACCATACAGTGCCTCATACGGAGCCATCTCGATGCTAGTATGATAGCTGTTATTGTAAGCAAACTCAATCAATGGCAAGTGTGAATCCCACTGTCCTCCAAAATCCATTACACACATCCTCAACATATCTTCTAATGTCTGGATGGTCCTCTCTGACTGACCATCTGTCTGAGGGTAGAATGTCGTATTAAAATCCAATATGGTACCCAAGGCCTTATGTAACTCCTGTCAAAAGACTAAGGTGAATGTGGCTCCTCTATCCGACACTATACTCACTAGTACTCCTTGTAGGCAAACAATCCTATTGACATAAAGTTTTGCCAGTCTATCAGTAGAGTACATCTTCTTTATTGGTAGAAAGTGTGCTGACTTAGTTAGCCTATCAATAATCACCCATATTGCATCATAACCTCCAACAGTCCGAGGTAGCCCAGACACAAAGTCCATAGCTATCATGTCCCATTTCCACTCGGGAATTGGCATAGCCTGCAACAATCCCGAGGGTCTCTGATGTTCAAGCTTCACTTGTTGACAAGTCAGACATCTAGACACAAACTCTGCAATATCCCTCTTCATTCCATTCCACCAATATGTATCTTTCAAGTCATGATACATCTTGGTAGAACCTGGATGAATACTATAAGTAGAAAAATGTGCTTCTTCCATGATTTCCTTCCTCAAGTCATCAACATCTAGTACACAAATCCTAGTGCCTAACCGCAATACACCTTCTCTGTCAATCACAAAGTCCCTTGACTGCCCTTGTTGCACTTCATATATAATCCTTTGCAACTGTAGGTCTCTATTTTAAGTTGCCTTCACTCAATCCAAGTACACCGATCATACCTTGAATTAAGCTAAAAGGCACTTTCGGGTAACTTCCATCTGTAGCCCTTGATCAATCAACTCGTGCAACTCTTTAACAATGGGCCTCCTTTCTGTACTGATCTGTAGTTTGGGGGTCCCAACCCGAGGTGTTGGGCCACTGTGAATTTTGAAGTGTGTTTATTTGTAGGATTGACTCTACTTTAGTAGAGGGATGTCCATTTTATAGAGAAAACTCTGCCAAATTTTTAGTAGATTTCTCGTAAAATGTGACACCGGGTCAATCCTAAAATTTTTATTCTGAGTTCGAATTGAGTCATCCTTAGAAACTCTAGAAGTTAGGCTTCTATTTTTCTATTGTCATTTCCTTTTCTGTCTTTTAGCTGCCCCTCCAGTCATGTCTACCAGTCGAGGTCGGACACAACGTGGCAGAGGAGCACCTTTATCCTGTAAGTTAATATTTGATTTGAGTGTCGGATTTTTAATCTAAATTATATTAAATTCTTATGAATTTAATTTTATGAGATTCTAGTCAGCATTATTCATATGATCTTGCATGATTTAATTTATAGTTGTTTTATTGTATTTTATTTATTTATCTATTTTATTTATTGTAATTTTCATTGTTTTATTTATTTTGTTTTATTTTTTTAAATAAATAATGGTAGAACGAGCTACCTAATGGGGTTCATCGGGACTGTGTGCACTGGTAAAATATGTGATTATTTAATTATATTACTGGGGTCGAAGATCTGGTGATGCTTTGCTCTTGGACACCGCCAGTAGTATAATATTTGCTTATTTAATAAATACTGGGGTCGAAGGTCTGGTGATGCTTTGCTCTCGGACACCGCCAATATAAATTTTAGTTCATATTTATTAAATCACTTGGGCCGAAGGTATGGTGATGCTTTACTCTCGAATACCGCTAGTGATATTGGATTAAGAGATATGATTGCAGCTGTGTATCCTAGTGATGCCTTGCTCTTGGGATCCAGCTGTCTTAGATTTAAGTGAGTCATATGACTTTTAAAAAAATTTTATTTATAAATCGGGTTCTACCAAATTTTTTTTATACTGAAATGATTTAAAAAGACATTTAATTATTTATTTCTTCTCTTTTAAAAATGGATTTACTATTTGTATAACTGATGTTCATTTATTTTATTCTATGCACTGATATTATGGTTTAAATTATATTGAGAAAAATCAGTTTGATAATGTGCATTATTTTTTTTATTATTTATTGTACGGTTTCAAAGTTAAATATTTCACAATGTTTCTTTTAAGGCTTACTGTGGGTTTCGATAGCTTTATGCTTTCCCATTCCCTAGTGCCAGTCACGTGCCCCTAGATTCGGGTCGTGACATATACTAGGATGTAATATTTATCCTTGTAAATTTATAACAGCTTTCTAAGCCGTTAAAAAATTTGCTATATTAAAATATTTGGCTTTACAAATTTGTAATGGATTAACAATCCGTTACAAATTTGCTAAGAATATAAAAGAACTATGTTAATATTTTTTAATGAATGTCTATTTTGTTAACAATTCTTGTAAGTTCTGATTATAGACTATGCGATTTTACAATAAAATTAAAGTACAATTTATATTTTAAATCATATATAATGTGATATTTATTTAATATTAAACCACTATTATATAATAATATTAAATTATTTTAATATTATTAGAATTGCATATAATAAAATTATATAAAATGAAATTATAATTTATAATCTTAAAATTGAAATTGTATTTGAATAAATACTGGTCCACACAAAGCCAAAAAAATATTAAAAAAGTCAAGGTCAAATATTTTATTCTCTTCAAAATTCGTATGGATTAGAAATCCGTTACAAATTAAATTAGGATGAAATATTTATCCTTGTACATTTGTAACGGATTTCTAAGCCGTTACAAAATTTGCTATACCAAAATATTTGGCTTTACAAATTTGTAACGGATTTTTTGTTACTAATTAGTAACAAATTAACAATCTATTATAAATTTGCTAAGAACATAAAAGAACTATGTTAATATTTTGTAACAGATGTTTATTTCGTTACATATTCTTATAAGTTATGATTATAAACTATGCAATTTCACACTAAAATTAAAGTAAAATTTATACTTTAAATCATATGTAATGTAATATTTATTTAATATTAAACCACTATTATATAATAATATTAAATTATTTTAATATTATTGGAATTGCATGGAATAAAATTATATAAAATGAAATTATAATTTACAATCTTAAAATTGAAATTGTATTTGAATAAATAGTGGTCAATACAAAGCCAAAAAAATATTAAAAAAATTGCACAGTCAAATATTTTATTCTGTTCACAAATTTGTAAAAGATTTATAATCCGTTACAAATTATACTTAGAATGAAATATTTATCCTTGTAAATTTGTAATGGATTTCTAAGCCGTTACAAATTTGCTATATCAAAATATTTAGCTTTATAAATTTGTAACAAAATAGATATCTCTTACAAAATATTAACATATTATTTTTATATTTTTGAATAAATTTGTAATGGATTTTCCGGGTACTAATTAGTAATGGATTAAAAATCCATTACAAATTTGCTAAGAATATAAAAGAACTATGCTAATATTTTGTAACGGACTAAAAATCCGTTAAAAATTTACTCTAATATAAAAATAACTATATATGTTATTAATTTGTAAGAGATTTTTAAGTTGTTACAAATTAGTGAGGGATTAAAAATCAGTTACAAATACATTAAAAATATAATTAATAATTTGTCACGGAGTTTTTATCCATTACAAATTTGTAATAGTTTAAAAATATGTTACAAATTATTAATGTAATGCCCTACGTTTTAATTAAATAAAGTAATTTTGAATTTGAATTGTTAATAAATACCTTTCGATTATATTATATAAGTGTTAATTATTTTGCTATCTAATGAAGATATTTTTATGTTAATGTTATTTTAGGATTATTAATTCATATGAGTGTTATTTTATTATCACTTAAAAATGACATATATTATTATTATTATTATTATTATTATTATTATTATTATTATTTTAAAACTACATGAATTTCATGGGTATTTTATGACTGTTACTAAGTACATATATATATATATAAGTAGGGTTTAATTATTATTTATATGTGTGATTAATATGTATTTTTGGTATAATATATATAGTATGTGTGTATTAATTTATTATTGTATATATATATATATATATATATATATATATACTTATATAATATATATATACATATATATGTGTATAATATGATTGTGTGGAGGACAATTGAGGTGTAATATTTTAGTATAATGTTTTAATATCTATATATATATATATACAAAAAAAAAAAAAAACAGGAGCTTACCTCCCCATCTCCGCCTGTCATTGCCTCTGTCTTCCCTCTCACCGTGCTGCCCCAACACCCCCCGGAGACTCCATCACCGTCGTGCCAGAGCTTCCAGGAGTGGTGTTGTTGCTGCTGTTCTTCTTCTGCTTCTTCTTCTTCTTCTGCACTTCTCGCCTAGTAGCAAGTCTTCCTCCTTCATACAACGTGTTCCCTGCCAGCTTCACTCCTCCGCCAGCTGCTGCCTCCCGCCTTGCCTGAGCTGCTCCATCTTCTCCATTTTCGGTGGCAGCGAGCTTCTTCATTTCCCTTTGCTTTTCTAGCTTGGTGGTGAGTGGCACTCACCCGATTCCTCCTTTCTTTCCTTGATCATGTTTATTTTGGTAGATTTGTTTAATTAATTGATGTTGTTTAGTGTTTTAGGAGATTGATTTTAATTTTTGACAATTTGGTGAGTTATGTGATTTTTTTTCAAAATTTTTATTTGAATTTTAGATGATTTTATTTGGTAATTAGTTGGTCTAGTTAGTTGTTAATTGGATTTAAGTAGTAATTAGTTTAATTAATGTTAATTATTTGTAATGAATTGATTTTTTTTTAAGATTTTAGAAATTTTGGTGTTAATTATAAATTTTTGTAAATTTTGGGTTTTTAATTAATATTTTTATTAATTTCAAAAATTATTGTTAAAAAATTATGGAATTTTGATAATTGATATTGTTAGATGAATTTTTTTTACTATGGCTAATCATTTTTGTGATGTGTATTTTTAGGAAAATAAATGATTTAAATTGTTGGTGTTTTGTTGAGTTGTGATCTCGGTCGGGGCTAAGTGTAGTTTTGGAAGCCCGACTCGAGTGTGAATGTTTGTGGATATTAGAAGTGCATTTTCTATGCAGGTTTGGCTCTACCTTTGGTAGAGAGATGTCCATTTTAAAGAGGAGACTTTGTCAAAATTTCGGTAGATTTTTTTGTAAAACGTGATATTCGTAATAATTTCTACCGTTAGTTAGGTTTTATCCTATCTATTGAGTCTTGTCCAATCTTCCTCAAGTCAGTATGAAATTTCATTATTTTGCTGATTTTTGATTTTTATTTCATAGTCATGTTTTAAAATTGATCTGTTAATTTCTTTTCTAGAGTATATCGGAGGAAAAGCCGTGAGATCAAGGCTGACGCGCGGTCGTCAGCCTTCTCATTCATCTTGTAAGTCGATAATATGATATGTGCGTGTGTTTTATTTAAAGATGCATGCGCTTATATTTTTATGTTAATATTATATGATTTATTTAATTTAAGGCTGCTATTAAGGTTTAAAACGCATTTCATTTACTTAAAAATCAATTTTTTGAGAAATTTTGGTAGAATGGGCTACCTGGTGGGCTTTACCAAGACCGTGTGCACATGGTAGAGATTGAGAGGTGGATCTGAATTATATATGACTGGTGAATGTTAAACTAGGACGGGTGCCTCGGTGGAAGCCTGTGCTCTCGGGGACCGCCAGTGATTGTAAGGTTAATAATGGACTAGGATAGGTGCCTCGGTTGATGCCCTAGCTCTCGGGGACCACCAGTGCCATATATTTGGATTAAGTGAATAACTGTGACTTGGTGCCTCGGTTGATGCCTTTACTCTCGGGGACCGACAGTCTAGCTGGAATAAGCGGGCCTAGTTGGCCAATTAGAACTTTGGGTTTAGGGTTCTACCGAGGTTTTTTAAAAGCTATATCTTTATATTATAAATTATTTTCACTCTAATTTTATGGTTTTTAAAAGGGTTTTCAAACAGTACAGCTCTTATTATTGACTTACTTAGTGAGGTCTGATTCCCCTCAATTTATTTTTTTCAGGAGCTTGGGAGTTTGACCTCAGACTGCCTCCACGCCGGATTTCTTCATCACTGGCCATTTTATGTAAGTCATTGTAAGCTGTACTGTTGTAATATTTGTGTATTTTATTTATATGCACCACGTTTATGTATAATGATTTAAGTTTGATTTATAATATGCGACGCTGGAAATATTTTATTTATGTATTCAATTATGTTTTAATTTTAGAAAAATCAGTTTGATAATGTGCTTTATTTTAAAATAAAGTTTTAAATTATAAGGTTTTATTTTTCTTTTCTTTTAGGCTTACTACGGGTTTCAGGGGCCTTATGCCTTCCCATTCCCTAGTGTCGGTCATGTGCCCTCGGGTTCGGGTCGTGACAAAGTTGGTATCAGAGCATAAGTTCGATTAATTGTCTACGTCTATCTTTCTGTGTAACTACTGTAGTAATAGGATTGATAATTGTCTTTGAGATGTTCCTATTTCTAATTCTGCATTGCGTTAAATATTCTTACCTTGTTTTCAATTCAATTTTCCTTGTCTTTTACAGAATGAGGTGTGTGCGCACTGACACCAATGCCGATCTGACCCTTAGACTTGATGAGCAGTCTGTGCATGATGAGGCTCCCCTCCTGCTCCACGTTGTAAGGGCAGAGGTTGAGCCAGGGTAGCTACAGCTGAGATTCTTGATCAGTAGCCAGTTGAGCCTGAAGCCCCAGCCGTTGACCCTACAGCCTTTGCAGCTTGACTGGCAAGGATTAATCAGGGTCTTATAGCATTGAATCAGGCAATTCCCCTTATACAATAGATGTTATAGTAGAGGAATCAGGGGATGACAGATACTGAGGCAGCACTTCTTTACTCCCGGTTCGGTAGAGTTTCTTTTGACGGTACGGGTGATGCCTTCGACTTCATTAATGCTATTGAGGCATGTACTAGGACGGGACACACAGATTATCAGAGGATAATGATTGTGGAGTTATCAGTTCAAGCAACAACTTAAGACTAGTTTATGCAGTCATTTCAACCATCTATGCACGAGTTGACTTGGCTAGAGTTTAAGGACCGCTTCTTGAGATTTTTCTATCCTCCAGCCACCAGAGATTCCTACAGGTGGCAATTGCTCCACATCACTAGAGGGGATAGGTCAGTGGAGGACTACACCAGGGAGTTTAATAGGCTGTCCCGACATGTAGAGGATATCAAGAGGGACCCTTACAAAGTAGTAGAGTTATATGTTACTGGATTGGGACCCACTTTTATTGGTATACATACCGAGTACCACACCCTAGAGAGTGTGATTGAGGAGGCCCATTTGATTGAGAGGCGACATATTTGCTAGGGCACCATGATAGATCCCTATATAGTTGGTGGTAGTGGATATGGTGCAACTCCCGGGTATCAGCAGCCAACATTTCACATTAGTAGTTTGAGTCAGCAGGCTGCGGGTAGTTCACAGCAGGGTGGTAGGAGGTCCAAGATTCACCGAGTTGGTCGCCATGGTTATGCCATGAATAGGAGAAGTGGTAGGGGTCACAGATTCAATACTGGAGTCAGCAGCAGCAGTAGTGGGCAGAGCTCCGGATAGAGTAGTTCTGGGTCTGGGGCCAGTGCATGTGCGAGTTATGGACGATTTCATCAGGGCCTGTGTCATTTATTGTTGGGCACTTATTTCAGATGTGGACAGGTTGGTCATCTTGCTAGAGCTTGTCCTCATTCAGGATATTAGCCACAGTATGCTCAGGGTTCGTCTTCATCAGTGGCTCAGCCCTACTATCTGATGCCCCAATAGTATAGAGCACCAGTACAGCCATAGTATAGACCGCCACAGCTTATGGGTCAGCAAGGCCGAGGTTCAGTTGGTAGGCCTAGTGGTCGCGGGTTTGTGTAGCCCTCGACATCTCAACAGGCAAGTTGTGGCTAGGCTTGAGTATTCACTTTGACACCACAGGATGCTCAAACTTCGAATGCAGTGGTAGCAAGTATTCTCTCAGTCTATGCATGTGATGCTAGAGTATTGTTTGACCCCGGTGCTTCGCATTCATTCATTTATCCTGTGTTTGCTTCGAGAATCGAGTGGTAGCCTTCAAGGTTATCCTTTCCTTTATCTATGTCGACTCCTCTTAGTGACGAGTTGGAGATAAATATTTTCTTTCCTTCATGTCCGGTGTTAGTTGATGGTAGAGAATTATTGGCAGACTTAGTGTTGCTTGATGTGTTGGAATTCGACATCATTTTGGGTATGGATTGGTTGTCGAGGTATTATGCCTTTGTGAATTATCGAGAGAAAGAAGTGGTGTTCAGAATTCCAAATGAAGAAGAATTTTATTTTAAAGGCAAAAAGAGCTCCATGCCTCATAATCTCATTTCTGCCATTACAACCTGGAAGATGCTTAGAAGGGGTTGTCAGGGTTATTTGGCAGTGGTAAGGGATGTTGATAAAGTGAATGGGGCGATTAAACAGGTGCCAGTGGTGTGTGAATTTCTGGATGTCTTTACTGAAGAATTACCAGGATTACCACCAGATAGAGAGATAGAGATCCTATTTCTATGCCACCCTACAGAATGGTACCAGTTGAATTATAGGAGCTTAAGGAGCAGTTACAGGAGTTGTTTGATAAGGGTTTTATAAGACCTAGTACATCACCTTGGGGTGCTCCGGTGTTATTTGTGAAGAAGAAGGATGGTAGCCTTTGACTCTATATTGATTATAGGCAGCTGAACAAAGTCACCATCAAGAATAAGTATACACTTCCTAGGATCGATGACCTGTTTGATCAGCTTCAAGGTGCTACATGCTTCTCTAAGATAGACTAGAGATCTGGGTATCACCAGTTGAGGATCAGAAGAGGTGATGAGCCCAAGACAGCATTTCGGATGAGATATGGCCATTATGAGTTCTTAGTAATGTCCTTTGGGTTGACTAATGCTCCAGCAGCCTTTATGGACTTGATGAATCGGGTATTCAGGCCATACTTGGACCAATTTGTAATAGTCTTCATTGATGATATCTTGGTTTATTCTAAGAGTGAAGCTGAGCATGTTATGCATCTAAGAAGGGTACTTCAGACTTTAAGGGAGCACAGGTTGTATGCCAAGTTTTCAAAGTGCGAGTTCTGGTTAAATCAAGTGGCATTTTTAGGCCACATGATTTCTAAGGATGGCATACAAGTGGACCCTAAGAAGATAGAAGCCATTACTGAGTGGCCGAGGCCGACTACAGTTAGAGAAGTATAGAGTTTCCTGGGTCTAGCCAGCTATTACAGGAGATTTATGAAGGACTTCTCTAAAATTGTCGCACCTTTGACAAGATTAACCCAGAAGAGTACTAAATTTGTGTGGACAGACAGATGCAAAAAGCACTTTCAATTATTGAAGGATTTATTGACATCAGCTCCAATTCTAACTTGCTTTCTGGAAATGAAGGATATACAGTGTATTGTGATGCTTCAAGAGTAGGATTGGGTTGTGTGTTGATGCAAAATGGCCAAGTGATTGTTTATGCTTTGAGGCAGTTGAAGAAGCACGAGCAAAATTATCCTACTCATGACTTGGAGATGGTAGCCATTGTGTTTGCTTTAAAAATATGGAGGCATTACTTGTATGGGGTGACATGTGAGATATACACTTATCACAAGAGCTTGAAATATATCTTCCAGCAGAGGGACTTGAATCTGAGACAGAGAAGATGGATGGACCTTCTTAAAGATTATGATTGCTCCATTTTATACCATCCAGGCAAGGTGAATGTTGTTGCTGATGCTTTGAGTAGGAAGTCAGCAGGTAGTCTTGCCCACATCAGCACAAAAAGGAGGCCCATTATCAAGGAGTTGCACGGGTTGATTGATCAAGGGTTGCAGATGAAAGTTACCTGAAAGTGCCTTTTTGCTCAATTTAGGGTATAATCAGTATACTTAGATTGGGTTAAGGCAGCTCAAAGTAGAGACCCATAGTTGCAGAAAATTATGTATGAAGTGCAACCAGGGCAATCAAGGGACTTTATGATTGACAGAGAAGGTGTGTTGCGGTTAGGAACTAGGATTTATGTGCCAGATGTTGATGACTTAAGGAAGGAAATCATGGAAGAAGCACATTTTTCTGCTTATAGTATTCATCCAGGTTCTACCAAGATGTATCATGACTTGAAAGATACATATTGGTGGAATGGAATGAAGAGGGACATTGCAAGATTTGTGTCTAGATGTCTGACTTGTCAACAAGTGAAGCTTGAACATCAGAGATGCTCAGGATTGTTACAGCCTATGCCAATTCCTGAATGGAAATGGGACATGATAGCTATGGATTTTGTGTCTGGGCTACCTCAGACTACTGGAGGTTATGACGCAATATGGGTGATTATTGATAGGCTAACTAAGTCAGCACACTTTCTACCAATAAAGAAGACGTACTCTACTGATAGACTGGCGAGACTTTATGTCAATAGGATTGTTTGCCTACATGGAGTACCAATGAGTATAGTGTCGGATAGAGGAGCCACATTCACCTCAGTCTTTTGGCAAGAGTTACACAAGGCCTTGGGTACTAGATTGGATTTTAGTACGACCTTCCACCCTCAGAAAGATGGTCAGTTAGAGAGGACCATCCAAACATTAGAAGATATGCTAAGGATGTGTATTATGGACTTTGGAGGACAGTGGGATTCGCACTTGCCACTGATTGAGTTTGCCTACAATAATAGCTATCACATTAGCATTAAGATGGCTCCATATGAGGCATTGTATGGTAGGAAGTGTAGATCACCTTTATGTTGGGAAATTGGTGAAAGGCAGTTAACAGGACCAGAGTTAGTGCAAGTGACTTCAGAGAAGGTCCCCATTATACAGCAGAGATTGAAAACAACCTTCAGTAGATAGAAAAGCTATGCTGACCCTAGGAGGAAGGATGTATCCTTTATGGTTGGAGACATGGTGTTTCTGAAAGTGTCTCCAATGAAAGGAGTTATGAGATTTGGTAAGAAGGGTAAGCTAGCTCCTAGATACATTGGACCGTTTGAGATTTAGTCTATAGTGGTTGAAGTGGCGTATAGGTTGGTGTTACCACCAGAACTATCGAGAATCCATCCTGTATTTCATGTGTCTATACTGAGGAAATACATTCCCGATCCATCTCATGTGTTGTAGCCTCAAGCCGTAGAGCTTAGCGACGATCTAACTTATGAGGAGTACCCAATGGCGATTGTAGATCACCAAATCCGACAATTGCGGACTAAGGAGATACCGATGGTGAAGGTGCTATGGAGTAATCATTCTGCTGAGGATTGCACTTGGGAAACTAAAGTTGAGATGCGAGCTTCTTTCCCATATCTCTTTCCCTCTTAGCCTTGTAATTCTTCTTTTCTTGAATTCAGGGACGAATTCATATAAGGAGGGGAGACTGTAATGCCCTACGTTTTAATTAAATAAAGTAATTTTGAATTTGAATTGTTAATAAATACTTTTAGATTATATTATATAAGTGTTAATTATTTTGCTATCTAATGGAGATATTTTTATTTTAATGTTATTTTAGGATTATTAATTCATATGAGTGTTATTTATTATCACTTAAAAATGACATATATTATTATGATTATTATTATGATTATTATTATTATTATTATTATTATTATTATTATTATTATTATTATTATTTTAAAACTACATGAATTTCATGGATATTTTATGAGTGTTACTATATATATATATATATATATGTAGTATGCTCGTGTGTGTGTGTGTGTATATATATATATATATGTATGTATATAGTAAGCTCGTGTGTGTGTGTGTGTATATATATATACTTATATAATATATATATACATATATGTGTGTATAATATGATTGTGTGGAGGAGAATTGAGGTGTAATATTTTAGTATAATGTTTATATATATATATATATATATATATATATATACAACAAAAAAATAAAAAAAAAACAGAAGCTTACCTCCCCATCTCCGCCAGTCACTGCCTCTGTCTTTCCTCTCACCGTGCTGCCCCAACACCGCCCGGAGACTCCATTGCCGCCGTGCCAGAGCTTCCAGGAGTGGTGTTGCTACTGTTGTTGTTGTTCGTCTTCTTCTGCACTTCTTGCCTGGCAGCAAGTCTTCCTCCTTCACACGACATGTTCCCTTCCAACTTCACTCCTCCGCCAGCTGCTGCCTCCCACCTCGCCTGAGTTGCTCCATCTTCTCCATTTCCCTTTGCTTTTCCAGCTTGGTGATGAGTGGTACTCACCTGATTCCTCCTTTCTTTCCTTGATCATGTTTATTTTGGTAGATTTGTTTAATTAATTGATGTTGTTTAGCGTTTTAGGAGATTGATTTTAATTTTTGATAATTTTGTGAGTTATGTGATTTTTTTTCAGAATTTTTATTTGAATTTTAGATGATTTTATTTGGTAATTAGTTGGTCTAGTTAGTTGTTAATTGGATTTAAGTAGTAATTAGTTTAATTAATGTTAATTATTTGTAATGAATTGATTTTTTAAAAGATTTTAGAAATTTTGGTGTTAATTATAAATTTTTGTAAATTTTGGGTTTTTAATTAATATTTTTATTAATTTTGAAAATTATTGTTAAAAAATTATGGAATTTTGATAATTGATATTATTATTAAATGTTATTAATTTTAGAATTTAAACTATGGTTTTTGTGATTTGTAAACTATTTTTATAAATATTTTTAAGTTTATGTCAAATATGATTATTAGGTTAAATTATATATTTTTTTAGAAGAAATTAGTAGTTATTTATATGTTTTAATTATATTAAGATGTTTAATATAGAGAAAATGATTTTTAGACGTTTGTATAATTTTCCTATTAGTTGGGGGTAAATATGTAATTTTACTCTAATTTTATATATATATATATATATATATATATATATATATATATATATATATATATATATTAATTAGTTTTATTAACATTAAGAGGTTTAGAGATATATTTTTATATATGTATTAATAGATAATTTTCATTAAGTGATATTAATTGTGAGTGTTGTTTATATATATATGTTGGGTTGTGAAATTTTATTTTTAAAATCTATATTGTTAGATCAATTTTTTTTACTATGGCTAATCATTTTTGTGATGTGTATTTTTGGGAAAATAAATGATTTAAATTCTTAGTGTTTTGTTGAGTTGTGATCTCGGTCGGGGTTAAGTGTAGTTTTGGAAGCCCGACTCGAGTGTGAATGTCTATGGATATTAGAAGTGCATTTTCTATGCAAGTTTGGCTCTACCTTTGGTAGAGAGATGTCTGTTTTACTGAGGAGACTACCAAAATTTTAGTAGATTTTCTCGTAAAATGTGATATTCGTAATAATTTCTACCGTTAGTTAGGTTTTATCCTATCTATCGAGTCTTGTCCAGTCTTCCTCGAGTCAGCCTGGAATTTCATTTTTTTTGTTGATTTTCGATTTTTATTCATAGTCATGTTTTAAAATCGATATGTTAATTTCTTTTCTAGAGTATATCAGAGCAGAAGCCGTGAGATTGAGGCAGATGCATGGTCATCAGCCTTCGCATTCATCTTGTAAGTCGATAATATGATCTGTGCGTGTGTTTTATTTAAAGATGCATGCACTCATATTTTTATGTTAATATTATATGATTTATTTAATTTAAGGCTGCTATTAAGGTTTAAAACGCATTTCATTTATTTAAAAATCAATTTTTTGAGAAATTTTGGTAGAATGGGCTACGTGGTGGGCTTCACCGGGACCGTGTGCACATGGTAGAGATTGAGAGGTGGATCCAAATTATATATGACTGGTGAATGTTAAACTAGGACGGGTGCCTTAGTGGAAGCCTATGCTCTCGGGGACCGCCAGTGATTGTAAGGTTAATAATGGACTAGGAGGGGTGCCTCGTTTGATGCCCTAGCTCTCAGGGACCACCAGTGCCATATATTTGGATTCAGTGAACGACCGCGACTTGGTGCCTCGGTTGATGCCTTTGCTCTCGGGGACCAGCAATCTAGCTGGAATAAGTGGGCCCGGTTGGCCAATTAGAACTTTGGGTTTAGGGTTCTACCGAGAATTTTCAAAAGCTATATTTATATATTATAAATTATTTTCACTATAACTTTATGGTTTTCAAAAGGGTTTTCAAACTGTACAGCTCTTATTATTGACTTACTCAGTGAGGTCTGATTCCCCTTAATTTATTTTTTTTCAGGAGCTTGGGAGTTCGACCTCAGACTGCCTCCATGCTGGATTTCTTCATCGCCGACCATTTTATGTAGGTTATTGTAAGATGTACTATTGTAATGTTCTAGGAAGCTGCAGTAGTAACTGTACTATGAATTGTATGACTTAAATATATTTGTGTATTTTATTTATATGCACCACGTTTATGTATAATGATTTAAATTTGATTTATAATATGTGACGCTGGAAATATTTTATTTATGTATTCAATTATGTTTTAATTTTAGAAAATCAGTTTGATAATGTGCTCTATTTTAAAATAAAGTTTTAAATTATAAGGTTTTATTTTTCTTTTCTTTTAGGCTTACTACGGGTTTTGGGGGCCTTATGCCTTCCCTTTCCCTAGTGCCGGTCACGTGCCCTCGGGTTCGGGTCGTGACAATTAAATATAGTTCTTTTCATTTTAGTAAATTTGTAACGGCTTAAAATTTTATTAAAAATTTGAAAATATTTTGTAACGGATATTTAGTCTGTTATAAATTAGTAACAAATTAAAAAGCTATTACAAATTTGCTAAAAAAAATACAAGAACTATGCTTATATTTTGTAATGGATTTCTAATTTGTTACTAATTAGTAATAGATTTAGTAGCCGTTACAAATTTGTAACATATTTACAATGCAATTAATCAGTTACAAAATTTGTAATATATATTTTCTTTACAAACTAGTTATTAATAGTTTGCACCACATTACCACGTGTTTTTGTAATAAAATTAGTAACCGATTTGTATCCATACAAAATCCATTATAAATTTCGTTACTATTCTATTACAAATTTTATGTTGTAATGGATATTATTTTGTTATAAAAGTTTTGTTACTAAATTTATATTTTGTTACAAATTTGTTATAAATTCCTTGCAAATTTATAACAGACTATGTTCATTACAAATATTTGTTACAAATTAGGAATTTTCTTGTTGTGTAACCGCACCGAGAGCAGTGCCTTTAGGTCAGGGCTGATTGAGTCATTATCAAGGAGCACATCCTATTAGAGCATCCTTATCTAATTTATTTCATATATATCATATAAATTTCCCTATAGTTTATTAGTTTCAATAGAACTCTAATACTGTAATGTCAAGCACTGTAATTATACTTGTACTCTTCGAATTATTGAATACACCAAAATATACTTAAGCTTTTACATGGTATTAAAGCAACCATGGCCTCTCAAGCTAATACTTAACTAATTGCTAAACCACCTGCTTTATTTCCACTCTCTTCCACCTCTACTCAACTCAATTTTTCAATTAACCTCAATTCCAAAATTACTTGGCTTGGAAAACTCAACTCTTACCACTTCTATATTCTCAAGATTTAATTGGTTATGTCGATGGCACATTGTCGCACCTCCAACAACCATTCTGAACAATGATAACCCTCCCATTTCTATTCCTAATCTTACATATCACGTCTGGTTTAAAAAGGACCAGCTGTTGCTTTTATGGTTCCTCTCCTCTCTTTGAGTAAGTCTTGCCCTATATTACTAATGTTCATTATTTTTACCTTGCTTAGTAAACACTTGCTACCACCTTTAGTGCTGTCTCCCAAAATAAATAGCTCTAACTCCATATCGAATTATACAAATTAAAATAAAATGACCTTTCTATCCCTCAATATCTAGTTAAAGCTAAAACTCTAGTTGATGAGCTCTCTACCGCTACAAAAAGGCATCTCATCCTTTAACTTTATCATATGTTCTTTATGTACCACATATTTCAAAACCATTACTATCTGTCCATAAGCTTAGCACTGAAAACCATTGTTTCTTTGAATTTTGGCCATCTTATTTTTTGATAAAGGATCAAACCACCAAATTTGAACTCTTGAGGGGCATGAATGAGCATGGTCTCTATAAAATCTCTTCACCACAAGCTCTTGTTGCTGAATAAGTACCCATGTCAACTTGGAATTCTCATTTAGGACATCCTTATCTTAGCATAGTCTGCCAAATTATCAATGATCATTCTCTCTCTATGTCTTCTAAGAATAAAATGTCACCTTGCGTGTCATGTTTGTTAGGAAAGTTTAGTAAAATTTCTTTACCACCTATTGAACATCATAGTGTTAAACCTTTTGAGCTTGTTTATTCAGATGTTTGGGGTCCTTCTCCTTATTTATCTAATCTTGGTTTTCATTATTTTATTTTATTTGTTGATGATTTCAGTCATTTTACTTAGATTTATTTTATAAAGAATAAAAGTGATGTGTAGAATATCTTTCTTAATTTTATTCATTCATTAAAAATCAATTTGCTACCACCATTAAGGCTTTTCAATTTAACTTTGGTGGAGAATTCCAAAAACTTGTTCCATTTTTAAATCAAATGGCATTCTCCATTGAATCACATGTCCTCATACCTATAAACAAAATGGGTTTACGGAACGTAAAATTCGTCATGTGGTAGACATTAGTCTTACTCTTCTTGATAATTCCTCAATCCCTTTTAAATATTGGCCTTATGCCATGGATACTGCCACTTTATTAATCAATAGGTTGCCCACTTCTGTTTTGCACTCTACTTCTCCTTTTGTTAAATTATTTAACTATCCTCCAAACTACAGTGATCTTAAAAGTTTTGGTTGTTCAATTTTTCCACTTCTTAGACCATATAATTCTCATAAGTTTTCTTTTCCTACCAAAGCTTGTGTCTATTTAGGTCCCTCAACCAATCATCATAGACATCGTTGTTTGGATATTCCTATTAACCGTATATACATTGCCTGTCATGCTCACTTTTATGAGCATAGTTTTCCTTATAAGGCTAGATCCTCTATGGTTCTTAATTCGGAAACATCTTTAGACACTCAACCCTGGCTCCGTCTTCTCACTACCAATGCTCATTCACAAACCTCATGTACAACTCTTTCTCTTTACTTAACTAACCCCTTTCTTACACCAACTCCACCACCCATATTAGTTCCCTCTCCCTCCCCACCACTTATCTTATCTCTTCCCAACTCTCCTTCTCCTTCTAATCCAACTACCTCTCCTTTATCTTTATCTAATTCACCAAACTTTCTTTTACACTCCTCTACCCGACAATAATTATCAACATCTCCCCCAAGCCTCAATCTCATTATTGATTTAAACATATACAATCTTCACCAAACTTTACCTAATCAAACCTTATCCTCCTAACCTGATATCCCACTAATTCATACTCATCCCATGGCTCTCCACCATTCTACCCTCTAAAAATTCCAAGCTCTTCTTTCTATGCCCAATTCATCCCTCTCCATACAAACTGAACCAACCACTTTCACCCAGGTAAATAAACACAAACCTTAGCGCTAAGCTATGCAATATGAAATTGATGCTTTACTTTAAACCCAAACATGGCACTTGGTTCCAAGACCATCATATGGCAACATTCTAGGAAATAAATGAGTCAACATAATTAAAAGAAATCTGAACCATTCCATTGCTCGCTATAAAGCCAGACTAGTGGCAAAGGGGTACCATCAACAATGTGGCATCGACTTCTTTGAGACATTTAGTCCTGTTGTAAAATCTATAACTATTCATCTCATTATCTCACTTGCTTCTATGTATAATTGGCCACTGAAACAGATAGATATTTCTAATGCCTTTTTGCATGGCTACTTGAAAGAATAAGTGTATATGGAGCAATCTCAAGGATTTATTGACTCTAATAATCTAGATCATGTATGTCTTCTTTGTCGTTCTCTCTATGGCTTGAAGCAAGCTCAACAAGCATGGTTCACTCGTTTAAGCAATTTCTTGACTACACTTGGTTTCATTAGCTCCAAAGTTGACTCATCCTTATTCTTTTCTCGCACATCAGCTAGCTTAGTTCTCTTACTTGTGTATGTTGATGACATCATCATCACTGGCTCCTCCATGCCTTTGGTTAGTCAAACTCTTCAATCTTATAAAACTGAATTTCCAGTTAAAGATATTAGTGACTTAAATTTCTTCCTTGGAATTCATGTCACTTCTACTTCGAATGGAATTTATTTAAATCAATACAAATATTTGCTTGATCTTATTCATCGAGTTAGTATACAAGATGCCAAAGGATGTTTGACTCTTATGGCCACTACGCCCACACTTTAAAAATCCAATGGTGCTCCATTCTCCTAACCTAAACTATATCAACATGTTGTGGGTGCACTCTAATATGCCATGCTCACTTGCCTAGTTATTGCATTTTTTGTAAAAAAATTGTGTTAATTTATGCATGCTCCTATTGAGCTTCATTAGCAGGCTACCAAATGGGTGTTAAGATACCTTCACCATACCATTAATCATTCTATATTATTTCAACATCGATATACTTATGAGTTGTAGTGTTTCTCTAATAGTGATTGGGGTGGATGTCCTAATGATCATCGTTCTACTAGTGGTTATGCCATCTATTTAGGTTCTAATCTTATCTCTTGGAGCTCCAAGAAGCAACCCACCATTGCCTGCTCTTCCATTGAGAGCAAATATAAAGCTGTTGCCTACACCACATCTGAACTCTTTTGGATAAAATCATTGCTTACTGAATCATCTGTCACTTCATCTCTTCTTGCTACTCTTTGGTATGATAACATTGGAGCTATCTATTTGACATCCAATCACGTTTAATAACGAAGTATGTAGGACTCGATTATCATTTTTTGATTGAGTAGGTTGCTTACAGGGATGTTCAAGTTCATTTTCTATCAAGTTATAACCAAATTGGTGATATTTTTACCAAGCCATTGGGTGTGAGCCAATTTCAGAATATGTTCTCCAAACTCAGGCTCACGGCTACACACCTATTAGCTTAGGGGGGCTATTAGAGCATCTTTATCTATTGTATTTCATATATATCATATACGTTTGCCTATAGTTTATTAGTTTCAATAGAACTCTAATACTATAATGTCAAGCACTGTATGTATACTTGTACTCTTCCAATTACTAAATACAACGAAATATACTTCAGCTTTTACACATCCTACCGATGAGTTATTATTATATGTATACATCGCATATATAAAATATTATTGGCATCCATATTTTGAATAAATATGAATTTTATTGTGCTATATTGCATTAAATGTTAATTGTTGTTGTTATTATATATATGTTTTCATATATATAAAAGTGAACATTAATTATGTAATTTGGATGCTACTCATATTTTAATATGATTTTTTTATTTATTTTGATATGATATTTTGGAAGATAGTAGTAGAACGTGCTACCTAGTAGGCTACATTGAATGTATGCGTAATAATGCTCTAGTTGCTAAGTTATGAAATGTTGATTGATATGAGATTATATGGTCTGAGATGCGGATAAATGATTATTGAGATTTGTGGATAGAGAGTGGTGTGACTGTAGGAGCTCAATTGACTTGTAGTGTCTCAGGGCTAGTTATGCCGACAGGGGGACTATGGTAACTCGGTTGACCTTTTTGTGTCTCGGGGCCAGTCCACTGCCAAATTGGAAAATGGAAATACTTTTGGATTCAAGAAAGTCTATTCATTAGTGAGGTATAGCAATTGACATTATAGAATTCTTAAGGTTTTGCTCTGATCCTTCACTTGTTTTCATCCGTTGCATTGATATGAAAAATGTTTTTGAGCATCTACATGAAAATAAATGTATAAATTAAATAAATATAAATATACAAACATTATATTGGTGCTTGGTTGCTTGTATGCTTAGGTTGCATGCATATATATATAATAATAATTCACTCAGTGAGGTATGATCCCCTTTAATTATTTTTTTAGGATTCCTTTCTATAGACCTCCCTTAGTTATCCTCTTCGCCGGTGTCACGACCCAGAACAAGGGCCATGACCGGCGCTAGGGAATGGGAATTCTTTCGAATCCGGAACCCGTAGCAAGCCTAAAAATAAAATAAAATATGCAATAGTAATAATAACAATATCAAATTTGCAGCGGAAATAAAAATCATAAATATGATAATAAAATTCTCATCATTGGATTTAAATCAAATCTCATCTCATCGCATATATATAAAATCTTTCAGTACAAATCCAGTTTCAATATAATACATCTCTTTAAATAAAATACATGAAATCCCATATTTTAATTCACAACTACTGCAGCGTCTAGATTATAAAAATAAGACTCAAGTAAATAGTTTACACAAAGAAGCCGGGGCGGAAGAAATCTGGCGTATCGACCTGCTACTGAGGTCTGAAGATGTTGACTCTCCTGAAAAATTATCAACGGAGGGGAGTCAGACCTCACTGAGTGAATTACTATAATATATATACATACACACTAAATGATAATGCATACAGTCAACAATATATATATAATATGTAAATATATATAGGCAAATTCACACAGATCCAGAAAAATTATTTTTATATATTTTTATTTAAAATCACAGTTTATGAAGGATCACATAGAATCCTAGAATATCGCAACCTCAAAAACAGTGTTAGACAACACTCTAGCCATACAGGCTCACTGAATCCAAATATATCCACTTAATCCATTTAGACAGTAGACTGGCCCCGAGACACTAAGTCAACCGAGCTCCAGCAGTCTGACTGCCAGTGTGATTGGCCCCGAGACACTTGGTCAACCGAGCTCCAGCAATCACACCTCCAAACCATATCTCACACATTAAATAATCATATTCAATCAATATCCACTAATGGTTAGTAATATAGTATAAATACTATAGGCATACCGGTACGTACTCGGTCCTAGTGCTGCCCACTAGGTAGCACATTCTATTGATATCCTTCATCATTAATAGTATAAAACATTCATTCACAAAAATAAATGATGCATGAAGTTCAATAAAATATCAACATAAACCATATATATACTAGAAATATACCAAAAGTAAACCAGGTATATTTCGAGTATATATACGTCAAATAAATCCAGTTAAATTATAAATTAAGCTAGAAATATATTTAAAAATATTTTAAATATATTTTATTAACAAAACATGTGTACAATTTATTATATACCAAAAATAAACCAAAATAAACTAAATATAAACTTAAGAAATAATCAAATTATTTATGCATATTTAATCAACATAAAACATGCATTTCTAAATCATGCATCCTAAGCATATATATATAGTATAGTAACTCACCTAGTGCGCTCCACGAGACGGGTCCGACGGGCCTGGTCCACTAGCCCTCAGTCTCGGCGAAACTAAACAAACAAATAACGACAGACATTAGAATAAACCTAATAGAAATCCTAGAATTCGATCTAGAGTATTAAACACAGAATCGATATCAGGGTTCAACCGGATATCACGTTTTACGAGAATTCTATCAAAAATTCGACAGAACCTCCCCTGTAAAATAGACATCTCTCTACTCAAAAGAGTAGAGCCGACCCTACAAAGAAACGAAAATAAACACCACATCTCATTCACAACCCCTCGGTCGGACTCCAGACTACATTCTACCGACCGGGGTCCACAAACATAGAACAATTCTGATAATACCAAAAATACCCTTAAAACCTAAAAATACATTTTATAGGTAGAAATTATATAATTAACCTTTAAACACTATAAAAACCGATAAAAACTCATTTTATTTGGAAAACTGTATATTATATATATAATTGAAAATAATTCACGAAAAATAGTTTTAATTAGTTAAAAATACTAAATAATTTGTAGAAATCATTTTTATACCTTATATAACTATTTAAACCAATTAAATTACATTTTTAGCCAATTTAGGGTAAAATTACCAATATACCCCTATATATATAAATATACTATAATTACTTCAAAAATTCACCAAAAATTATACAATTATCCAAAATTAATTTTCTCAACATATTTATCAATAATATTAATAATTAAACTCAATTACCCAATTAATTTCAAATAAAAACACATTTAACCTAATTTCCCAAATTTACATAAACTCAAATAATTCAAAATAAATACTTAGAAATTCATAAAAATTCCAAATAAATTCCTATAATTCATTTCAACACCTAATTTAACCATAAAACACAATTTCATAATTTAAATAATTAATTTCCGAAAATTAGAAAATAATATTAAAATATTCAAAAATACCCAAAAATCCAAAAAATCTCCAAAAATTCCAAATAAATTCATACATGTAGATTAAGCTACTAGGATCAACATTTTTGAAGTGAGTTTTCATGAATCAATCAATTTGAAGCTCAAAAAAATCAAAAACCCTAATGTGACCGAATTGGAAAAATCAAAACCTAAGCAATTCTAGACCATTTAAGCTCAAACAAAAGCTAGAATCACACTCAACGGAGCTCAAGGAGAAGAAAGAGACTGGCGGTGTCAAAAATGGTGGCCGAAATCGATGTGATCGACGGTGGCCAAAGTTTCGGCTTCCCGAGCTAATTCCGGCCAAAACTCGACGGAATAGGGTGCTGCTGGCGACGGAGAAGGCTGGGGAAGGAGGTGGCACACCGGACGGCATACCAACGGTGAGAAATTGGCAGTTGCAGGCGTCGAACGGCGGTGAGGATGAAGATCGGGGAAGGAGATGCTTCGGGGGCAAAATGGTAATTTTCCAAAAGTTTTGATTTTTAATGTATTATATGTATATATATATACTTTATACTATATATTAAAATAATATTAAATTACACACATTAAATATACACCACACACATAAAATTTAATATTTTAAAATATAATAATAAATAAAAATAATTAAATAACAATAAATTAATAAACAAATAATAAAATATTAGGGTAATATATATTAAAACCTATTTAAATAAATATCACACACATACACGGTGTTTAGAAATTTAGAAATACGTATGAGTTCATGCAAGTCCGAAAATATATTTAAAATAATTAATAATAAATTATTTACGTGAAAATTTCCCCAAAAATGCAAGTCCCAGGAAAATTTTACGTAAAGCACTGTAAATAAGACACAGTAATTAAAATAGGTTTTAAATACATATCAACTCGTAAAAATATCGTAATGTATATACAAAAATTATTAACACTGTATATCCCGGTACAATATAAAAATATTTTAAAAACACGGGATATTACAGCCGGATCCTTTCTTCACCAACTGATTTATGTAAATTTTAAACTATCACTTCCTTTGTATCTACTAGACGTTGTAGTAGTAGTATGTACCTATTGTAGTATGTCATGTTGATTTGATTGTGGCTGTGTACTCAAATATTTGTAAAAATATTTTATTATGATATGATATAAAAAGATTTCTTATGCTTTTAAAATTTTTAATTCTTTGGTATATTTATGATTGTGTTTGGTGTGAATTGGTGTTTTAGACTTGCTACGGGTTCCAAATCGTGTGAATTTTTGTTCCCTAGTGTTGGTTATGACTCTTGGGTTTTAGTCATGACATAGTTAGCTATCCGTTAAAGAAATTTAAATGGAGGGTTAGTTTTGCAAACTTTTGAAATGTTGTGGGTAAAATTGATAGTAAAATTAAATTATGGTGCTATTTGCAAGTGACATAATAGATTAGGATTTTTTTGTATAATTTTCCCTATTTTATATTATTATTATTTTTTAAAAGGCATAATACATTATTATTATTTAATCAATTTTACATTATATTATTATTTAATCAGTGATAAAAGGAGGACAATAGTCATTTAAAATTAGCTCCATTGTTAGTTTGCCTCCTTGATTTACAAATAAAAATTTAGACACTTCGATTTGTTAATTAAAAGCAAAACTTATCAACACTCTTACACTATTTGAGGTGTCTAAATGATAATTTTATAAGTTCATATGAAACTATTTAAACACTTAAAATTACTAAAAAGTGTTTATAAGTTATACTAAGTATAAGTTGGTCTTCTTTTATTAAGTCTTCTTTTAATAAGTTGGTCTTCTTTTTATCAAGTCTTGTTTTATTAAGAACTGATAAAAAAAAAAAAATTAAATAGCTGCAAATATATTAAGTCTTCTTTCATTAATAGTTAATTTGGTCTTTCTTAGAGCATTTTCAAAGATATTTTTAATTTTTTTAAAAATATATTTGATGTTATAAGGTGTATCTTTTTCTAATATAAGCAGTGGAAAATTTTAATGAAGTTTAATAAATTTTAAAATTTTTATTTTTCATAAAATACTAATAGAAAAATGGAAATAATAGTACCTATTGCTTCTAGAAATTCAACATTTGCGATATTTTGTAATTTTATATCAATCTTTTAATTTTTATCAAAAATATTATGATTTTATCAATTGTTAGCAATTTTTTTAAAAAAATACTAATAGAACATTATAAATTGTCAAATTTGTCCTTTCCAATAGGCAAGTCGAAACATTTGCAATTTTTAACAAAAATATTTGAATTTGAAATCATTTGGTCAAACTTAAATAAAAAGCGCTTATATGATAATTTAACAATTCAATTCACCTTGATAAATTTTTAAATGTGTTAATGGTTATCATTCTAATAATTTAAAAAATTATATACCCTAGCTAAATTAATCTAATTAATCTAATCCGACAACTTCCATGATTCAAGACATATGCCACGCCACCACCAAATTAATCTAATTCGTCACCATTAAAATTTTACACTAAAGGTATACCCTAGCTAGTTCTGTGTTTGGTGACTATCACCATTATTAAGTGACACCACCACCGTGTGTGGCCGGAAATGTCTAAAATTTGTAAATTAATATATAAAATAATAGGACAATCATTAATTTCAAATGTACATACAATAATATATCAAAATTAACTATCGATATGTGCAGTGGTTTTGGTCGTACATTTAAGTGTTGACAATTATAGTACTGTATGAGTTTGGAGTTCACTAAGAAATATATAGTGAGTTTGGGGTTCAAAATAGAGATGGAATCATCACCCGGATAAAAGTCGGATATAAGAAAAAATAAAAAACCTCACGCGTGAAAAAAAAAAGAAAGTAGACCGTATGTTAGAAAACGTTTTGCCTAACTATGGTATAGGTGCAATTTTTCCTAAAACTTGTTATATTATTTTTATTTTTAATATGTACGCAGCGCCTCAAATTTCAAAGCTTCCTCCTTTATGAATAGTTAAGTTGGTCTTCCACACTTTTTAAATACACATTATTTTAAACCTAAAAACTAATTTTTTCCTACTTAAATCAACAGTTAATTTAAAAAAATTAAATATAAAAATATAATTTTTATTTAATATTTTTCATAATACTTATCAAATTATGCGTTTTAAATATAAAAAATTATATATATATAAAGAGAAATAATAAATAAATAGATAGTTTAGCAATAGAGATAGAATAGAAATCCAGTCTATAGAAAAATAATTAAATAAATAAATAATAAATAGAGAGAAATAAAAAAAAAATAGAGTCTAATCAACATAGACCATGCTATAATTTTATAAATATAGATAGAAAATATTATATATAGAACATATTCGAGAATATATATATATATATATCATCACCTCAAAATGGTTGTGTGTGCTTGAAAAAATATCATCACCTCAGAATTTAAGGGTCTATTTAGTTTAATTGTTTACAATAGTTAATAACTGATAGTGATTGCAGATAGCAGATAACTGATAAATTTGAACTGTTTGGTAAAATTTTGCTCTTTATTATTATTTATATCTCAAATGACCATTAATGATATTATTTATTTGTAAATATAATTTCATATATTTCTTGTAATATTTTTTTTAGTTATGCAAATTATTTAAAATATATATAATAATAAATAATAATTTATTGTCAGTAAGTTTTATATTATTAAAATAATTAATAAAAATTATTTAAAAATAAAATTCAAAATATAAATATTGTTGTATAATTTTTTAAAAATAATTATACGTATAAATATTATAATTTACAATAACATTTATTTAATTAAGAACTAAAAAAATAAATTATATATATTTAAATTAAATTAAGTTATTAATTATTTTTAATAAGGGTAAAATAGTCTAAATAAAAATAAATAAAAATAAGTTAACAGCTGATTAAAAAAAATTTCAAAATAGAACTTACCAAATCAACAACTATTTTAACTAAAATCAACTATCAATTGTTGATTTTAAAGTTTTATAAAACATTTAAATTATAATTGATTCAGAAAAAACCTGAATCAACTAAATAAACTGTCATAAAGCCTTTGTAGATAAAGAGTTGCCGGTTGTCTCTTAGCCAGTTTAGTGAGGAGGTCTGCCAATTGTCGACCTCCTATTTGGGATAATGATTTTGTTAATCTTTGCAAACTCAATTAAGTGTCTTATTTTTATTAAATTTTAGTGCATGATAGTGACTTTTTTTTTTTTCAATGACTTATTTTATCTTGTTCTAAATTAGGTTCATTTTCTTTAAACAACTTTTATATATGGGTGAGGAAATGAGAGTTCTTCACCTCTGCATTCGTCTACATACAAAATGGAGAACCATCTTGGCCAAAGTTGACTGGCTGAATGAGGTTCAATTCTTTTTCATATCACCAACATTAATATCATATCAAAATCTTAATAGAGAAAAAAAAAATTGTAATTGGGTAACATGTATAGAAATTGTTTTTTTTTTTTCACCACATGCATTTTTTTAATTGAATTATTGGTAGGCTAACACGTATACAAAATTTTTATAAAGTCTATTTTGCCAAAAATTAAAAAGTTTATAATTTTTGTCGTAATTTTTATTTTTAAAATTTTTTGTGAAGTTTTTTTATTTATTAATTTTTTTTTTGTAAATTTAGCAAAATATGTATTTTAGTGAATTTTTTTTTTTAAAAAAACACATGTAATATTGAAGGTAAGCTTTATTCTTCCCTAAATTGGCATTTGTATTTTTTATTTTAGTTGAAGTGTAAACTGTAATGATCAAGAAATTAAAATAAGTAAAATCAATTTATATAAAATAACAAATTTTAGTACCAATGAAGCTGCTTATAAGCTAGCTAGTTTAATCAACCTTAATTATATCTTATGAACTCATGGTGAATTGATGCAACTTTAATGATAACAATATTACAAAAGCGGCCCTTATGTTTCATCATGGATATAATTTAAGTATTGATAGAATGCATAACGATTTTTTTTTTTAAATTAAATAAAAATTAATTTTACAATCAACTATATAGTATGATTTGAATGTTAAATCCATGATATCTTTAAAAAAAATGACCAGTAAACCATTCTCTTATTCACATAAAATATAATATATTGGTAATAAAATTTTATATTATTACTATTATTTTAATTAGTGATAAAAAGGAGGACAATAGTCATTTAAAATTAGCACTTTTTGTTAATTTGCCTCCTTGATTTACAAATGACAACTTAGAGATTTCAGCTGGTTAATTAAAAGCAAAACTTATCAACACTTTTACACTATTTGAGGTGTCTTAATGATATTTTTATAAGTTTAGATGAAACTATTTAAAATTTAAAATCACTAAAAAATGTTTATAGGTGTTGAACTGAATTATGGAAAGTTAAAAGATTTGATTGTATATATTTTAGGAATTAAATTTCTATTTTATTTAGAAAGTTATTCTATTAATAATTAGAGTGTATAATTAAGTTTTCCATATATAGGTATATTTGACGTATAAATAAAGGATGTAACCTTTCTTGTGAATATACAATCTATACAATTCTCTTCAAATTCTCCCTTTTTCCTTTATTTTATTCTACATGGTATCCAGGTACACCCATTGAAATCGAATTAAATTTGTACTAAATCCTTTGGATTCATAACCCTTTGAAAATCCACCATGACAACTAAAAAGACATCCATTCTATTACATGGAACACCAACTTTCATTCAAACCCTTCAAGATCATTCTCCCTTTTCTATTAGACTTATACTCAATGATAGAAATTACCCTTTATGGTCACAACTCATGGAGATGCGAATTGGAGCCAGAAATAAATATGGTTTTCTTATTAGAACAATTCCAAAACTACTTGCCAGAGATAAAGCCTTAAAGGCTTGGCTCATTAATAATCACCAAGTAAAAATTTAGCTCATTGATTTTATGAGTCTAACATTGATGCAGAGATTTATCTGACTTTAAATAGCAAATGAGATATGAGATGCTATCTCTAAAGCCTTTTATGATGGATCAAATGAAACTCAATTGTTCTAGTTGAACTAAAGATCATTTACTACTCATCAAATATCATTTACTACTCGTTAGAATGGTAGGCCATTGTCTACATACTATAATGAGCTAGTTGGAATATTTTAGGAGATTGATGCTCGGATGAGTTCTCAAGGAGAGGATGTTAATGGAGTAGTATCACTCTACAAGCATATTACTATGCTTCAAACATATATTTCCTTGGTCGGACTTGACTTGGACTTTAATAATTCTCGAAGTGAAATACTATAAAAGGATCCACCTCTTGATCTTAAGTCAAGTTATGCATATGTGCATAATGATTAAAATTATGACAAACGATGGAGGAGTTGAAGGTTAAACTAGACAATGTAGTATTTGTAGCCGCTTTGACTCAACTACAATCTAAAGGGAAAACACTGAGTAAGTTAATACATGCACCTATACTTACTGTGATGAAAGTGAACACTCTGAGGAACAGTGCTAAGAAATTGTAGGCAACCTACAATGGTGGAATTTCAATAAAAAGCCTCATAAGAAACTTGAAAAAGCTACAATTGCCATATCTAGTGTCATTAAATCAAATGGTGACCTTAGTGAAACATCAAGTATAATAAATCTTACTCAGAATAATACATGGATTATTGATACAAGTGCTACTAATCATATGACAAACTCTGCTCATTATCTTACCTCTATCTGACCATCAACCCAATAAAATATTCTAACTGCTAATGGAGGAATATCACTTATTACTCATGAAGGATCAATATCTAACTCTAACTCTAACTCTCTTAGTTTAGATATTGTTCTTATTATTCCATCTCTTTCTTGTAACCTTCTATCTATTGGCCACATTACTGAAACCTCAAACTGTACTATCAAATTTTGGCCTAACTAATGTTTATTTTAGGATATTGCAATGCACTAGATTTTTGGCTCTAGTTTTAAATGTGGAAAGTTATACTATCTTGATTTGCATGGTGATCCAAGTCTACAATCAAGTCAAGTCAATAATGTAGTTAGAAGCAGCTTGAACAAAGAAAGAGTAATTATGTGGCATCATCGTCTTGGCCATTTATCTTTTAATTATCTTACAAAAATAAAGCTTGAATTATTTTTAAGTATTATAGACTTCGAATTCAAATGTGATATTTTTGAACTGGTTAAGAGCCACTAAAATTCATATGTACTGAGTTATTATAAAAATTTAGTTCCATTTATGACTATTTATTTTAATGTCTAAGGACTTGTTTGAATTCCCACTTTATTTGATATTCGATATTTTGCAACATTTATTGATGAATGTACTCGAATTACTTGGGTATCACTACTTCACAATAAGGGATATATGTATTCTATGTTTCAGGACTTGAACAAAATGGTGCCATGCAGTATTAGAGTCAAATCCAAGTCTTACAACCTGACAATGGTGGAGAGTATCTTAACTCAGCTTTTAAAATTTTTTTCCATAAGCATGACATTCGTCACCTAACTTCTTGGAACACCCCTAATAGAATGGTATAGTAAAATGAAACAATTAGCAACTATTGGAAGTGGTTTAAGCATCCTTATTTGACATGAATGTCCTTTGAGAATACCAAGGAGAAGCTGCCCATCTGCTGCTTATCTCATAAACTGAACTCCATTAAGAGTACTCAATTTTAAAACTCCTCTTTAGGAACTTCAAGAGCTTGTTTTTGCTCCATTTGTTCATCAAATACTTGGTAAACTAGATCTAGAAGCTGTCTAATGTATGTTTGTTGGATATGCATGTCAGGACCCGAACCCAAGGGGCATGTGACCAACACTAAGGAATGGGAAAGTTTAAAGCTACTGAAACCCGTAGTAAGCTTTAAAAGAAAAACGCAGAACATTTCACCTTTAAAAATTTACAGTGCAATAATTAAATCATGATGCACATTATTAAACTAATTTTTCTCAATTTAAATAAACCATACCATCATCATGCATAATATAGTAATAATCAGTTATACAAAATAATATCTCAGCGCATAAATCTCAAATACATAATATCCAAATTAAAGTTTGCAGTTATACAATTTCTCTACTACAGTACACAAATACTATTACAAGCACACAAACTATGTAGACCTACATAAGATAGCCAGTGAGGAAGCTACTCAATATAGGGAAGTAGGTCTAACAGAAGACTCCTAAAATCCTAAAAAAAATAAGTTGAGGGGAGTCAAACCTCACTGAGTAAGCTAATAAAAGAAATGAATGCAGTTTGAAAATCTCCTTTAAAATAGGTTCTTATGTAAATATAATATATTTATAATTTTATTCAAATCATTTGATATACATATAAGAAATTCATTTTTCAAAAGGAGTAATAAAATTTTAAATGCTTTTAAAACATTATAGTATAAAAAAACTAGGTAGAACCCTAGTCCTTAATTCTAACAGCCATTTGGCTCACTTATATCCAAGACTACCGGATCCCAAGAGCAAAGCATTACAAGGATGCACAATCCTAATCATGTCACTTAATCCAATATCACTGTCGGTGTCCGAGAGCAAAGCATCACCAGACCATTGGCCCTAGTGATTTAATAAATATAATCCAACTTTACTAGCGGTGTCCGAGAGCAAAGCATCACCAGACCTTTGGCCCCAGTATAAATCAATCTAACCAAATATCATATTATTGACGGTGTCTGAGAGCAAAGTATCACCAGACCTTCGGCCCTAGTAATATAATCAATGTAACCTAATACTTTACAGGTGTGCACACAGTCCTGATGAAACCCATCAGATAGGTTGTTCTACCATTATTTATTTAAAATAAATAAAGATAAATAAAACAAGGAAAATCACTATAAGTAAAAATAAAATAAACCAACTATAAATTAAGTCATCAAATACCATTTGAAGAATACTGAATTGAATCTTATAAAATTAAATTCATTAGAAATTTGTGTATATAATTTGAAAACCCAACATGCAAATCAAATATTAACTTTCAAGATGGATGCGCACCTCTACTACATCGTGTCCGACCTCGATCGGTAGACGCGACTAGAGGGGAGGCTAAAAGATAGAAAATAAAATGGCTATCAAAAAATAGATACCCTAACTTCTAGAATTTATAAAGAAGACTCGACTTGAACCCATAATTCAAAACTTAGGATCAACTAGATGTCACATTTTATGAGAAATCTATCAAAAATTCGGCAAAGTCTCCTATGTAAAAAGGAAATCCCTCTATAGAAGTATAATCAATCCTACAAGCAAACACACTTCTAAACTTCACAATAGCTCAACACCTCGTGTTGGGACCTCGAAGTACACAATTCCCAACCGTGGTTCACAGTACGCGATAAAAATAAATATTAAATAAAAACATAGTAAAATCCTTAAAAATCCACAAAAATAATTAAAATCCCACAATATAATTTAGTTAAACCTCAAAACACTAAACATAAATTTTTGTCACAATAGTAAATAAAATCTCAAATAATTTATATAATTTTATAAAAATCCAAATTTTCAAATATTCAATATAAATAGTCAAATTCGCATTTAAATATTCAATTAGTTTAAATATATTATAAAATTAGTTAAAAACCATTTAATCACAAAAATAGTAAATAATTTATTGTTTGAATATAATTTTTGAAAATTAGTATTAATTAGTTAAAAATGGTAAATAATTTATAAAAATTATTTTAATACCCTATAAAATTCTAAAATCATTTAAAACATATTATTTAACTATATTTTCAACCAAACTACACAATTAACCCACAATTCCAATGTTCACATAATATTAATACTTTCTTAAAAATTATATAAATTTACTAAACATTATTTTATTAATACTAAATTAATTAACATAATTTTTTTTTATATCCTCCATAATTAAAATCAACTAAAATAATTTAAAATCAATAAAATCTTACAAGAAATATACTATATAACAAAAAATATAGATAAACTAAAATAAACATGAATCAACCCAAAAATTACCCTAATATTAAAAAAATAAATTCTAAAAAAATAAACAAATATCATATCAATTAACCAAAAATTAAATCAAACTTGAATCATGCAAATCACTTAATTAACTAACAAATCAACTAACAATTAACCTAGATCAACTAAGAAACCAACCAAAAAAACTCTAATTAACAACTAACCTAATGTCTCCACCGAGAATGGGACTCAAGAACAAAGGAAGGAGGAGCTGCTGAAGGAGGAGCCGTCACTGGAAACTAGAGCTGCTACTATCTTCAGTGGTTGCAGGAGGTGGAGGGGCTGGTGTCGTGTGACAAAGGACTGGAAGGAGGTCCTGTTGTCTCTCGCGTGAAGAAGAAGAAAAAGCAAGATGGTGGTGGGTTCGATTTAGACAACAAGAAGGAGAATAAGCAAGCTGATGGTGGTGAAGATGGCTGTGAGGATGGTTTGAGCACAGGGAGGGGAAAGCAGAAGAAAAAATAGGAAGAAGGAATGTGGTCTACATTTTTTTATATTCAACACTAGCTTTTATCTAATGAAATAATAATAATAATAATAATAATAATAATAATAATAATAATAATAATAATAATAATAATAGTATATTAATAACTTTAACATTTTTAAATAATAGATCTTTATTTGACATAAATAAAAATTTTTAAAATAAGATAAATGAAAAATATACACAATTAATTATAATATATAAATGAAATTAAAATTTTTATTAACAATGTATATCCCAAAATATATTTATATTATATAAAATATCGGTAATTACAATCTTCCTTCCTTATAAGAATTCGTCCTCGAATTCAAAGAAAAGTAAGGAAAAACAATGTTTATTGATGAAAAAGATAGGGATAAGTAACTTGCATCTTTGATTCTATCTCCCATGTACAGTCTTCTGTTGTGTGGTTACTCCATATAACTTTTACTATTGGAAGTCCCCTGGAGCGAAGTTGACGAACTTGGCAATTTGCAATCACCACTAGATACTCCTCATAAGATAGATCTTCGTTAAGTTTCATAGCTTGAGGCTGAAGAAGGATCAGGAATACATTTTCTCAGCGTAGACACATGGAACACTAGGTGGATTCGAGATAATTCAGGTGGTAACACTAGTCTATAGGCCACTTCTCTAACTCATTATGGTATCTCGAAAGGTCCAATATATCTAGGAGCCAACTTACCCTTCTTACCGAACCTCATGACTCCTTTCATTAGAGATACCTTTAGAAACACCATATCTCCAACTAAAAAGGAAACATCTTTCCTTATAGGATTAACATAACTCTTCTGCCTACTAAAAGCTATCCTCAACCTCTGCTAAATGATAGGGACCTTCTCAGAAGTAATCTATACCAACTCTAGACCTATTAGATATCTCTCACTAATTTCCTAACACAAAGGTGATATGCACTTTCTACCATACAATGCTTCATATGAAGCCATTTCAATACTTGCATGATAACTGTTGTTATATGAAAATTCAATTAGTGGCAAGTGGTTATCCCATTGACCTCTAAAATCCATCACATACATTCTGAGCATATGCTCTAAAGTCTTAATGGTCCTTTCTAATTGACCATCAGTTTGAGGATGGAATCTTGTACTGAACTCTAACCTTGTACCCTAAGCTTTATGTAACTCTTGCTAAAAAACTTATGTAATAGTGGCTCTTCTATCATATATTATGCTCATTGGAACTCCATGAAGATAAATAATTCTGCTGACATACAACTGTGCCAACTTGTCAGTGGAGTATGTCTTCTTTATCAATAAAAAGTGAGTTGACTTGGTTAACCTATCAACTATCACCAAATTGCATCAAATCCACCAATCATTTAGGGTAAACTAGTCACAATATCTATAGCAATCATATCCCACTTCCACTCTGGGATAGGCATGGGCTATAACAATCCTGAGGGCCTCTGATGCTCTAGCCTCACTTGCTAATATGTGAGACACCTAAATACAAATTTTGCAACATCTTTCTTCATTCCATTCCAATAGTATATAGCCTTTAAATTATGATACATCTTGGTGGAACCTTGATGAATACTGTAAGTAGAAAAATGTGCCTCTTCCAAGATCTCTTTCCTCAGATCATCAATGTCTAGCACACATAACCAAGCACCCAAGCATAGAACACTTTCACTATTAATCATAAACTCTTTGGATTAACCCTGTTGCACCTCAAACATGATTCTCTATATCTATAGGTCCCTTCTTTGAGCTGCTTTAATTCTATCTAAGTACACTGATCGTACCTTGAACTGAGCAAAAAAGCATTTCTTAATCACTTTCCACTATAAACCCTAATCAATCAGCTCATGCAACTCCTGAATAATCGGCCTCCTTTAAATATTGATATGGGCAAGACTGCCTACTGATTTCCTGCTCAACGCATTTGCTACTACGTTCACTTTACCTGAATAGTAAAGAATCGAACAATTGTAATCCTTTAGAAGTTTCATCTATCTTCTCTGCCTTAGGTTTAAATCCCTCTACTTGAAGATATACTTTAAGCTCTTGTGGTTAGTGTATATTTCACAAGTGACACCGTATAGGTAATGGTTCCAAATCTTCAGTGCAAATATAACTGCTACCATCTCCATATCATGAGTAGCACAATTCTGCTCGTGCTTCTTCAACTGTCTTCAAGCATAAGTAACCACTCTGCCATTCTATATTAGCACATAGCCTAATCCTACTCGGGAAGCATCATAATACACTGTGTATCCATCTCCATCAAAAGCTAATGTTAGCACTAGAGCCGAAGTTAATAAATCCTTAAGCAACTGAAAATGCTCCTCACATCTATCCATCCACATAAACTTAATATTCTTTTGGGTCAGTCTGTTCAAAGGCATAAATCCTTCACAAATCTCCTATAATAGCTCGCCAAACCTAGAAAACTTCTCACTTCTATAACTGTTGTGGGTCTTGGCCACTCAATGATTGCCTCTATCTTCTTGGGATCCACCTGAATGCCATCTTTGGATACCACATGGCCTAAGAATGCCACTTTGTCTAACTAGAACTCACATTTTGAAAACTTAGCATACAACTAGTGCTCTGTCAAAGTCTGCTACACCAATCTTAAATGCATTGCATGCTCTGCCTTATTCTTGGAATAGACTAGAATAACATCAATAAACACAATAAAAAAATTAGTCCAAGAATGGCCTAAACACCATGTTCATCAAGTCCATAAAGGCTACTAGGGCATTAGTTAACCCAAAGGACATCACTAAGAATTCATAGTGGCCATACCTAGTCCAAAATGTTGACTTGGGTACATCCTCACTTTTAATCCTCAGCTGATGATACCTAGACCTCAAGTCAATCTTGGAGAAATATTGAGCTCCTTGCAATTGATCAAACAAATCATCAATCTTAGGGAGTGGATACTTGTTCTTGATGGTAGCCTTATTCAATTGTCTGTTGTCAATACAGAGTCAAAGACTACCATCCTTCTTCTTCACAAAAAGAACTAGAGCACTTTAAATAGATGTGTTAGGCCGAATAAACCCCTTATCCAATAATTCTTGTAATTGCTCCTTCAGCTCCATTAGCTCTGCAAGCGCCATCTTATAAGGTGGCATAGAGATAGGATCTGTACCAAGCACATCATTAATATAAAATTCTATCTCTCTATCCGGTGGCAATCCAGGTAACTCCTCTAGAAAAATATCTAAGAATTCATGTACCGCTAGCACCCTTTCTACTGATCCCATTTCTACTTGAACATCTCTAACTACAGCTAGATAGCCTTGACACCCTCTACTAAGCATCTTCCTAGTTGTAATAGCAGAAATAAGGTTATGAGGGATGGAACTCTCATTACCTCTGAATCTGAATTCCTCTTCATCTAGAATTTTGAAAATTACTTCTTTCACTCGACAGTCCATAAAATTATAATACTGGGACAACTAATCCATTCCCAAAATCACATTAAACTCAATCACATCCAGAAGGACCAAGTCAGCTAACAACTCTCTACCTTCTACCAACACATGACAAGATGGAAAGAATATGTCCGTTTCTAACTCATCACTAAGCGGAGTTAAAACAGACAAAGGAAAACTCATGTTGGATGGAAGACAAGCCACTTTTGAAGCAAACAAAGGAGATACAAAAGAATACATAGCTCCTAAATCAAACAAAACTCTACCCTTAGAATAATAGACTGGAATAATACATGTTATCACTACATTGGATGCATGTGCATCCTGAGAAGTCAATGTAAAAAATCTAGCCTATCCACATCCTGATTGTTATAAGGTGAACGGCTGAGTATGTCCTCTGCCTCGGCCCTACTGACTCATAAACTAAATCGATCACTGCTGAGGGTGCATGGGTGTCTGATACTACTGAGGTACTTGCTGCAAAGGCTAGATAATATAAGGTGAAGATCCTTGAACAAAAGGCTGGAATCCATAGTTCAAACAGGCTCTAGCAAAGTATCCAAACTGACCACATTTGAAACATGCTCCTGGCATTAAGTGATAAAGACCTTAATGTACTCGCCCACACGTGGCACACGCACTAGATCTAGACCCATAACTGCCATGTTCGGAGCTCTATCCACTACTCCTACTGGCACTACAACCAAATCTAGTAGCCTTACTACTCCTGAGATCCTGAGTAAAATGGTGCCTACTAGTCTGATGTGCTCTAAACTATCTGCTCTATTGAGAAGGACCTACTGACTGAGTACTCATGCTTCCTATCTGAACCACTGGCTGCTGCACCTTCTGAATAGGTTTGATAATGCCACTATTATAAGGATCAAGTATGGTGCCATGTCAGATATGTCTCTACTCTAGCTATCTTACCTCCTCCACAACACTCTCCAAACTATGACCCTCTGGTCGAATGCCAATATATGTTGGGCCTAATCGAGTCATATATAGCTCAACTACTCTGGCAACATCTTGCCTCACATCCTCAGCATGTCTTATCAATTTGTAGAACTCTTGAGTATAGTCCTCAACTAATCAATCTCTCTTGTCAATATTAAGCAATTGCCATCTATAGTTCTCTCTTATAGCTGAAGGACAGAAGAACCTTATAAAATGCTCCTTAAAACCCAACCAAGTCATTGTGGTCATGAACGGCTGGATAAATACATAAACTAGTCCTGAGCTGCAATTGAGATAGATAACTCCACAATCATGATCCTCTGATAATCAAAATACCTTGATCTGGTCTTGGACTCAATGGTGTTAATAAAATCTAGTGCGTATCCAGTACCATCAAAATGAACTCGTCCAACCCTGGAGTATAACAATGCAATATTTGCATCAAACATCTCTTGATTCTATTGTTGAAGCATCTACTGCACTACAGGCATTTCCTGATTAAGAGCTGACAAGCCCTGATTAATGCCTGCCATGCTAGCTTCAAAAGCTATAGGATCCATTAATGGAATCTTAAGCTCTACCTGAGGCTGATCCTGCCTTTGAGCTACTGCTACTCTGGCTTTGCCCTTACCTCTACCTCTACCCCTACCTCTAGGTTAAGGGGCAAGAGCAAGAATCTCATATTGAAATGACTGTTCACTGTCATCATGCTCTGCATCAGCAGCAGGGGTATTCCGAGCATCCCTCATTCAGAAAAGATAAGAAAACTCAAATTCAAAATAAAATAAGAACACAAACTCAAACACAGAATCCTTAGGATAAGAAATCAACAAGTGATAGTTAACAACCTAAGTACCGCAGTAACATGAGAAAAGATAGACATCGACAGTTAAAAGCATGAAAAATGAGCCAAAGCTCTGATACTAACTTTATCATGACCTGAACCTAGGGAGCACATGACCGACACTAGGGAATGGGAAAGCTTAAAGCTACTGAAACCCGTAGTGCGCCTTAAAAGAAAAACATGGAGCATTTTACCTTTAAAACTTTACAATGCAATAATTAAATCATGATGCACATTATCAAACTAATTTTTCTCAATTTAAATAAACCATAACATCATCATGCATAATATAGTAATAATTAGTTATATAAAATAATATCTCACTGCATTAATCTCAAATACATAATATCCAAATTAAAGTATGCAGTTATACAATTTCTCTACTACGGTACATGGACACTTACAAGCACACAAACTATGTAGACCTACATAAGATAGTCGGTGAGGAAGTTACTCGGCATAGGGAAGTAGGTCTAACAAAAGACTCCCAAATTTCTAAAAAAAATAAGTTGAGGGGAGTTAGACCTCACTGAGTAAGCTAATAAAAGAAATGAATGTGGTTTGAAAATCTCCTTTAAAATAGGTTTTTATGAAAATATAATATATTTATAATTTTATTTAAATCATTTGATATACATATAAGAAATTCATTTTTCAAAAGTAGTAATAAATTTTTAAATGCTTTTAAAACATTATAGGATAAAAAAAATAGGTAGAACCCTAGTCCTCAATTCTAATAGCCAATCGACTCACTTATATCCAAGACTACCTGATCCCGAGAGCAAAGCAACACTAGGATGCACAACTGCAGTCACGTCACTTAATCTAATATCACTAGCAATGTTTGAGAGTAGAGCATCACCAGACCATTGGCCCTAGTGATTTAATAAATATAATCCAACTTTACTGGAAGTGTCTGAAAGCAAAGCATCACCAAACCTTCACCCCCAATATAAATCAATCCAACCAAATGTCATATTACTAACGGTGTTCGAGAGCAAAGTACACTAGACCTTTAGCCCCAATAATATAATCAATGTAACCCAATACTTTACCGGTACGCACACGGTCCTGATAAAACCCATCAGGTAGCCCATTCTACCGTAGTTTATTTAAAATAAATGAAGATAAATAAAATAAGGAAAATTGCAATATGTAAAAATAAAATAAACCAACTATAAATTAAGTCATGCAATACCATTTGAAGAATACTAACTTGAATCTCATAAAATTAAATTCATTAGAAATTTGTGTATATAATTTGAAAATCCAACATGCAAATCAAATATTAACTTACAAGATGGATGTGCTCCTCTACTACATCGTGTCCGACCTTGACTGGTAGACATTACCGGAGGGGCAACTAAAAGACAAAAAATAAAATGACTATCAAAAAATAGAAACCCTAACTTCTATAATTTCTAAGGAAGACTCAACTCGAACTCAGAATTTAAAACATAGGATCGACTTAATGTCACGTTTTATAAGAAATCTACCAAAAATTCAGCAAAGTCTCCGCTCTAAAATGGACATCCCTTTACATAAGTAGAGTTAATCCTACAAGCAAATACACTTCTAAACTTTACAATAGCTCAACACCTTAAGTTGAGACCCCGAACTACACAATTCCCAACTGAGGTTCACAATATGCGATAAAAATAAATATTAAATGAAAATATATTAAAATCCTTAAAAATCCACACAAATAATTAAAATGCCACAATATAATTTAGTTAAACCTCAAAACACTAAATATAAATATTTTTCACAATAGTAAATAAAATCTCAAATAATTTATATAATTTTATAAAAATCCAAATTTTCAAATATTCAATATAAATAGTCAAATTCACATTTAAATATTCATTTAGTTTAAATATATTATAAAATTAGTTAAAAACTCATTTAATCACAAAAATAGTAAATAATTTATTATTTGAATATAATTTTCAAAAATTAGTATTAATTAGTTAAAAATGGTAAATAATTTATAAAAATTATTTTAATACCCTATAAAATTCTAAAATCATTTAAAACATATTATTTAACTATATTTTCAACAAAACTACACAATTAACCCACAATTCCAATATTCACATAGTATTAATACTTTCTCAAAAATTATATAAATTTACTAAAAATTATTTTATTACTACTAAATTAATTAACATAAATTGTTTTTATATCCTCCATAATTAAAATCAACTAAAATAATTTAAAATCAATAAAATCTTACAAGAAATATACTACATAACAAAAAAATATAGATCAACTAAAATACACATGAATTAACCCAAAAATTACCCTAATATTAAAAAAAAAAAATTCTGGAAAAATAAACAAATATCATATCAATTAACCAAAAATTAAATCAAACTTGAATCATGCAAATCAATTAATTAACTAACAAATCAACTAACAATTAACCTAAATCAACTAAGAAACCAACAAAAAAAAACTCTAATTAACAACTAACCCAATGTATCCACCGAGAATGGGAGTCAAGAACAGAGGAAGAAGGAGCTGTCATAGGAAATTGGAGCTGCTATTGTCTTCAGTGGCTGCAGGAGGCGGAGGGGCTGGTGTCGCGTAACAGAGGACTGGAAGTAGGTGCTGCTGTCTCTTGCATGAAGAAGAAGAAGGAAGAGTAGGATGGTGGTGGCTTTGGTTCAAACAGCAAGAAGGAGAAAAAGCAAGCTGATGGTGGTGAAGATGGCAGTGAGAATGGTTTGAGCCAAGCAGGTGGAGAAGCATAGGGAGGGGAAAGCATAAGAAAAAAATGGGAAGCAAGAATGTGGTCTACATTTTTTTTATTCAACACTTAATAATAATAATAATAATAATAATAATAATAATAATAATAATAATAATAATAATAATAATAATAATAATAATAATAATAATAATAATAATAACTATTATTATTATTATTATTATTAGTAGTAGTAGTAGTAGTAGTAGTAGTAGTAGTAGTAGTAGTAGTAGTAGTAGTAGTAGTAGTAGTAGTAGTCATAGTAGTAGTCGTAGTAGTCGTAGTAGTAATTATATACCCATAATAATAATAATAATAATAACACCAAAAATTACTCAACCACACACTTTAATAAATAATCAACTATTCCATAAATATATGTGTGTGTGTGTGTGTGGATACATACATACATATATACCCATAAAATACAAATACACACACAGAATAATAATAAAAATAACCCTAATTAAAATAATAATATTAATAACAATAGAAATAATAATAATGACTATTTAAAAATATCGGTGGTGTTATGATCCATATACTAAGAAGATGGATGCAACTTAGGATGTTTAGTTCGATGAAAATGTACCATACTCTTCTCCATCTGAGTGCTCTCTTAAGGGTGAGAGAATTCAGAACATTTTTTAAGATAATACTTAAAGCATCTCACCTGATCATACAATAATTTTAAGCATCCCACCTAAAGATAGTCTAGGTGTCTTGCTTAGACTTGAAACTAATTAAGATAGCACATCTTCCCAGTCAACATTAGAAGCTAAAAAAACTTTAGAGTTCACAATGTGGTAAACTCATCTCCTTTAGTAACCCCAAATATCGAGCCTTATTATCCTTCAAGAATAAATATATTCATTTAAAGCACCTAAAAAGAAGCAAATCTACAACATCAACATAATCATGAAGAATTCGTCATGATTATTTCAATCAGGAGCACCAAGATAGGATTTTGAATTTTTATACTTTCATGATCATGACACTAGTGGTGACAATCTTTCATGATCATCGTCACTGGTGATGACTGGCTTCGGGGAATTCTTGAAAATTTCCAACTTTGATTTTTGTAATTTTTCTAGAAAATTTTTTCTAATGATTGGGAATCCCTTGTGATCACTTATAATGAAAATTTCCATTATTTTTCACCAAATCCAACTTTAGGTTTTGCCATAAAAATGCGATCATTGATTTTCCCTTTCGTCATAGTCATGATGCATTAATCACTATTTGTGCCACATATGACATCTGATTATTTCAACTTTAATAAACTTGAATGAAAACACTTAAGCACACATATTAAATATACTTTTACTTTATCATTTGTGACCATAAAAAATGACTATTTTATCCCTCAAGGTTCAACAAGACTTATAATTGGTATTATGTTTGGTTATTTATTTCTGTTATCAGAAAGCAAATTTTATCTGAATATGCTTGTCCTTACTCCAAAAAATGAAAGGAAATCTATACATCTACCTAAAAAATTTCATTAAAAAAAATTTCCTTTTGAAAAAGACTACTTATGTGAAGATGTGTACATGTTCCTATTTTTTTTTACAAGCAAATAGTTATTTAATTTTTTTCCATGAAGATTCAATAGCATGTAAATTATATAATAAAAAAAATATTTTTATCCTTTACTATAAAAATAATATATTTTGAATCATTAGTGATAACTAATGTTTATATTTTTGCTCTGATAGAATAATGACGGAGTTTGATATTTAGACCCGCTAATCAACATGAATTACGTAAGTTAGAACTACTAAGGACTTGGCAATCCTCGAGTAGTTCGAGCTTTATGACATTTAGTAAAATCTCAAAGGCCTATTCTTTTATTCCCTATAGAAACCATTATTGATGATTCTCATTTTAAAAGTCTTCATGTTCAACTTAATTTTCAAAATAAATTTTTTGTTTCAAGAGTTGGTAAAGGTGGTGGGTTTGTTTTTTTTGGCTTTCTTTTATAAATTATGATGTTTGTAGCTATTCTACTAACCACATTGATCTGGTTATGCATGATCATTCTTTATATGATTAGAGACTCACTTGCTTTTATGGCCATCCAGAGCATAATAAACGTTAAGATTCATGAGCTCTTTTACAATAATTTTCTTTGTCTTCCTTTTTACCTAGGTGTGTATTTGGGGATTTCAGTAATCTTCTTTCTAATTATGATAAGTTGAGTGGTTTACCTTATCTGAATTGGCTATTAAGTGGTTTTAAAAATGCTATCACGATATGTTCTCTTATTGAACTATATTTGGTTAGGGCACAATACACTTGGGAGAGGGGTAGGGGTTCTATGGTGTGGATCAAAGAAAACTAGACCTTGCTTTTAATTCCTCTACATGGCTAATCATTTCCTTTTTTCTAAACTCAAGGTGTTGATGGCACTTATATATGATCATTTACTCATTATATTGTCATGATCTTCTGGCTCTTTTATTAAAATTAGTAAACATTTTAAGTTTGAGAATGTTTAGCTTAAAGAAGTAGGCTTTATGTGGATTTTAAAGAGTTTTGGGCTTCCTTTAAATTCAAGAGATCTTTTGTTTAAGTTGAAAACTTCTTCTTTTTTAATTACTCAAGAAAGGGATGTGTTAAATAAATTTAAATAATAGATTTTAGATTGTAAAGCTCGTATCAACCTAGTCAAAGATGGTATGGATGATGACTCTAGAAAACTTTTTGTTGAGGCTAAAAAATATTTAAATAGTTTATTAGAGAAAAGGAAATTTATTGGAAACAATGTTCTAAGATTTTTTGGGTTATGAAGGAGGATTGTAATTCTAAATTTTTTTATGTTATTACTTTAACTAGGAGATGGACCAATAAAATTTTAGGGCCTCAAGATGAAATGGGTGATTTGAAGGTGGATCAAGATTCAATGGGAAAGCTTGTTCTAGATGATACGAAAGTGATTAACTTGTACTAAACCCTTATTCAGTCTTAATAACGTTGTCAAGGATCATTCATAAATCAAGCAAAAAGAAACTCTAATCCTTAACAACACCCTTAAATAACTGGTACTTAAGAACCTTAATTATAAAGATTAAAGGTTGTTTAATATAAACTTAATATTAACAAATTTTATTTTAAGTCTAAATTAAATTAGGTTTGAATGCACCAAGCCTTCACTGGATAAATTCACTAAGTTCTTTTAAGAACAAAATAAAAGGACTTTAACCTCACAAGAATTTAAGTTTAATTGATAAAACTTCATTTAAAATTCATAATACATTGCTATGGCCTTTATATAGGCATGTAAACATCATAATCCTTGAAGGATAGGTTTTCTTACTTATTCCTAAAGACTTATATAAAGGAAAATCCTTAACTAAATAGGATTCCTTAAAAAATATGAAAACTAATGACAATTAATAATAACTAAGTACTGAAAAGTAAAATTGATAACTCATGATGATTAAGCATTGAAAAGTCAAATTGACAACTCATGACAACTAAGCAAACAACTAATGACAACTAAGCTTTAAAGCATGCCATGTTACATGTCATGTAGGATGTTGACTCATTGACTTTGACTTATTGACTCCTTAACTTCAATTTGGAACATCCTTGAATCTTCTCAAATCTTTTAGAATCTTCTTGGATCTTCCTTATTGACTCCAAAATAGAAAATAACCTAAAAATTCATCCAAGCTTTTATACTTGAGTTTATTAATGTATAAACTTCATAAATTAATGAAAATTCTTCACAAATTACTCCAAGCTAAGCCTTTTCATACTCTTTAGTCTATCCAATGTTTTAAGCATATAGAACATTGATTAATATATAATTTGCATGTGAACCCTTTTGAGGCTTATATCATTCCCTCCCTCTTAAAGATGATTCGTCCTTAAATCATACCCATGTTCTAAAGTTAATAATTTCATAAATCCTCCAGGGTCAAACGTAAACTCCTTGATTGAAATCCTCTCCTTTGAAGTAATAATCCACACAATAACATGAACTTGATTACACACTTGGAATATAGAACTTGTATTCATAAACTTGTAAGAATTGAATACTTATTGCTTCCTTCTAAATTTTAAACATGAATATCTTAAGTTCTTCTTGCTATGAATGCAGACTCCATAGATTCCCTTGAAAGAAATAAGATATTATTGCTTTTTCTCATACTTTATGTAAGGAAAGAAATCTTCAAAGGGATTGTTAACCTTGCATTGCATTTCAACAACATCATTAAATGGATCTTTATATGGCTTCAAGGTTTGCAAAACAACTTTCAAAACACTAGAAAAAAAAGATTAAAGTTGTTAGTATAATCATGATAAATAAGCATCTCCTTATTCATTATAATGCTCTCAATCTCCAGCTTCCTCTTTTGTGCATAAACTTTTAGATTTTCCTCTTTATAGTGCACTTTTGACAACTTGTTGACTAGTTAACCCTTCTACAAGTTCATTAGATTGCTCAAAACTTTGTGAATACTCCTTATTAGCTTCAATAACATGAAAATTTTCCTTAAAATCTCTTCTAAATATCTATAATTTCTTATCAATTTGTTTACTAGGTTGCACACTCTTGCCATTATCTTCAGCTTCTTACAATATTTCATCAAGGATTTTAGCATTGTTTTGCTCCAACACCTCTACAATTTCTTCATCAACTATATTTGTTTCAAAATCGTTGTTCACACTTTCTTCATTCACCAAAAAATGAATGTTTTCATCCTTTTTAATAACCTAATAATTTACTTCAATGCATAATTACTCTTCAAATTTCTTACCTTGTTCACTTAACCCATTTTTAACACTTAATGCACTTAACTCAATTTTAATACCCAACTCACTCTTTTCTTTTCTTTTCTCTCATCTTCATAGGTTTAATACCCAACTCACTCTTTTTTTTTTCTTTTCTCTCATCTTCATAGGTTTCACTTTCTAAAGTTTTCTTACATGAAGATTGAATGCTCAAGTATTCAAAAACTAACTTTGTAGGTAAGGTTTCAAGTTGGCACTCTTTCCCTTTATTCTTCTCCCTAACTTCTCTCTTAACCACTTCAATTACTTTAAAATTCTTCAAACTTTGTTTTGTCCTTTGAAAGTGATTATGCAAATCCGTATAATAATGATTTGGCATAAACCTCTTTCATATTATAGTCTTCATCTCTAGCCATGTAGAGATATCTTCTTCTCAATAATGCCTCCTTGAGATCACTAGTTGATTCCACCAAACTAATGCATAGTCCAATAATGCAATGGTTGCAAGCTTGAATTTATTTTCCTTATAGTAGTTGTGATAATTAAACATAAAATCTACTTTCTTTTCCCATGCTAGATATGTTTTGGGATCACTTCTGCCATGGAAATTAGGTATCTTCATATTTACACTCCTAATGTTGCTATCTTACTTATTATGCCCTTGAATGCTCTCATTAACAAACTCATCATTATCATCATGCCATCTCCCTTTACAAACTTTTTTAAGCGTGATTTGAGTTGTAATATTGATGTTATTGGTGGTGGTTGTAGTTTGGCTTTGCTTTAACCTCCTTATTTGCTCTTAAACCTTTTGATGGCTATTAACAATTAACTCATTTGTTCTTTCATCGCCTTTATAAAGAGTTTCCATTCTGAATCTTTTTTAGCCTCTTTCGAACCTAACATATTATAAACAAATAAATAAAAGAAAAAAAAACCTCATAAGTAATATTCCCTCACATATTTAAACTTAAAGAATGTCACTTAACATTCACATTTCACTCAATTAAGCTTTTACCCTCTTATGAGCTTACCACTTGACTTTTACCTCTCAAATTCCTTTCTTATAGTTCTTATCAAACTTAAGTTACTAGTTATCAAATTAAGCTCAATACAAAATAAATAAAGAAAAATTAAACTCAAATTTGACTACAAGAGTGAAAGAAAATGCCATAAACAAAGAGAATATCTAAATAAAACTTATACAAATGTGGTTATCTTGTACCAAACCCATATTCAATCTTGATGTCTTGCTAAGGATCGTTCAATGAATCAAGCAAGAAAACTCTAACACCTAATAAGACCCTTAAATAACCCATACCTAAAAACCTTAGTTACAAAGAATTAAAGGTCGTTCAATGAAAACCTAATATTGAACTAAGCCAATCTTAAGTTTAAATCAAACTAAGTTTGAAAGTACCAAGTCTTTACTTGATAATTCCAAGAGTTCTTTTAAGAACTAAAGAAAGGACTCTAACCTCTCAAAATAAATGACATTAATTAAAGAAAATTCAACAACCCTCTTTATAGTCCTAAACAAGCTATTTATAATGTTATTAGAACAATGGGTAAAATAGACATTAATGATGGCTGAATAACATGCATAAAAACACTAAAAATATTAAGATGGTTCTATTATGCATGGCCATGCTTAAATTACACATGGTCATGTGTAATTCCAAGTATAAAAAGATAGTAACTAGGTATGGCTATATCAAAGGCACTACAACCATGTCTGCCAACATCAATCAGGCGTGGCCATGTCTAAACATATTCACAACCATGTATGAGCCTTTATCCTTTGAAGAAAACCTAATTATCCAAAATAATCTTCATAAATGTTATAGCTCTTGGTCTTAGATTTCTATAGCCTTTTAAATCACCTTAATCCAACTTCTATAGCAAACATTATGAGCAAAATATCAAAGCATGCCACCAAGGTACAAAGGTCAAGAATCAACTCAAAGTTGCTTTAAATCAGGCACAACCATATGTTTAGCTTGAACTTGAATTAAATGAACACAATGAAGCTCTTTCTCATATTGGATCTTAGTTTCATTTGTATCATACCATATGGACTTCACGAATACTTGTAAAGCATTTTTAAAATTCTTAGTTCTAGCCCTTGTAATTAGTCCATTGTACTTGCGTGAATCACTATGCTTGGTGCTTGCTTAGTTTCCATCTCCCTCCTTCCTCAGGAAGATTTGTCCTTGAATCATTAACCTCAATAAAATCAAAAGGAGATAAGTTAGAAACATTAAAAGTCATACAAACCCCATAATCACCAGCTAAGTCAATTTTATAAGCATTATCATTAATCCTTTATAGAACTTGAAAAGGACGATCACCCCTAGGATTTAATTTAGACTTACATAAACTAAGAAACCTTTCCTTCCTAAAATGAACCCAAACCTAATCACCTACTTCAAAGATTACTCTCGCATGCCCTTTGTTAGCTTTTGGGCAACTATTGAATTCCTTTGTTTGATATATATATGCACTTTTTCATGTAATGCCCTAACAAAATCAGCTTTTTTTTTACAATTTGGATCAACTCCTATATTACTGGCAAAGGAGAAAAATTTAATGGACTCAAAGGAATAAAACCATAAACAACTTCAAAAGGACAATAATGAGTAGATGAATGCACATTATGATTATAAGCAAACTCAATATGTGGCAAACATTCTTCCCATAATTTCAAGTTCTTTTTAATTAATGTGCACAACAATTGTCCTAATGTACGATTTATTACTTCAGTTTGACCATCAGTTTAGGGGTGACATGTAGTAAAAAACAATAACTTAGTCCCCAATTTACCCCACAAAGTCTCATAAAAATAATTAAGAAATTTAGCATCTTTATCACTAACAATAGTTCTAGGCATACCATGTAATCGCATAATTTCTTCAAAGAAAATATTAACAACATTTAAGGCATCATCAGTTTTATGACAAGCAATAAAATGTGCCATCTTGGAAAATCAATCCACAACCATAAATATCGAATCATTACCATATTTAGACCTAGGTAAACCCAAAACAAAGTCCATGGAGATATTAACCCAAGGCATACTAGGTATAGGTAGTGGCATAGACAACCTATGAGGCTTGGACTTAGATTTAGCTTACTTGCACATAATGCACTTATCACAAATCCTTTGAACATCAATGCGCATATTAGGCAAATAAAAGTGATCATGCAAAACATGTAAAGTCTTAATAATACCAAAATGTCCCATTAATCCACCTTCATGCACTTCCCTAACTAAAAGTTCATGTATGTTATTCGTACGCACACATAATTGATTATCTTTAAATAAGAAACCATTATGCCTATAGTATCTTTCAAATGCAACATTTTCATAAAAAACATAAAATTCAGCAAAGTCATAGTCATTAGCATATAAATCCTTTATATATTCAAAACCCAATAACTTGGCATAAAAAATGGAAAGACATGTATACCTTCGAGATAACACATCGACAATTATATTTTTTGCTTATACCTTATGACGTATGGAAAAGACTTAATAAACTTACTCTATTTAGCATGTTATTTGTTAAGATTTTGTTATCTTTTTAAGTACTTTAAAGATTCATGGTCCGTATGAATCACAAACTCTTTGGGCCACAAGTAATATTGCCATGTTTGAAAGGTTAGAACTAACACATACATCTCTTTGTCACATGTGGGATTCTTCAAGGCTACTCCATTCAACTTTTCACTAAAGTAAGTAATTGGCTTTCATTTTTGCATAAGTATAGCTCTAATACCCAAACCTTATTGGGATTTCGTGATACAAACGCAATGAAAAATTAAAATTTTATCACATTCACAAACTTGGATCCATGTAATTCGACTACTTGATTAAATCTAGAGTTTTAAGAATCTCACCAAAATGCAGAAGAGGCAAGATTTTCTGGAAGGATGAGAGGAGGTTCACATTGGTGACACCTTACCTCGAGCTTTTTGCTTTAGTTGTTTGGATCAAGACGTCTCCAAAAGGATGCTTCTTCTATAGGTATTCACACGAATAAACCTTCATAAAACGAATTGGAGTGTGTGCTAGTAACCTTCTTGATTGTCTCACAAATCAAGAACGAAAGAAAAACTCTATGTTTGTTTCCTAGGAAGAGAGAAAACCATTTTGAAGGCAAGGAAAAAAAAACTCTTAAACCCTAGAGAATATAACATATTTATAGACTCCAAATTAGGGTTTCACCTACCAAAAACCTTTTTGGTAATTTCCTTTTATTACATTCTGACTTTGTTTTAAAAATAAATAAGAAATAACATCTTATTTATTTATTTATTTAAGATAAAATTTATTTAAATTAACATTTATCTTAAATAAATAAACAAATAAATAAATAAAACACTTTAATTATTTATTTCCATAGAGTTTATTTTGGGCTTATTAAACCATAATCATTTTGGGCTTGTTCTAAGTGTGTGACCCTATAGGTTCCCATAACATTGGCAGTGGGCCTAAATCTCTATTTAGGCTTACAAGTCATAAGTGGCCTCTAGCAAGACATTATGACTACCCATGTAATACCCTACGCTTTAATTAAATAAAGTAATTTTTTTTGAACTTGTATTGTTCATAAATAATTTTAAATTATATTATACAATTGTTAATTATTTTGCTATCTAATGGAGATATATTTATGCTAATATTATTTTAGGGTTATTAATTTATATGAGTATTATTTTATTATTATTTAAAAATGACATTTATTATTATTATTATTATTATTATTATTATTATTATTATTATTATTAAACTACATGAATTTCATGGTTATTTCATGTGTGTTACTAAGTATATATATATATATATATATATATATATACACACACACACACACACACACAAACATACTACATACATATACATATATATATCCAATAATAATTAATACACACATATATAAAATAATAATTAAACCCTACTTATATATATATATATGTGTGTGTGTGTGTGTATATATATATATATATATACAAAAAAAATAAAATAGAAGCTTACCTCTCAAAACCTAAAGACCCCAAGCCGCTGCCCACCTCCCCATTTCCGCCCGTCACCACCTCTGTCTTCCCTCTCACCATGCCGCCCCCATCACTGCCCGGAGACCCCATCTCTGCCGTGGATAGACGCTCACAGGTTGTTGATGCTGTTGTTGTTGTTGTTGTTCTTCTTCTTCTTCTTCTTCTTCTTCTTCTTCTTCTTCTTCTTCTTCTTTTCTTCTCTCCTGGCAGCCAACTTCCCTTCCTCTTAGCTACGACTTGCTGCTCCATCTCCTCCATTTTTTTCAGTGGCAGCAAGCTTCCCTTCCCCCCTTGCCCTTCAAGCTTGATAGTAAGTGGTACTTCCCCGACCTCCTTCTTCCTCCCTTGATCTCGTTATTCTTGGTATTTTTTTTGGTTATTTATGGTTGTTTAGAGATTTAGGAGGTTGATTTTAATTTTGTTAATCTTAGTGAGTGTGTAATTTTTTTTAGAATTTTATTTGAATTTTATGTGATTTTATTTGGTAATTAGTTGGTTTAGTTAGTTATTAATTGAGTTTAAGTAGTAATTAGGTTAATTAATGTTAATTATTTGTAATGTATTGATGTTTATTTAAGATGTTTTAGAAATTATAGAGTTAATTATGAATTTTGTAAATTTTGGGTATTTAATGAATATTTTTATTAATTTAGAAAATTTTTGTAAAAAATTATGAAATTTTGATAATTGATATTATTATTAAATGTTATTAATTTTAGAACTTAAATTATGGTTTTTGTGATTTTCAAACTATTTTTATAAATATTTTTAAGTTTATGTCAAATGCGAATTAATACATTAAATTATATTTTTAAAACTAATTAGTAGCTATTTATATTTTTTTTAATTATATTAAGATGTGTAATGTAAAGAAATGATTTAATTATGCTTGTATAATTTTTCAAGGAGTTTTTTTAAATATTAATAGTGTATTATATAAGTTGTATATTATAAGGATAAAAACATCATTTTTGTTAAATATAGTTAAATAATAAATTTTGGTTGGTCTTAATAATAATCAAGGAATTTAAAAGGATTTTTTTTGACAAATTATCTACTAATTTAAACCAATTAACTCTAATTTCTCAAAATCAATTTTAATAATATATTAGGTGTTATTTTGAATATTATGTGTATTTTTCTATTATTTGGATAAATATGTAATTTTATGCTAATTATAATTTAAAAAAATATTTTAATTGGCTTTATTAACATTTAAGAGGTTTAGAGATATATTTTTATATATGTATTAATAGATCATTTTCATTAAGTAATAGTAACTTTGAGTGTTGTTCATATATATATATATATATATATATATATATATATATATATATATAGATGTTGGTTTGTGAAATTTTATTTTTTTTAAAAAATCTATATTGATAGATGAATTCTTGACTATGGCTAATCATTGTTGTGATGTGTATTTTTGGGAAAATAAATGATATAATTTTTATGATGTTTTTGTTGGATTGTGATCTTGGTCGGGGCTAAGTGTAGTTCTGGAAGCCCGACTCGAGTGTGAATGTCTGCGATTATTAGAAGTGCATTTTTATGCAGGTTTGCCTTTGGTAGAGAGATGTCCATTTTACAGAGGAGACTCTGCCAAAATTTCGATAGATTTTCTCGTAAAATGTGATATTCATAATAAATTTCTACCATTAATTAGGCTTTTTCCTGTCTATCGAGTCTTATCCAGTCTTCCTCAAGTCAGCATAGAATTTCACTCTTTTTGTTGATTTTGCGATTTCAATTTCATAGTCATGTTTTAAAATCGATCTGTTAATTTCTTTTCTAGAGCATATCAGAGCAGAAGCTGTGAGATCAAGGTAGATGCGCGGTCGTCAGCCTTCTCATTCATCTTGTAAATCGATAAAATGATATGTGCATGTGTTTTATTTAAAGATGTGTGCAATCATATTTTTTTTAATATTATTATATGATTTATTTAATTTAATGCTATTATTTAAGGTTTAAGTACATTTTATTTATTTAAAAATTAGTTTTTGAGAAATTTTGGTAGAACGGGCTACCTGGTGGGTTTCACTAAGACTATGTGCACATGGTAAAGATTGAGAGATGGATTCGATTATTGTATGACTGGTGGATATTAAACTGGGACGGGTGCCTCGGTGGAAGCCCATGCTGTCGGGGACCGCCAGTGATTGGAAAGTTAATAATGGACTAGGATGGGTACCTCAGTTGATGCCCTAACTCTCAAGGACCACCAGTGCCATATATTTGGATTAAGTGAATGACTGCGACTTGGTGTCTCGGTTGATGCCTTTGCTCTAGGGGGCCAGCAGTCTAGTTGGAACAAGTGGGCCCGGTTGGCCATTTAGGGTTCTACCGAGATTTTCCAAAAGCTATATCTATACATTATAAATTATTTTCACTATAAATATTTAGTTTTCAAAAAGGTTTTCAAACCATACAACTCTTTTTATTGACTTACTCAGTGAGGTCTGATTCCCCTCAATTTATTTTTTTCAGGAGCTTGGAAGTTCGACCTCAGACTGCCTCCATACCGGATTTCCTTATCACTGGCCATTTTATGTAGGTCATTGTAAGCTATACTATTGTAATATTCTAGAAACCTACAGTAGTAACTGTACTATGAATTGTATAACTTAAGTATATTTGTGTATTTTATTTATATACACCACGTTTATGTATAATGATTTAAGTTTGATTTGTGATAGGTGACACTGGGAATATTTTATTTATGTATTCAATTATGTTTTAATTTTAGAAAAATAAGTTTGATAATGTGTTCTATTTTAAAATAAAGTTTTAAATTGTAAGGTTTTATTTTTCTTTTCTATAAGGCTTACTACGAGTTTTCGGGGGCCTTATGCCTTCCCATTCCCTAGTGCCGGTCACGTGCCCTCGGGTTCGGGTCATGACAAAGTTGGTATCAGAGCATAAAGTTGATTAATTATCTATGTCTGTCTTTCTGTGTAACTACTGTAGTAATAGGGTTGATAATTGTCTTTGAGATGTTCTTGTTTCTAATTCTGCGTTGCGATAAATATTCTTACCTTGTTCTAAATTCAATTTTCCTTGTCTTTTTCAGAATGAGGTGTGTGTAAACTGACCCTGATGTAGATCCGACTCTCAGATTTGATGAGCAGTCTGTGCATGATGAGGCTCCCCCTCCTGCTCCATGTCATAGGAGCAGAGGTAGAGGTAGAGGTCGAGCCAGGGTAGCTGCAGCTGAGATTCCTAATCAGCAACCAGTTGAGCTTGAAGCCCTAGCCATTGACCCTACAACCTTTGCAGCTGGACTAGTAGGGATTAATCAAGGTCTTGTAGTATTGAATTAGGTGATGCCCTTTGTATAGCAGATGCCACAGTAGAGGAATCAGGGGATGACAGATACTAAGGCAGCACTTCTTTACTCCCGGATCGGTAGAGTTTCTTTTGACGGTACGGGTGATGCCTTAGACTTCATTAATGCTATTGAGACACGTACCAAGACGGGACACACATATTATCAGTGAATAATGATTATGGAGTTGTCAGTTCAAGCAGCAGCTCAAGACTGGTTTTATGCAGTTGATTCAGCCATCTATGCATGAGTTAACTTGGCTAGAGTTTAAGGACTGCTTTTTGAGATTTTTCTGTCCTCCAGCCACCAGAGATGCCTACAGGTGGCAGTTGCTCCACATCACTAAAGGGGATAGGTCAGTGGAGGACTACACCAGGGAGGTTAATAGGCTATCCCGACATGCAGAGGATATCAAGAGGGACCCTTATAGAGTAGTAAAGCTATATATTACTGGTTTGGGACCCACTTTTATTGGTATGCGTACTAAGGACCATACCTTGGAGAGTGTGATTGAGGAGGTCCATTTGATTGAGAGGCTACATATTCACCAGGGCACTATGATATCCCTATATAGTTGGTGGTAGTGGATATGGTGCAGCTCCCGGATATCAGCAGCCAATATTTCACATTGGTAGTTTGAGTCAGCAAGTTGTGTGTAGTTCACAGCAGGGTGATAAGAGGTCCAGGACTCACCGAGTTGGTCGCCATGGTTATGCCACGAACAGGAGAAGTGGTAAGGGTCATAGATTCAGTACTGGAGTCAGTAACAGTAATAGTGGGCAGAGCTTTGAACATAGTAGTTCTAGGTCTGGGGCTAGTGCATATGCAAGTTGTGGATGATTTCATCAGGGTCCATGTCATTTGTTGTTAGGCGCTTGCTTCAGATGTGGACAGGTTGGTCATCTTGCCAGAGCTTGTCCTCACTCAGGATATCAGCCACAGTATGCTCAGGGTTCGTCTTCATCAGTGGCTCAGCCCTACTATCTGATGCTCCAACAGTATAGAACACTAGTACAACCACAGTAGAGACTACCATAGCTTATGGGTCAGTATGGCCGAGGCTTAGTTGGTAGGCCTAGTGGTCATAGGTTTGTGCAGCCTTCAACATCTTAGCAGGTAGGTCGTGGCCAAGCTCGAGTGTTCACTTTAACACCACAGGATGCTCAAACTTCTAATGCAGTGGTAGCAGGTATTCTCTCAATATGTGCATGTGATGCTAGAGTATTGTTTGACCCTAGTGCTTTGCATTCATTCATTTCTCCTGTGTTTGCTTCGAGAATCGAGTGGTAGCCTTCTAGGTTTTCCTTTCCTCTATTTGTGTCGACTCCTCTTAGTGACGAGTTGGAGATAGATATTTTCTTTCCTTTGTGTCTGGTGTTGGTTGATGGTAAAGAATTATTGGCGGACTTGGTGTTGCTTGTTGTGTTGGAATTTGACATCATTTTGGGTATGGATTGGTTGTCGAGGTATTATGCTTCTGTGAATTATCGAGAGAAAGAAGTGGTGTTCAAAATTCCAAATGAAGAAGAATTTTGTTTTAAAGGTGAAAAGAGCTCCATGCCTCATAATCTCATTTCTGCCATTATAGCTCGGAAGATGCTTAGAAGGGATTGTCAAGGTTACTTGGCAATGGTAAGGGATGTTGAGAAAGAGAATGGGGCGATTGAACGGGTGCCAATGGTGTATGAATTTCTAGATGTCTTTCCTGAAGAATTACCAGGATTACCACCAGACAGAGAGATAGAGTTCTGTATCGATGTCATACCTAGTACAGATCCTATTTCTATACCACCCTACAAAATGGCACCAACTGAATTACAGGAGTTGAAGGAGCAGTTACAGGAGTTGCTTGATAAGGGTTTCATAAGACCCAGTAAATCACCTTAGGGTGCTCCGGTGTTGTTTGTGAAGAAGAAGGATGGTAGCCTTCGACTCCATATTGAGTACAGGCAGTTGAACAAGGTCACCATCCAGAACAAGTATCCACTTCCAAGGATCGATGACCTGTTTGATCAGCTTTAAGGTGCTACATGCTTCTCTAAGATAGACTTGAGATCTGGGTATCACCAGTTGAGGATCAGAAGAGGTGATGAGCCTAAGACAACATTTTGGATGAGATATGGCCATTATGAGTTCTTAGTAATGTCCTTTGGGTTGACTAATGCTCCAACAGCCTTTATGGACTTGATGAATCGGGTATTCAGGCCATACTTGGACTGATTTGTAATAGTCTTCATTAATGATATCTTGGTTTATTCCAAGAGTGAAGCTGAGCATGTTATGCATCTGAGAATGGTGCTATAAACTTTAAGGGAGCACAGGTTGTATGCCAAGCTTTCAAATTGCGAGTTCTGGTTGAATCAAGTGGCATTTTTAGGCCACGTGATTTCTAAGGATGGGATACAAGTGGACCCTAAGAAAATAGAAGCCATTACGGAGTGGATGAGGCCATCTACAGTTAGAGAAATATGGAGTTTCCTGGGTCTAGCAGGCTATTACAGGAGATTTGTGAAGGACTTCTCTAAGATTGCCGCACCTTTAACAAGATTGACCCAGAAGAGTGCTAAGTTTGTGTGGATAGACAAATGTGAAGAGCACTTTTAGTTATTGAAGGACTTGTTGATGTCAGCTCCAATTCTGACTTTGCCTTTTGGAAATAAAGGATATATAGTGTATTGTGATGCTTCCAGAGTAGGATTGGGTTGTGTGTTGATGTAAAATGGCCAAGTGATTGCTTATGCTTCGAGGCAGTTGAAGAAGCACGAGCAAAACTATCCTACTCATGACTTGGAAATGGCAGCTGTTGTGTTTGCTTTGAAAATATGGAGGCACTACTTGTATGGGGCGACATGTGAGATATACACTGATCACAAGAGCTTGAAATACATCTTCCACTAGAGGGAGTTGAATCTGAGGCAAAGAAGATGGATGGAACTTCTTAAAGATTATGATTGTTCCATTTTATACCATCCGGGCAAGGCGAATGTTGTTGCGGATGCCTTGAGTAGGAAGTCAGCAGGCAGTCTTACCCACATCAGCACAGAAATGAGGCCCATTATCAAAGAGTTGCACGGATTGATTGATCAAGGGTTGCAGATGAAAGTTACCCGAAAGTGCCTTTTAGCTCAATTCAGGGTACGATATGTATACTTGGATCGAGTTAAGGTAGCTCATAATAGAGACCCACAGTTGTAGAGGATTATATATGAAGTGCAACAAGGGCAGTCGAGGGACTTTGTGATTGACAGAGAAGGTGTATTGCGGTTGGGCACTAGGATTTATGTGCCGGATGTTGATGACTTGAGGAAGGAAATTATGGAAGAAGCACATTTTTTTGCTTATAGTATTCATCTAGGTTCTACCAAGATGTATCATGACTTGAAAGATACATATTGATGGAATGGGATGAAAAGGGATATTGCAGAGTTTATGTCTAGATGTCTGACTTGTCAACAAGTGAAGCTTGAGCATCAGAGACCCTTGGGATTATTGCAGCCTATGCTAATTCCCAAATGGAAATGGGACATGATAGCTGTGGATTTTGTGACTGGGCTACCTCTGAGTACTGGAGGTTATGACGTAATTTGGGTGATTGTTGATAGGCTAATTAAGTCAGCACACTTACTACTAATAAAGAAGATGTACTCTACTGATAGACTGGCGAGACTTTATATCAATAGGATTGTTTGCCTACATGGAGTACCAATGAGTATAGTGTCGGATAGAGGAGCCATATTCACCTCAGTCTTTTGTCAAGAGTTGCACAAGGCCTTGGGTACCAAATTGGATTTCAGTATGGGCTTCCACCCTCAGACAGATGGTCATTCAAAGAGGACCATCCAGACATTAGAAGATATGTTGAGGATGTGTGTAATGGACTTTGGAGGATAGTGGGATTTGCACTTACCACTGATTGAGTTTGCCTACAATAATAGCTATCATGCTAGCATTGAGATGGCTCCATATGAGGCACTGTATGGTAGGAAGTATAGATCACCTTTATGTTGGAAAATTGGTGAAAGGCAATTAACGGGACCAAAGTTGGTGCAAGTGACTTCAGAGAAGGTCCCTATTATACAACAGAGATTGAAAACAGCCTTCAGCAGACATAAGAGCTACGCTGACCCTAGGAGGAAGGATGTATCCTTTATGGTTGGAGACATGGTATTCTTGAAGGTGTCTTCAATGAAAGGAGTTATGAGATTTTACAAGAAGGGTAAGCTAGCTCCTAGATACATTAGACCATTTGAGATTCGATTTAGAGTGGGTGATGTGGCGTATAGGCTGGTGTTACCACCAGAACTGTCAAGAACCCATCCTGTATTTCATGTGTCTATGCTGAGGAAATACATTCCTGATCCATCTCATGTGTTGCAACCTCAAACTGTAGAGCTTAGCGACGATCTGACTTATGAGGAGTACCTAGTGGTGATTGTGGATCGCCAAATTCGACAGTTGTGGACTAAGGAGATACCGATGGTGAAGGTGCTATAGAGTAACCATTCTGCTGAGGATTGCACTTGGGAAACTGAAGCTGAGATGCGAGTTTCTTTCCCATATCTCTTTCCCTCTTAGCTTTGTAATTCTTCTTTTCTTTCTTTTCTTAAATTCGGGGACGAATTCATATAAGGAGGGGAGACTGTAATACCCTACGCTTTAATTAAATAAAGTAATTTTTTTTGAACTTGTATTGTTAATAAATAATTTTAAATTATATTATACAATTGTTAATTATTTTGCTATCTAATGGAGATATATTTATGTTAATATTATTTTAGGGTTATTAATTTATATGAGTATTATTTTATTATTATTTAAAAATGACATTTATTATTATTATTTTTATTTTTATTTTTAAACTACATGAATTTCATGGTTATTTTATGTGTGTTACTAAGTATATATATATATATACACATATATATAAGTAGGGTTTAATTATTATTTTATATATGTGTGTATTAATTATTATTATATATATATATGTATATGTATGTAGTATGCTTGTATGGGTTTGTGTGTATGTGTATACAAAAAAATAAAATAGAAGCTTACCTCTCAAAACCCGAAGACCCCAAGCCGTTGCCCACCTCCCCATTTTTGCCCGTCACCACCTCTGTCTTCCCTCTCACCATGCCACCCCCATCACCTGCCAGAGACCCCATCTCCGCCGTGGACAAACGCTTACGGGTTGCTGCTGCTGTTCTTTTTCTTCTTCTTCTTCTTCTTCTTCTTCTTTTCTCTCCTGGCAACCAACTTCCCTTCCTCTCAGCTGCGACTTGCTGCTCCATCTCCTCCATTTTTTCCAATGGCAGCAAACTTCCCTTCCCCCCTTGCCCTTCAAGCTTGACAGTAAGTGGTACTTCCCCGACCTCCTTCTTCCTCCCTTGATATGGTTATTCTTGGTAGTTTTTTTTTTTTGTTATTTGTGGTTGTTTAGAGATTTAGGAGGTTGATTTTAATTTTGTTAATCTTAGTGAGTGTGTGATTTTTTTCAGAATTTTATTTGAATTTTATGTGATTTTATTTGGTAATTAGTTGGTTTAGGTAGTTGTTAATTGAGTTGAAGTAGTAATTAGGTTAATTAATGTTAATTATTTGTAATGTATTGATGTTTATTTAAGATGTTTTAGAAATTATAGAGTTAATTATGAATTTTGTAAATTTTGGGTATTTAATGAATATTTTTATTAATTTCAAAAATTTTGTAAAAAATTATGAAATTTTGATAATTGATATTATTATTATTAAATGTTATTAATTTTAGAACTTAAATTACGGTTTTTTTTATTTTTAAACTATTTTTATAAATATTTTTAAGTTTATGTCAAATGTGAATTAATACGTTAAATTATATTTTTAAAACTAATTAGTAGCTATTTATATGTTTTTAATTATATTAAGATGTGTAATGTAAAGAAATGATTTAATTATGCTTGTATAATTTTTCAAGGAATTTTTTTTTAATATTAATAGTGTATTATATAAGTTGTATATTATAAGGGTAGAAATGTCATTTTTGTTAAATATAGTTAAATAATAAATTTTGGTTGGTCTTAATAATAATCAAGGAATTTAAAAGGATTTTTTTTTTTACAAATTATCTACTAATTTAAACAAATTAACAGTAATTTCTCAAAATCAATTTTAATAATATATCAGGTGTTATTTTGAATATTATGTGTATTTTTCTATTATTTGGATAAATATGTATTTTTATGCTAATTATAATTAAAAAAAAATTATAATTGGCTTTATTAACATTTAAGAGGTTTAGAGATATATTTTTATATATGTATTAATAGATAATTTTCATTAAGTAATAGTAATTATGAGTGTTGTTCATATGTATATATATATATATATGTTGGTTTGTGAAATTTATTTATTTTTAAATCTATACTGATAGATGAATTCTTGACTATGGCTAATCATTTTTGTGATGTTTTTATTGGATTGTGATCTCGGTCGGGGCTAAGTATAGTTCTAGAAGCCCGACTCGAGTGTGAATGTCTGCGATTATTAGAAGTGCATTTTTATGCAGGTTTGGCTCTACTTTGGTAGAAAGATGTCCGTTTTACAGAGGAGACTCTGTCGAAATTTTAGTAGCTTTTCTCGTAAAACGTGATATTCATAATAAATTTCTACTATTAATTAGGTTTTTTTCCTGTCTATCGAGTCTTATCCGGTCTTCCTCGAGTCAGCCTAGAATTTCACTCTTTTTATTGATTTTCAATTTCAATTTCATAGTCATATTTTAAAATCGATCTGTTAATTTCTTTTCTAGAGCATATCGGAGTAGAAGCCGTGAGATCGACATAGACGCGCGATCGTCAGCCTTCTCGTTCATCTTGTAAGTCGATAAAATGATCTGTGCGTGTGTTTTATTTAAAGATGCGTGTGCTCATATTTTTTTAATATTATTATATGATTTATTTAATTTAATGCTGCTATTTAAGGTTTAAGTGCATTTTATTTATTTAAAAATCAGTTTTTGATAAATTTTGGTAGAATGGGCTACCTGGTGGGTTTCATCGGGATCGTGTGCACATGGTAGAGATTGAGAGATGGATCCGATTATTGTATGAATGGTGGATATTAAAATGGGATGGGTGCCTCGGTGGAAGCCCATGCTCTCAGGGACCACTAGTGATTGGAAAGTTAATAATGGACTGGGATGGGTGCCTTGGTTGATGCCTTAGCTCTCGGGGACCGCCAGTGCCATATATTTGGATTAAGTGAATGACTGCAACTTGGTGCCTCGGTTGATGCCTTTGCTCTCAGGGACCGACAATCTAGTTGGAACAAGTGGGCTCGGTTAGCCATTTAGAACTTTGGGTTTAGGGTTCTACCGAGATTTTTCAAAAGCTATATCTATACATTATAAATTATTTTCACTATAACTATTTGGTTTTAAAAAAGGTTTTCAAACCATACAACTCTTTTTATTGATTTACTCAGTGAGGTCTGATTCCCCTCAATTTATTTTTTTTCAGGAGCTTGGGAGTTCGACTTCAGACTGCCTTTACGCCGGATTTCTTCATCACCGACTATTTTATGTAGGTCATTGTAAGCTGTACTATTGTAATATTCTAGAAAGCTGCAGTAGTAACTGTACTATGAATTGTATGACTTAAGTATATTTGTGTATTTTATTTATATGCACCACGTTTATGTATAATGATTTAAGTTTGATTTGTGATAGGTGACGCTAAGAATATTTTATTTATGTATTCAATTATGTTTTAATTTTAGAAAAATCAATTTGATAATGTGTTCTATTTTAAAATAAAGTTTTAAATTGTAAGGTTTTATTTTTCTTTTCTATAAGGCTTACTATGGGTTTTCGGGGGCCTTATGCCTTCCCATTCCTTAATGTCGGTCACATGTCCTTGGGTTCGGGTCATGACAACCCAAGTCATGTGAAGTCAATAATCTGACATAACCTAATTACAGTGAAATTTATCGTCCCTTTATCACATGATATCTTAATTGAACATAAGGCATAGAATGTCATCCTTATATAGTTCAATATTCTGACTTGATTCCAAGTAGACTGAAAATGATAACTCTTTATCAATTCATTTCAGCATGGCCATGCATTTTCCTTCAATCTATCTCATCAAGGGGCCCATAGATATCTTTCTCATATTAATGAGGGATAAATTCCTTCTAAATCACTCACATTCCTCACAAAACTAATTTCATATCCAACAACATCCTATCTAATCGTTCGATTAAAGACAATGTTAGAATGTGTCAAAACATAAAATAGCTATGTAGAAATTCGTGATGATTTCAAGGTCAAATGACCAAAATAAAATTACTATGATGAGAAATACTTATGACAATATTCTATGTAGTATTCTCATAGTGGGTCAATCCAGTACATGATCTCTCATCATGTACCTATGAGTTGACTTAATATCTCATATTCATGATTAGTAAAAAATAACCATCAGTCAACATCATACTAGCCTTAATACTTTAACATTTATATAATGAATAAATGGCTAGGGATAATTAGAATAGAACTCTTATTTTAATCTAAGGGTTTTACTATCAAGTCACATACTTGATGGCCTTAGTAAGAATTAACCATTCATATAATTATCATAAAATCAAATGATAATGAAATACCTCTTTATTAATAAAATAAGAAAGTAAATACATAATCAAATGATTGACCTAGTGCATATCACTAACAAACCTAAGGCTTTAAGTATTAGCAAAGTTAGGTAAAAATAGTAAAGGGTCAAAGATCAACTTATCTTTAAGTCTATTAAATGCTTCCTCTTATGCATCTCCCCATTTGAATCCATATTCTTCTTTATCACTTCTATCAATGGAGTGCAATGGTGCTAAAATCATGCATAAATCTTCTATAAAAACTTATTAATCCATGGAACGAATGAACTTCTTCAACTAACTTAGGTGTAGGCCATTCCTTAATTGCCTTAACCTTCTCTTTATCCACTTTAATGTGCTGTGCACTCATTACAAACCCTAGGAAAATAAGTTTACTCATGCAAAAGAACATTTCTTAAGCTTAGTAAACAATCTTTCCTTGTGCAAAACATTAAAAACCAAATGTACATGCTCAAGATGCTCATTTAATGATTTACTATAAACAAGTATATCATTAAAATAAACAACCATAAACGTCCTTGAAAATGCATGCAAAACATGGTTCATCAACCTTATGAATATGCTAGGTGCATTAGTCAACCCAAAAGGCATAACTAACTACTCATATAACCTATATTTTATTTTAAAAGCAATTTTCCACTCATCCTTTTCTCTCATTCTAATTTGATGGTAACCATTTTTAAGATCAATTTTAGAGAAAATGCATGCACCATACAACTCATCAAGCATGTCATCCAAATGAGGAATAGGATGGTGATACTTTATTATTATCTTATTGATAGCTCTACAATCAACACACATATTCCATGAACCATCTTTCTTGGGTACTAACAAAATAGGTAGGGCACATAGGCTCATGCTTTTCTTAATTAACCCTTTATCCAATAATTCCTCCACTTGTCATTATAACTCCTTTGTCTCCTCAGGATGACATTGATATGGTGGTTTATTTAGAATTTAGGAACTCAGAACAAAATCTATTTGATGCTCAATCCCTCTTAAGGGTGGCAATCACTTAGGCATCTCCTTGAGAAACACATCTTCATATTCCTGTAAAAGAGACATAAAAACACTAGGCAAAGAAACGTCAATTTCTTTAGTACTTAAATATGCCTCTTTATACAAAAATACAATGATTGGCATTTGAGAAAAGTATGCCCTCTTGATATCACTTCCATTTACATAAAAACTCACTTGTTTTTCTTTCATTTTCCCCTCAAGCTCTCCTTTTTTCCTGTGCCTCTCTTTTCTTTTGCACATCCACTCTTAGCTCTCCTTTTTTCCACTCTTTGCTCATATCTCTCATTTGTTTTCTCACACCTCTCCTTTTGCTACACATTATTTTCTTTTTCTCTCTCATGTGGATGTTCTCTCTCTCTCATTATCATTTGATCTTTATAAACTTCTTTAGGTGACAAAAGTGAAAGTAAATTTTCTTTACCATTCATGACAAATGAATATTTATTAGTGAATCCATCATGAATAAAATCTCTTATCAAAATGCCATGGTCACCCTAAAAGAATATGAGCAGCTTGCATGGGCACAACATTATAAAGGACCTCATCAAAATATTTCCCCATAAAAAAGGAATGAGTACTTGTTTAGTCACCCTTACTTCTCCACAATCATAAAACCATTGCAAGTTATATGGCCTAAAATGTTTCAAAGTTGGTAAATTAAACTTTTTAATTAACAAAATACTAGCTGTAGTTGTACAACTACCTCCATCAATAATCAAACAACATACTTTGCCTTTAACTCGGCACCTTACATGGAAAATGTTGTCTCATTGTTCATTTTCTTCTACCTCTATTTGTGTACTCAATGTGTGCCTTATAACTAGAAAATCTTTGTAATCAACCTCTTTAAGATCTTCTTTAACATCACCTGTATCTTTAAGTAGAGTCACCTTATCTTCACCCTTATCATCTTCACTATCATATTCCTTATTAACAATGGTCATTGCCCTTTTATTTGGACAATCTTATTGCATGTGTCCTTTACCCTTACATTTAAAACATTCGATAGAACTTGTTTTAGGCTTAGGTGCTTCAACTTGCTTTGAACTCCCTCCTTCCTTGCCTCCTTGTTTATATTTAAGCTTGGAAGTGCTTTTATCACCCTCTTTCCATTTTTTCTTCCAATTGGATGTTGTAGTGGTCATATGAGGCTTAGAAGTTCTACCCTTTATCTATCATTTCACTTTAAGTGCCATATAGTACATATCTTCTAACTCCACATATGGATGCAAATCCATAACATTAGCAATCTCCTTATTTAACCCATTCAAGAAATAAGCCATGGTTTGTTTATGGTCTTCATCAATCTTAGCCAGTATCATAATTATCTCCATCTCTTGGTAGTCTTGAGCCTTATCTAAGGCCTTAAAGTCAATTATGCAAATCTCTATAGTAATGATTTAGCACAAATTGCTTTCGCATGATAGTCTTCATCTCTTACCATGTAAAGATAGGCTCTTCTCCTTAATCCCTTCTTATCACTACTAATTGATCCCATCACACTAAGGAAAAAGAAAATTTAGAATAAGTGTTTAAACTACCTAAATTGCAACTTAAGAATGATTTAGAATTAATGTAGGCAAAGCATTTGAATTTAGATACATAAAACACTGAATTGAAGATACTTTAACTTAACTTGATTTTTTTTTTGAATTCATACGCTTTTTATAACAAAAATGCAAAATAATCAGATATGAACAAGAATGATTGGTAGAAATATGAAAGGAATAGAAGGAATCACAAAAGGAATGCAAATGACAACAAAATAACAAACAAAGAATAAACAAAACAAGACTAGAAAATTCTAGAAATTTTTATGTTATTAAGAATGCAAAGAATAATTAAAATAAAGATACGTACTTGGTTATTGAGCTAAAGCTCTGATACCAAATGATATGAATATGGTTAACTTGTACCAAAATCGTATTCAATCTTGATGTCTTTGCTAAGGATCGTTTGATGAATTAAGCAAAAAAACTCTAACTCCTAACAAGACCCTTAAATAACCTATACTTAAGAACCTTAGTTACAAAGAATTAAAGGTTGTTCAATGACAACCTAATATTGAACTAAGCCAATTTTAAGTTTAAATCAAACTAGGTTTAAAAGTACCAAGACTTCACTTGATAATTCCAAGAGTTCTTTTAAGAACCAAATAAAGGACTCTAACCTTTCAAAATAATTGATATTAATCAAAGAAAATTAACCACCCTCTTTTACAGCCCTAAACAAGCTATTTATAATGTTATTGGAATAAATGGTAAAATAGACATTAATGATAGCTAAAAAACACGCATAAAAACCCTAAAAATATTAAGATGGTTCCATCATGCATGGTGATGCTTAATTACACATGGCCATTTGTAATTCCAAGCATTAAAAGATAGTAAATAGACATGGTCATGTTAATGACACACACTACCGTGTTTGCCAACATTAATTAGGCATGGTCATGTCTAATCATATGCATGGCCATGTCTGAGTCTTTAATATTAGTGATATGCACTAGGTCAATCATGTATGACCATGTTTTAACTTTATCATTTTATTAATAAAGAAGCATTTTTCATTATCATTTTATGTTATGATAATTACTCGAATAGTCAATTCTTACTAAGGTTATCAAGTATGTGACTTGATAGTAAAACCCTTAGATTAAATATGAGCTCTATTCAAATTATCCCTAGTTATAATAACGAATTAAGGCTAAAATGGTGTTGATTGGTGATTACATTTTACTAATCTTGAAAATGAGATATTAATTCAACTCATAAGTACTTATTTGAGAAATAAAGTTTTGGATTGACCCATAATGAGAGTACTACATAGATAATTATTATAAGTAATTCTTATCACAATAATATTGGTTTAGTCCTCTAACCTTGAAATCACCATGGATTTCTACATAACTATTTTGTATTTTGACACAATCTTACATTATGTTTAATCAGATGATAAAAGAGGTTATTATTGGGTATGAAATGAGTTGTATGAGGAATGTGTGTGATTGAGAAGGAATTTATCCCTTATTTAATCTGAGTAAGATATATATGGGCCCTTAGACAAGATAAACTGAGGAAAATGCATGGCCATGCTAAAGTAAATTGAATCAAGAAATAATATGATTGAATTCTTTAAGGATGACATAATCTATGCCTTATATTCAATCATGACATTATGTTATAAAGGTACTAGAACATTAACTATATATTAGGTTATGTCAGATTATTAACTTCACATGACTTGGGTAGTCATAATGTCTTGCTAGAGGCCACTTATGACTTATAGGCTTAAATAGAGATTTAAGGCCCACTACTAACATCATGTGAACCTTTAGGGTCACACACTTTGAATAAGCCCAAAACAAATATAGGCTTAACAAGCCTAAATAAGATATGTGGAAATAAATAAATAAAATATTTATTTATTTGTTTAAGGTAAAGGTTATCTTAAATAATAGAAAATTATTTTAGATTTAATTTTAAATAAAATCAGAATAAGAATAAGTGAGAAATTACCAAAAGGTCATTTGGTATGTAAAACCCTAATTTAAAGGTTTATAAATATGTTATATTCTCTAGGGTTTCACCCATTCATTATTCTACCACCAAATTCATTTTTCTCTCTTTTAGAAAACGAAACGCAGAGTTCTTTTCATTCTTGATTTGTGAGAAATCAAAAGAAGGTGCTAGTACACAAACATTCATTTTCAATCAAAGGTTGTTCATGTGGACACTTGTGGAGCATGGATTCTTTTAGAGACGTCTTAATCCGAACTGCCAAATTAAAAGCTCAAGGTAGTATGTCATTGGAGTGAACCTCCTCTCTCTCCTAGAAATCTTGCCCCTTTTGCATTTATGGTTAGATTTTGAAAACCCTAGATTTAATCAACTAATTGAATTACTTGGATCTAGGTTTGGGTTTGTGTTTAAAAATTTAATTTTTCCACTCCGTATGGAATCATGAAACCCAATAGTGGTATCAAAGACACTTATAATTTGATTCAATATATATATATGATATGTATGTGTATGATTATTTCATTTTTAGAAAAGGAGTTTTCAAAAATTTTATCAAAATAGGGTTTCATTTCATGATGTACTTTTAATTTGATTAATGTTTATGATTGTTTAATATGATTAAACAGTAATCAGAATTTTGATTTTCTAGTTTATGTATTTTGTTTTTATGAAAAACTGAATATGTATTCTGCTTTATTAATATGATTTAATAAAATAGTAATTCTATTTTCAAAATCTAATCACTTCTGTTTAAAATAAAAAAAAATTATGATTATACAGATTTTTGTCAAAGGGTTAAATAGATCATGCAGAATAAATATGTTTTGAATAGATTAATCAAGCTATAATATGATTAAAGTAAATTAAGGTTCTTAATGGTAGCTGGTTAATAAAACATACACGTATTTTGATATGATTTAAATAGATTAATTAGACTGTAATTTGATTACAGAAATCATTAGTGTTTTAGGGTTTTAGCAACAACTTATTCAAAAAGATTAGGTAAATCATTTACCTTCAGGGGTGCTGCCTCCTTGACCCTTACAAAGCGGCATTGCCCCCTTAACCCCCAACCCTTAACCGGCTAGTGGGACCACCGCCAGGGGCACTGCCCCTTGACCCCGAATGGACTCGCCATGCAATTTGTTTTTTAACATAATAATTTAATTAATTTATAAATTAAATTATTTTCCAATATGTGTTTATTGTTAAATGCATGATGCATAGCATGACCATTGAACCAATGTGATTAGATTTTATTATTTTTATTTTATTGGGTTGTAAATTTTTTAAATATAGCCTACGAGTCATTTTATTTATTATAATTATTTTATTTTATTTGATTATATAGTAATAGAATAATTTTAATTACAACATGTAATGTAAATCAAGGCCCAAAATGAAAATTCAAGTTAGGGGCCCATAATAGAGATCCAAGGTTGGAGCCCAAGGAGGAGATCCATGGTAGAAGATGGAGATCCAAATTGAAGGCTCAATTTGTATTTGTAATATCACCTAGGTTTTACCTTTGATCTTCATATTGGCTTTTGAAGATCAACTTAGTTATAGGCCATGCTATGTCACGTTTATCTTATTATATTAGTATGTTATGCATGTAATGCCAAGTATGTGATACAATATAAAAATAACTAAATAAGATAAAAATTAACTAAACTCTCATTTAATATTAAATTATTAAAATACCTCCCATTAATCAATACTTATCAAGATTTGAATTGCTATATATAGGTTATGCCAAAGCATTATGTATAAAACCATATAAATAAGATAAGATGGATAATGGTGATATCCATATATTTGAGTTGGTTAGACTTAACTAGGTTATCAAAAAAGTTTTGGACTTAAGGCATTTTATAGGATATGCCAGTACATGTGATATCATATAATTATTTAAGAATTACATGAGATGTAATTGGTAAAGTGTTACCTACCTAAATAACCACACTTTAAGTGATAAGCCAAAGCATACTTGAAGTAGGGTGAAATATAGATCTTGGCCCACTAAGAAATTTAAATTGTTGAAATCATTTTGAGGGTTTTATAATTTATGAAAATTTAGTGGGAGTTTTCTTATGCCTCTTTCATAATAAAAATGAATGTACTCTATATATATTTATTGTAGATAATGACATCAAACACTGCACCTACCATGTCACTGCGATTGATCCTTAAGAAGGATAAGCTAAATGGGACTAACTTTCTTGACTGGTACATAAACCTAAAAATTGCTCTTAGGTAAGAAAGAAAGGAATATATCCTTGATCAACCCACCCCAAAGGAACCAGCTGCTAATGCTCTTAGAGCACAAAAGGATGCTTATGGTAAGCATCTCAATGATTCAGTTGATGTCACTTGTCTCATGCTTGGATGCATGGAGTCTAAGCTTCAAAAGCCACTTATGGAAATGAAGGCTTATACTATAATAGGCCATCTTAAGGAATGTTCCAAGAGAAAGCTAGAATATAAAGGTTCAATACCATTAGGGCATTGCTCTCCTATAAGTTGACTGCTAACGACTTTATCAGTCCTCATGTTCTCAAGATGAAGGGTCATCTTGAACACTTGGACAAGCTTGGTCTCAAGATTGAACAAGAATTGGCTGTTAATATCATTCTTCAATCTTTGCTAAAAGCTTATAATGCTTTCATCATGAATTTCAATATGTATAGTATGGACAAAACTATTTCCAAGTTGTATGGGATGCTTAAAACTACTGAAAAGAATCTTAAGAATTCCACAAAGGATGTTCTAATGGTCAATAAGGGAAAAGGTATGAAAAAGGTTGGAAAGGGCAAGGGTAAGGCACCCAAAGGCTTTCAAAAGCCAAAGCCCGAGCCCAAGTTCAAACTTGAACCCTAAGTAAAGCCACCAAAGGAGGGAATATGCTTTTTCTATAATAAGCCAGGTCATTGAAAAAGAAATTGTGAGCTGTATATAAATGATATGAATAATAATAAGGGTAGTGCGACTACCTCTTTAGGTATTCATGTTATAGAATTTAATTTATCTACTTATGATTCTTGGGTATTAGATACTGGATCAGGAACTCACATTTGTACTAATGTGCAGGATTTAAAAAGGAGTAGATCATTGACTAGAGGCGGAATGTACCTATAAGTTAGTAATGGAGTAAGAGTTACTGCTTTAGCCATAGGGACTCATAAGTTAACTTTGCCTAGTGGACTTGTTTTAAATTTAAAAATTTGTTATTATGTGCCTGAAAAATTGTTATTATGTGCCTACTATGTATAGGAATATTATTTTTGTTTCTTGTTTGGACAAGAAAGGTTTTGAATTTCTTATTAGGAATAATAAATGCAATAATTATCATCATAACATTTTCTATGGATTTTCTCGACACACTAGTGGTCTTCATGTTCTAAATGTTAAAGACACAAATGAAAAGTCAATCTATAACATTGATACAAAGAAGTTTAAATCTAATGATTTAAACACTACCTATCTCTAGCATTATCATTTGGGCCACATAAATGAGAAATGAATTTCAAAGATTCACTAAAATGGGCTTTTGAATTCATTTAATTATGAATCATTCGAAACATGTTAATCTTGTTTACTAGGAAAAATGACTAAAATGCCTTTTACTAAAAAAGATGAGAGAGCTAATGATTTATTGGGTCTTATACATTCAAACGTATGTGGACCATTAAGCTCAACTGCTAGAGGAGGTTTCCAATACTTCATCTCTTTCATAGATGATTTTAGTAGATATGGCTATGTCTATCTAATGAAACATAAATCTGAATCTTTTGAAAAGTTCAAAGTTTTTAAGAATGAAGTACAAAACCAACTTGGCAAAAATATTAAAACACTGAGATCTAATTAAGGTGGTGAATATTTAAGCTAAGAATTTATATATCATCTTAAAGATTATAGGATTATTTCACAATTGACTCCTTCAGGTACACCACAATGGAATAGTGTGCCTAAATGGAGAAATCAAACTTTATTGGATATGGTTTGATCAATGATGAGTCAATCTAATCTCCTAATCTCTTTTTAGGGATATGCTTTAGAAACTGCTACATTAATTTTAAGAATAGTTCCATCAAAGGCAATTAAAATGACACCATATGAGATGTAGATTGGAAAACCTCCTAGTTTTTATTTTCTTACGATTTAGGGATTTGATGCTTATATAAAGCGTCAAATCTCATATAAACTAGCACCCAAATCTGATAAATGCCTTTTTATGGGATATCCTAAAGAAACAAAAGGATATTATTTCTACAATGCTTCTAAGAACAAAGTGTTTATTGCTCGAAATGGTGTATTTTTAGAAAAAGAATTTATTTCCAAAGGAAATAGTGGGAGTACAGTCCAACTTAAAGAAATTCAAGCCCCATAAAATAGCATTGTACCAAGTATGGAACCACAACTTGATTAATAAGTAATTATTGAGCCTCCACAAGTAACAGAAGGCCCAAGGAGGTCTGGTAGGACACGTCAAATCCCTATAAGATATGGATTTCTCATAACTGGTGATAATGATGTGTTGATTATAGATCAAAATGAGACCACAACCTATCAAAAGGCCATAAATAGTCCTTACTCTAAGAAATGGCTAGAAGCTATAAATAAAAAATGTAATCTATGTATGATAATCAAGTATGGACCTTGATTAACCCAACTAATGGTTTAAAACTATTGGGTGCAAATGGGTTTTTAAAAAGAAAACTGACATAGATGACAATGTGTATACTTTTAAGGCAAGATTGGTAGTACAAGGTTTCAAATAAACACATAGTATAGACTATGATGAAACCTTTTCATCAGTTGCTATGCTCAAATCTATTTGAATTCTCCTTGCCATAAATGCATACTATGATTATAAAATATGGCAAATGGATGTCAAAACTACATTTCTTAATGGAAACTTACTTAAGGATGTGTACATGACACAACTAGAGGGTTTTATCAATCCTGAGAATTCTAAAAAGGTATACAAGCTTCAAAGGTCCATTTATGGACTAAAGCAAGCATCTCAGAGTTGGAATCTTTGTTTTGATGAAGCAGTCAAAGAGTTTGGGTTCATTAAAAATGAAGATGAACCTTGTGTCTATAAGAAGGTTAGTGGGAGCGCAATTGTGTTTTTAGAGCTATATGTTGATGACATACTATTCATTGGAAATGATATCCCTATTTTACAAAATGTTAAATCATGGCTAGGGAATTATGTCTCAATGAAAGACTTGGGTGAAGCCGCTTATATATTAAGCATTAAGATCTATAGAGATAGATCTAAAAGGCTTATTAGCCTAAGTTAAAGCACTTACATTGATAAGGTATTAAATAGGTTTAGCAAGCAAAAATCTAAGAGAGGATTCTCGCTAATGTCACATGACATTAGTGTCAGCAAGACTCAGTGTCCTATGACACAAGATGAGCAAGATTGTATGAGTAAATTCCATATGCTTAAGCTATTGGATCTATCATGTATGCAATATTATAATTGACTTGATGTTTCATATGCCTTAAGCACAATGAATAGATACCAGTCAGACCTAGGTGAAAGTCACTGGACAGCAGTTAAAAATATCCTTAAATACTTGAAAAGAACTAAGGATGCATTTTTACTGTATGGTGGTAAGGAAGATTACCTAGTTGTAAATGGTTACATAAATGCCAGTTTCTAAACTGACAAAGATGATTTTCCATCACAATTAGGTTATATGTTTTATTTGAATGGAGGTACAGTGAGCTAGAGGAGTTCTAAGTAAGACACTATTGTTGATTTGATAATAGAAGCTAAGTATATTGCTGCCTCAGAAGCATTTAAAGAGGCTATTTAGATCAAGAAGTTCATAACTAGACTAGGTGTTATTCCTAGTATAAGATCTAGTGAACTTATATTATGATAATAATAGAGATATAATTTAAGCTAAGGAGCCCAAATCACATCAGAGTTCTAAATAGATACTTAGGCATTATCATCTCATTTGAGAAATCATTAAGAGAGGAGATGTCAAGATATGGAGAGTACCTATAAATGATAATATTGTTGATCCATTGACTAAGACTTTTCCACAGCCTAAGCATGAGAGTCATACTAGGTCTATGGGTATTAGTTTTAATATAGATTAGGCCTAGTGCAAGTGAGAGATTGTTAGTGATATGTACTCGATCAATCATGTATAACCATGTTTTGACTTTATCATTTTATTAATAAAGAGGCATTTTCATTATCATTTTGTGTTATGATAATTACTTGAATAGTCAAATTTTACTAAAGTCATCAAGTATGTGACTTGATAGTAAAACCCTTAGATTAAATATAAGTTCTATTTAAATTATCCCTAGTCATAACAATGTATTAAGGCTAGTAGGTGTTGATTGATGATTATGTTTTACTAATCAAGAATATGAGATATTAAGTCAACTCATAGGTACTTATTTAAGAAATAAAGTGTTGGACTAACCCATCATGAGAATACTACATAGATAATTATCATAAGTAATTCTTACCACATTAATATTGGCTTAGTCCTTTGACCTTGAAATCACGATGGATTTCTATATAACTATTTTGTATTTTAACACAATCTTACATTATCTTTAACTGAATGATAAAATAGGTTATTATTGGGTATGAGATGAGTTATGTGAGAAAATGTGAGTGATTGAGAAGGAATTTGTCCCTCATTTAATCTGAGTAATATATCTATGGGCCCCTTAACAAGATAGACTGAGGAAAATGCATGGTCATGCTAAAGTAAATTTATAAAGAGTTATCATTCTCAGTCTACATAGAATCAAGAAATAATATGATTGAATTCTATAAGGATGACAAAATCTATGCCTTATATTCAATTAAGACATCATGTAATAAAGGGACCAGAATATTCATTGTATATTAGGTTATGTTGGATTACTGACTTCACATGACTTGGGTAGTCATAATGACTTGCTAGAGGCCACTTATGACTTATAGGCCTAAATAAAGATTTAAGGCCCACTGCCAGCATCATGTGAACTGACAGGGTCAAACACTTTGAACAAGCCTAAAATGAATATGGGTTTAACAAGCCCAAAATGAATATGGGTTTAACAAGCCCAAAATGAATATGGGTTTAACAAGCCCAAAATGAATATGGGTTTAATCAGCCCAAAATGAATATGGGTTTAACAAACCCAAATAAGCTCTGTGGAAATAAATAAATAGAATATTTTTTTTATTTGTTTATTTATTTAATGTAAAGATTATCTTAAATAAATAGAAAATTATTTTTGATTTAATTTTAAATAAAATCAAAATAAGAATAAGTGAGAAATTATTAAAAGGTCATTGGGTAAATGAAACCCTAATTTAGAGGACTATAAATATGTTATATTCTCTAGGGTTTCACTCACTCATTATTCTATCACCAAATTTATTTTTTTTCTCTTTTAGAAAAACAAAACACATAGTTCTTTTCATTTTTTATTTATGAGAAATCAAGAGAATGTGCTAGCACACAAAAATTCATTTTCAATCAAGGGTTGTTCTTGTGGACACTTATGGAGGATGGATTCTTTTAGAGACATCTTAATTTGAATTGCCAAATTAAAACCTATAGGCAGGGTATCACCGAACTGAACCTCCTCTCTCCCTTCCAAAAATCTTGCCCCTTCTATGTTTGTGGTAAGATTTTGAAAACTATAGATTTAATCAATTAATCGAATTACTTGGATCCAGATTCAGGTTGGTGATTAAAACTTTAATTTTTGACTACATATAGAATCATAAAACCCAATATTTATCCCTTGAGGATGACCAAATTAGCAAAATATTCTTCATAAAATTGTAGCTCTTTATCTTAGCTTTCCATAGCCTTTTGAATCACTATAATCCAACCTCTTTAGAAAAAGTTATATCTAAAATATTAAAGCATGCTATTGAGGTACAAAGGTTAAGAATCAATTCAAAGTTACTTTAAATCATACACAGTTGTATGTTCTGCTTGAACTTGAATTAAATGAACATAATGAAGCTCCTTCTCATCTTAGATCTTAGTTTCATTTGTATCACACCATATGGACTTCATGAATACTTGTAAAGCATCTTTAAACTTCTTCGTTCTAGCCCTTATAATTGGTCCATTGTACTTGAGTGAATCATCATGCTTGGTGCTTGCTTGGTTTGCATAAAAAATGAAAACAATAAAATTTGGAATAAGTGTTTAAACTACCCTAAATGCAACTTAGGAAGTAGATTATTCATAATTGAATTAAGGAAAATGTATTAAATTTAGAATCAAAACAAAAAATTGGAATGGTTATAGGCTGAATTGGATTCAACTTTGATCAATTCAACTTTTTTTTTTCATAATTCAAAACTCTTTTTTTTTCATTCTTTTTTTTTTTTGTTTATATAACAAATGCTAAAATGGCCAAATTAATAATAAACTTAAATTGATATGTAATTATGACAAACAAGAATCTTAATATGCAAAACAACAAGAGTAGAAATGAATTGTTTTTTATTTATTTTTGTTTTGTTTAAAGACTAAAAACATGTTTGAATATGTAAAAAAAAAATGAAATTGACTAAAGATAATAAAGAAAAATGAATTTGATCACAAAGAAAATGAATTGATATTAAATAAGACACAATAATGAATGAAATAAGAAATAATGGTTTTTTTTTGTTTTTTTTTTTATTAATTGCAAACAATAAAGAAAAGTAAAGATACTTACTTGATTAATGAGCCAAAGCTCTGAAAACAAATGAGATGAATGTGGTTAACTTGTACCAAACCCGTATTCAATCTTGATAACCTTGCCAAGGATCGTTCCTAAATCAACTACAAAGAAACTCTAATCCCTAACAAGACCCTTAAATAACTTGTACTTAAGAACCTTAATTATAAAGAATTAAAAGTTATTTAATATAATCATAATATTAACAAATGCAATTTTAAGTCTAAATTAAACTAGGTTTGAATACACTAAGCCTTCACTTAATAAATGCACTAAGCTCTTTTAAAAATAAAAGAAAAGGACTTTAACCTTATAATAATTTAAATTTAATTAATAAATATTCATTTGAAATTTGTACTACATTGCTATGACCTTTATATAAGCATGTAAACATCCTAATCCTTGAAGGAATAGGTTTTCTTACTTATTCCTAAAGACTTCTATAAAGGAAAATCTTTAACTAAATAGGATTCCTTCAAAAATATGACAACTAATGACAATTAATGACAACTAAGCATTGAAAATTCAAATTGACAACTCATGACAATTAAGCGTTGAAAAGTCAAATTGACAACTTATGATAACTAAGCAAATAACTAATGACAACTGAGCTTAAAAGCATGCCATGTCACATATCATGTAGGATGTTGACTCATTAACTTTAACTTATTGACTCTTTAACTTTGACTTATTGACTTTCACTTGGAACATCTTTAAATCTTCTCAAATTTTTTAGAATTTTCTTATATCTTCCTTATTGACTCTAAAATAGAAAATAACCTAAAAATTTATCCAAAATTTTTTACATGAGTTTATTGATGTGTAAACTTCACAAATTGATGCTGATTTAGCCCAAATTAATGCTTTAAGCTAAGCTTTTTCATGCTCTTTAATCAATCCAACATTTTAAGCATATAGAACATTAATTAATGTATAATTTTCACATGAACCCTTTTGAGGATTATATCGTTGGATTATTTCAATCAATTGTATTCTACTTCTTTATCTATAGATTTATTGCTGCTTAATATTGTTGTGCCCAAGGTGAGTGTCGATGATAATTTAAACTTGATTGTGCCTTTTTTAAAAGAAGAATTCATTATTGCTATTAAGCATATGCACCCTAATAAAGTAGCAGGTCCTTATGGTTTTAATCTTACATTCTATCAAGCTTTTTGGCCAAAGATAAGTGAGAAGGTGTTTAAAACTTATTCTCATTAGTTGATGAGTGGTTCTTTTCCTTCTTCTTTAAATGAATCTATAATTTTCTTAGTTTTTAAATGCTAGATAATTTGAAAGATTTACATCCAATTACTTTCTGTAATGTGCTGTATAAAATAATTCCTAAGGTTTTGGCTAACAGAGTGAAGAAAATTCTTCCAATAATTATTTCTTATTCTCAATCAACTTTTATTCTTATAAGAGCCATTACTAATAATGTGATAATTGCTTTTAAGATACTCCATTACATGAAGCAAAAAACTAGGGGCAAAGATGGTGTAGTTACTCTTAAATTAGATGTCAACAAGGCCTACAATCGAATGTATTAGTCTTTTTTAAGGGGCAATTATAGTTGAATGGGCTTCTTATAGGTTTGGATTAATTAGATAATGATGTGTGTTAATTCAGTCTCTTTATTCTGTCTTGTTGAATGGTGATTAGCCCTATCTAGCCTGGTAGAGGACTGCATCAAGGAGATCCTTTATCTCCTTATTTATTTGTTCTCTATGTAAAAGGGCTCTTTTCTATGATCTATAAGACAGAGAGGGATGGTATTATTCATGGGTGTAAGGTTTTCCCTTGTGCCCCAAGTATCTCTTATTTATTATTTACCAATGATAGTTTTTTATTTTCAAGAGTTCTAATATGGAGTGTTAAGCTATCAAATCCATTCTTTCAATGTATGAAGCTACTTCTAGCCAAGCCATTAACTTTTTTAAAATATGGGATCATTGTAAGCACTCAATTTCAGGATGCAATTATGCATGATTGCGGTGAAAGACTCTATGATGACAATTTAATCAAAAATTGACATTTAGTGTTAAGTTTCGTGATTTTAAGGACTAAATTGCAACATTTTTTTGTTTAATTGTAAAAGATTGACTTTTGCATGGGTATATTTGGAAATGTGCAACAAGCATTACATAATGTTAATTCGTATTATGTAATGCCAATCAGCATTATACAATGTCGGTCAACATTTTAGAATGCCGAGGCACTAAAAAATTCAATAAAATTCCTTTTTTTCCCACTGTGATTGGTCCAAATTTAATTTATAAATAAATTGATTTGTTATTTATTTGTAGGTTTCATTCCAGTAAGCGTTTCTTACACTTATAATCTTCTTTTTTGAAAATCTTACCCTATTATTGGGAAGGGAGAGATCAGAGCTACTATGATCACGTAACTCCTATAATCATGCAAGTGGTTAGCTGAGAAATGATATATAAAAAGAAAAAATTGGCAGAGAGGGAGAAAAAAAAAGAGAAAGAGGATGGGAACTAAGTAAAAAAAGAAAACTACTGCAATAGAGGTTGATTGAGAAAAAGAGAGAAGACCTAACCTGAAACTGATTTTCAAAACCCTTTTTTTAAAAAAAAAAAGAAGAAAAAGTACGTTCTTTTAAAAAGTCCAAAAATCAAGAAAGTGCAGAGTCAATTTTCTCAAAACGGTGAAATTTCAGTCTGAGAGGCATTCAAATAGGATCTGCACAGCATTCCTCATCTTCTACTCCTTTTTTTAGTAATTCTTTCTTTTATAACATTATTTTATTTTTATTATTTTATTTTATTATTTCTATGTTTTTTATTCAGGTTTTATTTTCATTATTTTGTTTTCTTTGTTCATTAATTCTAATCTTATTTTCTTTTTTTATTCTTTGTGTTTCATGATTCTGATGATGAATACATGATTGAACCAAGGAAACTCACAGAGAATTCATGAATGAATGAAAACCAACAGTCAAGATCCCAATTTAATTTTATTTTACTCTGTTTAGTTTAGTTTAGTTTATTTTATTTTTTAGGTTTTAACTTTGTTTAATTTGTTTTCTTAAATTTGTTTAATTTGTTTTCTTAAGGGTTGTATTTTAATTTATTTTCTTTATTATTTTGGTATATTTTCTAATAGCCTCGATAGTGAGAATAATGAAAATTTAGTTATGTTATTCTTAAAAAAATTAATTAGTAAATTAGGTTCAATTTAGTAAACCCTAATTAAAATCAATAGAGGTAGTAGATTAATTTAGGTTGCATATTAATTAAAATTAGGTTTTTTAGAAGAAATAATTTAATTCCATGTTTGATATTTCATTTTATTGTTTTTGTTATTTTTAATGTTTTTGGGCTTGTTTGATTATGTTTATGTGTTTTTCGCCCTAAGCCCATGTTAAGCTCTAACCCACTTAAATAAATTTAGGTTTCTTTAGGTTTAATTAACTAAAATTTTTATTAGGCCCATAATTAATTAGATTTAGGGTAGAGATAATTTAGGCTCATTTAGTAATTTAAACATAGGCCCATTTTAGGTTATTTACAATTAATTTAGACTTAGCCCTTTAAATAAAAGCTTTTTCCATAACTTGTAGATTTAATATCACCTTATAATTAAAACATGTAGAATTAGGCCCACTAATTTAAATACTTCATAATTTATAGATATAGGCCCACTCTTAGAATTAAAATAAATAGACTTAGGTTCACTTAATTAAAATTAAATAAGAATTAAACTCATTAGTCTTTAGGCTCACTTGTAAATTAAAACATGTAGATTTAGCCCATTAAATTAAAATCAATGTAGATTAGACTAACCTAGGGATTGTGATGAATGCATTATTTACATGCATTTTCATGACTAGTTTGCCTAGAGTTAATTATTTTAAATAAGGATTTATATGAAATTGCATGTAAATAGAGGATAATATAATAATTTATAAAATAATTCTAAATGAACATAAGACTAAAAGAAGTTGGTATCCGTATCCAGAACCTCCTGGTTGTGGTGCTAGATTTTTTTTAGAGAATCAAGTACTACCATTTTTATTTGTCTCAATTATTACCTTGGGTGATGACTGCTCATCTCCATGTCATGTCTTAGTGACAATGGTTAGTGTGTTCTCTAGAGCCCTAAGCTCAAACAGTGTCGCGGTTGCTAAAATCTTAGGCACGCGCTCAACCCAGCCGTTTACAATCATGTTTAGCTCTAATGTTCATGTTGATAAGCAAAGGGATTTTTCTTCTATTCTAGGTGTATCCTCTCCTTTAAATGCAAGTAGATATTTAGGTTTACCTTCTCTAATAGGTAAATCTAAAAGAGCTATTTTCAATTCTTAAAGGAGAGACTTTTGAAGAAAATTCAAGGATGAGGACCTAAGCTTCTTTCAAAAGCAGGTAAAGAAATACTCATAAAATCTGTAGCTCAAGTTCTTCCTACGTATTGTATAAGTACTTCTCTTTTGCCTCTTTCTTTGTGTGATGAGCTTCAAAGAATATATAACTCCTTAAGGAGAGTATGCAATTTGATCTTTTGAATGAATAAAATTTGATCTTTGTCTTAAAAAAAACTAATGGTTGTTGAAATTCAAACTTAAAATCTCTACAATTATCATAAATAAAAAATTTCATTAAAATCTCTACAATTCTCATAAATAAAAAATTTCATTTAAATTAAACGTTGTTGATAATTAATAGTTCTTTTATTTGGAACATATGTTTTTATATTTGTAAGGCAATCAATTTTTCCATTCAAAAATTAGCTATTGATATCCAATTAATGCTAGTTCTATACAATTAGGTTGAAGTTATGATGCATTGTCCACTAATATGTAGCTCAAGTTGTTCTTACCTATTGTATGAGTACTTTTCTTTTGCCTTTTTTTTATGTGATGAGCTTCAAAGACTAATGAACTCCTTTTGGTGTGGATAAAATTCTAATACTAATTCAGGTGTTAAATGTCATTCTTGGACTAATTTATATAAGAAAAAAAAGGATGGTGGATTAGGGCTTTGAGATCGTCATTTTTTTAACCTTGCCATGCTTGCTAAACAATGTTGGCATTTTATCTCTAACCTTGATTCTCTTTTTTGTCCAAAGTCTTTATAGCAAAATATTTTCCTCATTCATCTTTTCTAGAATCTAATATCAACTCTAGTCCAAGCTACATATGGTGAACTATGTGGAAGGCTAAAATAATTTAGGAGTTGGGTTGTTGCTGGCAAGTGGGGGATGGTTCTCTAAATAGAATTTTCAAAGACCTAGGGGTAAAAGACAAGGCTAATTTTTGAGTTGATACACTTCCTCCACCTGGTATGGAAAATCTTATTGTTAGTTTTCTTTTAAATTCTTCTAATAAGTGGAATTTAGATGTCATGCACAATCTATTATCTTCATCAGAAGTAGAGATAATTATAATACCCTACATTTTCATTTAACTAAAGTAATTACCAGATTTTGTTAGTGATAAATAAATTTACATTTGATTACACAATTCTAATTATCTAGCTATTAATTTATACGTATTTGTGTTAAAAAAAATATATTTTAAGACTTTGTTATTTTCAAAATTCTATTATTATATATGGATATAAGTGTGATTATATATATATATATATATAAGAGAATCCCTCACCGAAAACCATCACCATCATCATTTCTTCCTCGCCTGCCATCCACGCCACCCCTTCCCTTTACTATGCCGCTTTCTCCACTGCCCGAAACCCCATCACCGTCGTGCTAGAGCTTCTAGGAGTGTTACTGCTGCTGCTTTTCTTCACCCTCGTGTGACAACGCCTCTTCCTTCCTCGCCAGGTAGCAAGCTTCCCTTCTTCGCGTGCGACAATCCTTTGCCAGCTTTGTTCCTCTACTAGTTGCTGCCCTCTTACCTCACCTGAGCTGCTCCCTCAGCCTCCATTTTCGGTGGCAGCAAGCTTCCCTTCCCTCTTGTTCTTCCAGCTTGACAATGAGTGACCCTCACTCTATCTCTTCCTTCCTCTCTTGATCTTGGTTGTTCTTGGTAGATTTCTAGTTAATTAAGGTTTTTTAGTGTTTTAGGAGGTTGAATTTAATTTTTGATAATTTTTATGAATTATGTGATTTTTCCAGAATTTTTATTTGAATTTTATGTGATTTTATTGGATAATTAGTTGGTTTAATTGGTTGTTAATTGAGTTCAATTAGTAATTAGGTTAATTAAGGTTAATTATTTTTATTGTACGGATGTTTATATAAGATTTTTAGAAATTATGGTGTTAATTATAAATTTTGTAAATTTTGGGTATTTAATTAATATTTTTGTTAATTTCGAAAATTATTGTAAAATTTTTTTAAAATTTTGATAATTAATATTATTATTAAATGTTATTAATTTTAGAACTTAAATTTTGGTTTTTGTGATTTTTATACTATTTTTATAAATATTTTAAGTTTATGTCAAATGTGAATAATTAGGTTAAATTATATTTTTAGAAGAAATTAGTAGTTATTTATATGTTTTTAATTATATTAAGATGTTTAATGTAGAGAAAATGATTTTTTTTTTTTATGTTTGTATAATTTTTCAAGGAATTTTTAATATTAATAAAGTATTATATAAGTTTGTATATTATAAGGGTAGAAACACAATTTTGTTAAATATAGTTAAATAATAAATTTTGGTTGATTTTAATAATAATCAAGGGATTTAAAAGGACTTTACAAATTATCTACTAATTTAGACTAATTAACATTAATTTCTCAAAAATCAACTTTTAATAGTATATTAGATATTATTTTGAATATTATGTGTATTTTTCTATTATTTGGATAAATATATAATTTTTCGCTAATTATAATTAAAATATATTTTTATTAGTTTTATTAATATTTAAGAGGTTTAGAGGATTTTTATACATATAGGTTAATAGGTAATTTTCATTAAGTAATGTTAATTGTGAATATTGTTTCCAAATATATGTATGTATATATATATATATATATATATATATATATATATATATATATATATATATATATGTGTGTGTGTGTGTGTGTGTGTGTGTGTGTGTGTGTGATGTGTATTTTTAGGGAAAATAAATGATTTAATTTTGTGATGTTTTGTTGGATTCTAATCTCGGTTGGGGCTAAGTGTAGTTTTGGAAGCTCAAGTCGAGTGTGAATGTCTGTGAATATTAGAAGTGCATTTTCTATGCAGGAATGGCTCTACCTATAGTAGAGAGATGTCCGTTTTACAGAGGAGACTCTGTCGAAATTTTGGTAGATTTTCTCATAAAATGTGATATTCATAATAAATTTCTACTGTTAATTAGGCTTTTTCCTATCTATCGAGTCTTATCCGGTCTTCCTCGAGTCAGCCTAGAATTTCACTTTTTTTGTTGATTTTCAATTTCAATTCCATAGACATGTTTTATAATCGATTTGTTAATTTCTTTTCTAGAGCATATCGGAGCAGAAGCCATGGGATTGAGGCAGATGCGTGATTGTCAGCCTTCTCGTTCATCTTTTAAGTCGATAAAATGATTTGTGTGTGTGTTTTACTTAAAGATGCATGCTATCATATTTTTAATATTTATTATATGATGTATTTAATTTAATGATGTTATTTAAGGTTTAAGTGCATTTTATTTATGTAAAAATCAGTTTTTGAGAAATTTTGGTAAAACGGGGTATCTGGTGGGTTTCACCAGGATCGTGTGCACATGGTAGAGATTGAGAGATGGATCCAAGATATGTATGACTTGTGGATATAAACTGGGACAGGTGCCTCGGTGGAAGCCTTTACTCTCAAGGACCGCCAGTGATTGAAAAGTTAATAATGGACTAGGATGGGTGCCTCAGTTGATGCCTTAGCTTTCGGGGATCGCCAATGCCATATATTTTGGATTAAGTGAATGACTGCGACTTGGTGCCTCGGTTGATGCCTTTGCTCTCAAGGATCGACAGTCTAGTTGGAATAAGTGGGCCCGGTTGGCCATTTAGAACTTTGGGTTTAGGGTTCTACCAAGATTTTTCAAAAGCTATATCTATACATTATAAATTATTTTCACTATAACTATATGGTTTTCAAAAAGGTTTTCAAACTATACAACTCTTTTTATTGACTTACTCAGTGAGGTCTGATTCCCCTCAATTTATTTTTTTCAAGAGATTAGGAGTTCGACCTCAGACTGCCTCCACGCCGGGTTTCTTCATCACCGGCCATTTTATGTAGGTCATTGTAAGCTGTACTATAGTAGTACTTTAGAAAGCTGCAGTAGTATCTGTACTATAAATTGTATGACTTAAGTATATTTGTGTATTTTATATGTATGAACCACGCTTATGTATGATGATTTGAGTTTGATTTATGATATGACGCTGGAGAATATTTTATTTATGTATTCAATTTTGTTTTAATTTTAAAAAAAATCAGTTTGATAATGTGTTCTGTTATGAAATAAAGTTTTAAATTGGAAGGTTTTATTTTTCTTTTCTTTAAGGCTTACTCCGAGTTTCGGGAACTTTATGTCTACCCATTCCCTAGTGCCGGTCACATGCCCTCAGGTTCGGGTCGTGACATTAATATCTCATATAGTAGTACCTCTTAGACCAATTTTAGATCATATTGTTTGGCCGGCTACAAGAGTGGGTTGTTATTCAGTTAAATCCGATTACAATTGTCTTCTAAGTTATATTGGTAGTCTTATTGATATAGAAGAGGGTATGGGATGAAAAAAGTTTTGGAGTTTACAGATTCCTCCCAAAGTGAAGTTTTTCCTTTGGCGAATTTACAATAATACTCTTCCTTGTCGTTCTACACTAGTGCGTAGAGGGTTTCCAATAATTAAATGCTTACCGCTAAGTGCAGAAAAAAAAAATTGCATTGCAATCTTATCTCAATCATTCTCAACAAGTACAAAAAGTCTATTTGTTCTAATTTTGTTTACTTAATTTATATCTTACCACTTGATGCGCATGGTTCGTTAATTTGTTATGATGTGTTTTGACATAATTTAATTATTATGATTGATTATAAAATTATATTAATTATCACCAATTATATTCAATTATTTTGCGATCATTACAAAATAATAAACTAGCTATGGTTGTGATACAAAATAATTGACAAAGGATGTTAAGATGTTAATCTCACTGAGTTAAATATTGTTAGGTTTAAGTCAATTCAAATTTTAATATTCCAAAAATTAAATTAAATTAAATTAAAAGAAAATATAAAAATTTATCTTTAGAGCTCAACTCAATCAAATTACTTAATGTACTCAAACTCAACTAAAATACTTGAAAGGATAATTATTTTAAATTAATTAACTAGTTCTGGATTTTTTTTTTTTGAGAAATATTTCTAATTTCTTAATGTTATTTTCTGAAGTAAAATATCATAAATAATATTTGCATAGTCGGAAATTAAAAACAATATTAAAAGCAAAAAGAATGAAGGCCAGTAATTCTATAGGAAAACGAACTGAAAATAAATTTAGTAGATCAAGTTTGTAAACAAAATTATCTTGTAAAAACCAGAGGGCATTTGGCACCCTAACCCTACTAGGAATAATATTGTCAAAATAATAGGCATAACTTTAGAAAAAATTAAATTTAAATGGTGAAAAACATTATTATTTTGTGTTGATGCAAAGATAAGCATATTATAATAGAAGTTTGATATTATATTCTCTTAATTTCTCTTAATTATTTAACTTATTGTATTTAAAAAAAAATGTTGCAGATAATTCATAGAACATCGAAATGATTTCTTATGAATTTTTTTTTTTTTGTAATTATTAAATTTTGGTTTAATAATCTAGCCAACTATGATAATTTATTAAGGTTAGTTTATGATCATGTCAGTAAGAAGCATAGAACTTTCATAGTTAATTAATGTGTTAATTAAGTGATAAGTATGTGATATATAAACGTGTACAACTTGAAAAGAAAGATAATTGTTCATTTCTTATCTCTCTAAATTTAATTTAAAAGTTTAAAATTAACATTTAAAACTCTGAGTAAGGCATGAATTTACAAAAATATTGCATTTTAGGGAAAGGATAAAGGTTAAAATAAAAATTTGCGTGAGAGAAAAAAAGAAATCTAAATTTATTTGACTTGATATATATATATATATATATATATATATATATATATATATATATATATATATATATATTAATTTAAAAATATATGAACAAGTTGATATTACCTTCTATAGAAGGTCACCATTTGTATACAAAGAAACAATTATACTGTTGTAAGAGAAAAACATAAAATACACTGCTTCATTTTAGTTATCAACTTTCTCATATTTTGATCTTGCCCAGTTGGAAAGGAAAAAAAAAAGGGTAAAGAATTGCAGATGAACTTGAGTGAGTGAGAAATTTATGTACATAAGGAGAGACTGAAGGAAAGGGAAGTGAAGGTGAGTGGTGGAGAAGGTAAAATGAGTAATCCAATAATAATTTCGGCATCATAGACATTTTATGGGAGTAAAAATTTGATTTATAAGGACCAAATTTGAGGGAAAACAAGTCTTCTTCACTTATGAGTACACTAAAAAATTTAATTTATGGTGATAAATTGAAGTTACGAGTTTAATTTGTTGTATTTTTAGTTACCTAAATTTAAATTTATTGTAACAAAGTAAAATTTTCATTTTTAGATATTAGATTTAACATGATGAAATTTATTAATTTGATGTCTCTATATGTCATGTAAGGATACAATTAAAAAATTGAGATATGAAATTATAATCCCACATTTTTAGTAGATGAGAAAGTCGCATTTTCTCTATAAATTACTCTAACTTAAAAAAAAAAAATCAAGTTAATTTTCTTTTAAATTTGAAGATAGTTGTGATAACTATTAAAAAAGATAAATTGAAAATTTTTAAAATATTAACATTTTAAATTTTAAATAAAAAACTATATTAAAATAATAAATTAAAAGTAATTATATTTCAACATTTTCCAATAATATGAAAATAATTAATTATAAAATAAAAATATTTTATCTCTAAAATAAAATAATTTTATTTTCATAAAGTGATATAAAGGATTTAGTCTCCATAAGTTATAAAAAATAAAAAATAAAAAAATAACTAAAGTGAAAAAATGGAGACAACTAGGTTGTGCAAACCGGATATGGTCCGATTAGACTGACCGAGACCGATCCGAATAGTGAAGGCGGGCTGAAAACTGGTGAAGGATGATGGGTGGGTTGATTGAGAAAGTGAAGGATTCTCGATTTTTGGTTAATAGTTCAATTTCCTAGAAACTGAACCAACCAAATACCTAAAATTATATATTTTTTATATAATAATCTATCTATATATAAAATGGCATAGTTTGTATTTATAAATCAAACAACGCCATTCACTCTAACCCTACCCTATATAAATAACATTATTAACCCTAATTGCCCACCATAGTGCTGCCCTGCCTATTTGCCTCTCTAATTCTTGAACCTTCTCTTGGGTCTTAACTCTTCTCTTCTTCTCTCTTATGGAAACTAAACCCTAGCCACTCCTCTTCCTCTACCATAAAAAATCCCCTTTGTCTCTTCGATTATTTTGTGATCCACACAAATATCTTTATGTTGATGGACTCAATTTCTTTTCTACTATGAGATTTCTCTTTTATCATTTGTGTAAGTCACAGAAACAACTCATTTCTATATTTGATCTAACGATGTTCTATGATCATTTTTAAGAAATAGTAGTGGTTTCTTTGAGATCTTTCTTATTTTATGATTTTGATTATTTAACTTGTATATTTTTGGTGGAAGCATTCGACAAGACTTGATTTGTGTAGATCTTTCTATTATTTATCAAAATATGATAACTTATCTTTTGTTTTTGTTTTTTTATTTTCATATATGTAAGATTTATGAAGTTGGTGTGATTATTTATCATATATTTTTTTAAAATTATCATGCATGTATTTTTTTTTATAAATTGTTGACTTAGGACTTTGATTTTGGTGGAAGCATTATAAATTTCTATAGATCTATAAAGATTTTGTGCTTATTTAATGTTTTTGTTCAAAAACATATCATGCATGTATATATTTTTTATAAATCTTTGACTTAGGACTTTGATTTTAGTGGAAGCATTATACATTTGCAAAGATCTATAAAATGTCCTAATTATTTTTCATTTTTGTTTAAAAAAATCTTTCTTTTTATTCTTTCTTCTTCTTATTCTTTGGGTTTAAATTTTATTAAAATCGTGTCTATTTCTGTTTCTATTGTTTTCACTTTCAGAGTGAATAAAAATGGTGGAAGCCTTGCAACTTTGGTAATGGTGGAATCATTATACATATAAAATTACTTGTCACAAATTTGACATCTTTTCTCACTGCTCTACTTTTATGTCTGTTTTATTTAACCAAATAGACTGTGCAAAAAGGTTATAACTTAGTAATTATTATTTTTATTTATCTGTGTATGTCTTTAAATTTTATTGATACTCTATTAAAAATTGTTATTTGTTTGTGTTTCTTAGATGGCTACTATTACTACTGGAAGCACTGAGGTGCCTAAAAAAGAAGTGGAAGCACCTAATAAACAAAATGTAGAGCAACAGAAAGGAGAGAAACAAACTGCTAAGTAGTCTAATAGCAAGAAGAAAAGAAAAGTAAATGAGTCTAAATCGGTAGTGTAGAAGCACTTTGCATAGATTAAAGATGACGAAGGAAAATTAGTAAAAGCTAAATGTTTATGTTGTGCTAAAAAAAATTTTGCTAAGCCTAAACAACATGGAACTTCTAACTTTATAAGTCATATTTTAATATGTGTTAAAACTCCACATAGTAAAGACAATAAACAGGCCATATTAACTTTTAAAACTGAAAAGGTGAAAGGTGAAGGGGAACAATAAATAGGGGGTCATTGGTACATTCTCATTTGATTAAGAATTGATTAGGAAGGCACTTACCCAATTGATAATTGTTGATGAACTTCATTTTAAATGTGTTGAAAGGGAGGCGTTTAGAACTTTCATTAATTTAACCTGCCCTAGATTCAAGATACCCTCTAGATGGACTATATCAAAGGATTGCTTTGATTTTTATATTAAGGAGATGCAAAAATTAAAGAATTTCTTACTGTCTCATAGTCAAAAAGTCAGTATCATAATTGACTCATGGACTTTAATTCAAAGAATTAATTATATTTACATCACTGTACATTTCATAAATGATGAGTGGAAGTTGAATAAATGAATTCTGTCATTTGTGCATGTTACCTCACACAGAGGGGAGTACGTAGCTAAGGCTTTGGAAGTGTGTCTTATTGAATGGGGGTTAAAAATATTTTTTACAATGACTATTGATAATGCATCCTCCAATGATACTACTTTGTTATATTTCAAAAATAAACTATTGCGTTGGGGTGGAAGCACAGTTATGATTAAGTTTATTCATATGAGATGCATTGCTCACATTCTTAACTTAATTGTTAATGATGGGTAGAAAGAGGTGTCTGTTTCTATAAAAAGGGTAAGGGATGCTATTAGATATATTATAAATTCCCCAGCTAGGTTGAGAAAATTTAGAGAATATAATGAGTTGGTGGGTATTGAGTCGAAGTGTTCTTTATGTCTAATGTCCCAACTAGACGGAATTCAACATATCTCATGTTGAAAATTGCATGTATATTTGAAAAAGCCTTTGAAAATTTTGAAGAACAAGAAATTTCCTTTAGGTCTAACTTAAGTGAAGTCCTTGATTTCTTTGACTAGCAAGCTATTAACAAATTTGTGGTGTTATTACAGCATTTTTTTTAAAATGACTTGGATAATCTCTATTTGTCAATATATGACTGAAAATACCTTTTTTAATGAGTTTTTTTATCTACACTACCTATTAAATGACTAGATGCAATCAAATGATTCTTTTATTATGCTGATGGGAATGAACATGAAAGCTAAATTTAATAAATATTAGGGGGATCCTGAGAAAATAAATTTCTTGATATTTTTGGCTAATATCTTAGATCTTAAAGATAAATTAGAGTACATGGAGTTTTCTTTAACTCAAATTTATGGTCAATAAAGAGGTGGGAGCTTGTACAGCTTAGTTTAATCTGCCTTGTTTAAGCTATTTACTGATTATGATACTTTATATAATCTTGCAAATCTGAGTTCAATTTCATCCCAATCTAACCTTGTTGTTAAACCTATTTAGTATCGCTCTAATGTATCAATTGAGAAACCTAAGTTAGTGTTAAAAGGTAAGTTTAAGAAGCATAAAATGGATATTGGTATTGGTGGAAGTAAGAGATCTGAATTAAATACATATTTGAGTGAGTCACTTGTTGAGGAGGAAGGGAATTTTGATGTGTTGAGATGGTGGAAACTAAATTCAGAGAGATTCCTAGCCCTCTCTTGACTGGCTCATGATATGTTAGGTGTACTAATTTCCATAGTTGCTTCTGAATAAGCTTTTAGTACCAGCAGATGGGTTTTAGATGTATTTAGGAGTTCATTGACTCCTAAAGTGGTGGAAGCCTTGATTTGCACCCAAGATTGGTTAAGATTGGGTTCACAACTAGTTTTAATTAAAGAATCTATTGATGAGCTTAGTAAATTTGAGAATGGTAAGTTTTATTGCCAATTAATAATTTTATGAATTAGTTTTTATTATGATTTGTTTAAATGATTTAATTTCTTAATTTCTAATATTTTTTTTTCTTTGTAATAGATTTTTCCCCAAGTGGTGTTGGGACTTCCTCAACTGCAAACTAGTAAAATAGCTTAGATTTTTGACAAAATCTAGTTTAGGTGTACTAAACCTATAAAGGTAACATAACTATGCATGTAGCTTGGTCGATCATATAAATAACAAGATAAGCAATGGACACTCAATCACTTGAAAATCACTTGAAAGAGTAAGCAAAATGTATACAATCACGCAAGTTTATAGTGATTATTTATGCTATGATGATATATAATGAAGATATAAGGGATGTACAATGACATCATTGGATCAGGAACATGATGACTCTAGTCTGAAATATGAACTTTCTCATTATTGATATTTATAGTATAATTTCATGTTTTAAAACTAGAGGATGTAAAATGATGACATAAGAGGAGCAAAATAAAGTCTAAATTATTCATATTGCATGCAAATTACTAGTCTTATCATGCAACATAATAATATTCATAAATGCTGGTGAAAATAAAGTAAAATGTAGTGTGACAAAATAAATGTGCTAAAATGATTATGTGGTCCTTAGATTTTGACTGAGCTTATATGAGTTTTAAAGCTTTAGCTTCGAAAGATTATCCAGCTTACCTTGTTGAGAGGTTCAAAATGATATTTAGAATGATGCTAGTTTGTATACCTTTAAAGCATGCTTTGACAAAGATGAGGCTAGTTTTAGTGGAAGGGAGACTTAATAACCTAAGAAAAATGCAGTATGAGAGCTAAAACTATTTGGAAGCAGGTTTCCAGCACCTTCGAGTGGATAGCATATGTGTTTTCTCTTGCTCCCCCCTTAAATAAGGTGTAAAAGCACCTATTTATAGTGAAAAATGTGAGGAAGAGGGGCATATAGTCATGGTCACACACGTGTCCCTAAGATGGAGCGTGTGACCACGTGAAGGGTATGTGACTGTGCACTTAGTACCTGGTCACATGCTAGCATGTGGCCACGACTGCTAGTGCACTATTACATGCACTTTCACATGTTATGCACTTAATTTGAGGCATTTTAAGCTATTATGTGGTTAGTTCCTAGGGTTTTGGGCCTTTTAAAAGCATTTTTGTAGTCCGATTTGTCTAATTCGGCCTTAATTTTAGCGTGTGACACCTAAGGGTGTATACATGCACTTCCAAGCAACACACGCTCATCCTCAAGTTGTTTTGGACTATTTCGAGACCACTTCTGAAGGTTTTGGAGTCTTTTGGATGTGTTTCCAAAGTCTGTTTAGTTTGATTCAATTTTGATTTTAGTGCGTGACATGTAGGGGTGTTCATGGCTACACGTGCACTTCTAGGCGATGCGTGCTAATCCTTGAGTTGTCTTGGACTATTCAGAGACCATTTCTAGAGGTATTAAAGCCTTCTAAATGTGTTTCTAAAATTTTCTTAGTCAAAATCAATTTCCATTTTTTTCATGAAGTTGGCTCTTAGTCTGATGAAAAAAGCCCCAGCTCAATAAGCTGCATGTTCTGAGAGAAGATTACTAGAAACAAGCCTCTTATTATTTCAATAATTTGTATTTTATAAGATCAGAGAGCAACTTAATGTCTTGGTGATCAATTTTGCACATTGGTGGGATTGGTTAGGGTTTTAAGGTTACACACTTTAGAGGTGTTACAAACGAGCAAACTCTAGTCTTTTTGAAGATTTGTCTCATCATTGGACCTTTTTTGGGAACAGTCAAATTTAAGGTATAATAGTTGCCCCTTACCTCATGTGTGTTGCACAACCACCTAACGCTAGTGTCAATACATGTAAAGCAAATGCAAATAAGTAAAAAATCATTTTCTAAGGAGAGAGCTACTTACCTGAGTGTTGTGTTGTTATAATTCAATTGTTGGATACTGCCACTATGACCTCTTCAGGTGTCAAGTGAACAGATAGACACTGCCACTCTAGGTGAATAAATTGATACTACCACTATAACCTTTTAGGGTGTCAGCAAACAAATAGATACTACCACTATAACCTCCTCAAGTGTTAATAAATAGATAGATACTGCCACTATAACCTCTTCAAGTGTCAGGTGAATAGATAGATACTGCCACTATAACCTCTTCTGGTGTCAGTGAATAGATATATACTGCCATTATAATCTCTTCGGGTGTTAAGCAAATAGATTGTTATGATCATTGTGATTGATGTAATGTGTTCTTCTCTTCTAGTCTTAGTTAGTGATGATGCAGTGATGATGTCATCATTTATCATGTTGCAGATTTTATTTTGATGATTTTGAGTAGGATATCCTTTCAATGATTCTTCTTTATTTTTCTTCTTTTGAGAGGTGCTAAGTTTTTAAAAAATGGTATGGCCACATGCAATGTCTTTGGATAGATGTAGTCCACATTAGCATACTTTTATGTGAGTTTAGTGCATGTCTAATGCTTAAATGGAGGTTTAGGATTAGGGAAATGAGTGTACAAAGTCTCAAAGTGCTTGTATAGCTGTATGAAAGCGCATGAAGGCGAAAGTGTGCATGGCCATGTATGTGGAGTGCATGGTCACGTGCTGAGCACATGATCACATGCCTAGTTTATGGCCACGCGCCTCCCCCTCTCACGTATTTTTAAGGTTTGATGAAGCTTCTTTCGGCCTTCTTTGAGTGTTTTCCATCTTTTCTTGATTCTTTTTAAGTTTTGAGTGTTTTCTACTCTATTCTTGCCTCTAAATTTTTATTTTTTCTCTATATAAGATGGAGTTCCCTAACATTCCTGAGGGTTTGAAGGATATCTTTTTAGATGTCGAGGGTAACTTCACAGAAGCTACTAGAGCTAGGACTTCTATTGCAGGGACCAGTACTGATGGTGCTCAGGGTTCTTAACTATCTAGGCTCTCTCAAGAGGACCCAATTCCTGTGGTTCACAATTTAGAGACTCATGCTTAGGTTTGTCAGCATCGCTAGGTAGGTCCTACTTTGTCCCTTGTCTTTTCTAAAGTTATTTAGCTGTCTAGACTGCCTTGTTGTTTGTTAGTTTTTCCTATATTTGTTATGTATTTCACTTGAGGTTTTCATAGTTGTAGCTTTTGCTATAATTGTTAATCCACAGTTTATTATGAGTGTTGATAACCTGATAGCTCTTGCTTTATTTTCGATTTTAATTATCTACTAGTGCTTGCCATGATGCTTTTTTTTTTGCTCTTGTTATTATCTTGATCCTAATAAATAGTAGAGAAAAAAGATGTGTCAGCATTTATTATTTATGTAGATTCTTGATAGCGTACCTATTATTTATAGCCTCGTAAGTCTATTACTGTGTTGCTTGGCAGCTTTAATAGGGTCAGCATGTACTATTAGGATCTTCTGTTGTGTATAAAGCAGATGGTTGCAAGAAAGGGTTTTGATAGGATTATTGATGTGCTTTCTTATGATTCATATGTGTCAAATCATATTGCTATGTTTGTATTGATTGAGCGATGGATGGACACAATGCATACGTTTCACTTGCTCATTGGAGAGATGACCATCACTCCTTTAGACTTTGTCGCTATCATAGGCTTGAGCTTTTTTAAGGAGCTTGCTCTTTTTAATGAGGGGGAATGTTCTTCTACAGTGGCAAGGAGGTGCTTCACCATGGAGTTGCTTAGGGTGCCTACCCTTATGAAGTCTGGTTGTATATACCTCACTCGTTACACTAAGTTCATCTCCACCATGCAGACAATGTATGATGTTGATCTTGTTTTGGTGAAGCAGATGGCTCATTACTTCTTATTCCACTTGTTGAGTGTTGTCATCTTCTTAAATCCTTTGGATACAGGTAGTCTATGGTTGTTGCCTATCCTGAGAGACCTAGACAGCTTATCAAGGTATTATTGCTTTTACCTATATGTACTTAGGTCTAGATGTATCATGTCGAGGTAGCTCAAGGAATTATGGATGCTTGCTCTTGCTAGATGTGAGTGAGAGTTCTTATCCTTTTGCTCTTTTTAACTTTTTCTTTTTTTTCCTAATTTTCTAAGTTTGAATTTTGACAAATCTGGGTTTATGATTTTGGGGTTCTTCCTTGTCCGACCGTTGAGCATCTCTTAAAGGATTATTTTCCTCATTATCCTAGCTACATTAGGAAGACCACTTATTGATTGAGGATTATGCAAAGCCCTAGGACTATATGGTTGTCGCCTGGACAGGTATACTGGATTCCTGCCATGTTGGTTGTTTTATTTTTTAGAGATTCTTTATTCACTTATTCCTTTTAAGCAAATTCTCCTTTACTAGTAGGCGGTGAGGTCAAATTGGTCGGCAAAGATGGTGACAGCATGGCAACTGATAGAGAGATAAGTATTGCTCCCTAGCCTTACTGGCAAGGTGTGGTATTCAAATGAGTGATTCCATCATTGGTGGGATGGTCCATTTATGAGGAGAGTCCTTGTTCCTCCTCCTAGTAACATGTTCTGGAGTCATGAGCTAAGAGCAAACAAGCTAGCTACTATCATAATAGGACATCTTTATGAAAGTCTCCTAAAAGGCGCATGATCTCTTTACTTCGATGTGTTAATCCTGTAGCTAATTAATGTTGTGGCTGGTGGCACCTTTCCTCCACCTCCTCCTTCTCATATGAATGGGGCTTGCCCTTCAGCTTTAAAGGTTAGGCCATTACGCAAATCATTGAGAGTTGCTTCCTCTGATCCAATAAGCTTTTAATCCTTTCTTATACTGACATATAATAAACTTTATTAGTAATAAGCTATAATTGACATGGCTATAGGGACTTATCTAATTCAAAGAGATCAGGGTCCCATTTCAAGGAGATTGAGGGCATATTCTATACTGAGGCGACTGCCCATGCTAGCGGTATGGCTTCTAGTGGTGCCATTTTTTTGGACTTGGCAGTTAGATCATCCTTGGTTTTATTTAGGATGGAAATCTTTGGCAGAGGAGTGTATCTTAATTTTCGTCATCCTGGCTTTCCTTAATCAGATGTTATCCCTCCTGATGCTTCCCACATTCATGCTTTGTTTCACTTATTTTGCCTTTGTTTCATCTATTTGATGACTAGTGTTTGACTTTTTTCTTGTTTTTTGTAGATCCATGTCTTTTCTTACCAGTACCAGTATACTGTTGTAAAGAGTGCCCAACAGCAATTTATGGAGTTTAAAAGCAATCAAAGGGTATGCCTTCTTTATTGTACCTGTTTATTTATGCATATGGTTTATGTATGTGTGTATGATATGCAATTTTCATGCAATGCTATCTAAACATCTCCATGCTAGCCGTGAGTATGAGCGGGAGCGCACAGTTTATCATGATTGTATTGGTAAGCTGGAGTCATAGCTGGCATCCTTCACGATGAATGATGAGGAGCCTGGATCAGATGATGGGGATGCTTGAGTATGATCGATGCTTACTTCAGATGGCAACCATAGCCAATGTAGTTGTATTAAGAGCTAGGTGTAGGGCTTTTGGCTTGTGGTTGCTTTTTTGTATCATTTTTCTCAAGTGATAGACTCTAGGTGTTATATCCCGAGTATTTGTCCCGCATGTGTTGTACGATATATGTATGATGATAACTATAGTATATATGCTTCTTGTCATTGCTATGTCTAGTGATGTTTGCCATTGCTATTGTCTGCCTCTTTTATTTTTCCTTCTTTTGCCTAAAGCGTCTCCTTCTAAAGCTTTTTGCACTTAGATGAGTTTTCTCTTTTTTTTCCTTCCCTCTTTTGTTTTTATAACCCGATATTTTATAAATTACTAAATTAATTTCTAAGATATGCAGTGTTAAATAAATATTTTATTAAATTTTTATATTATGATTATTTTGTGTAATTTAATTAAATTCTAATGTTGGTATTTATTTTATTTTATTATGGTATTAATATTAAATTAAGATTTAAAAATTTAATTTATTGTTATATATTATTTATTTATTTATTTATTTAATAATAATAATATTTTTATTAGTAATTGTGAATAGTGTTAAATTAGTGTTAATTAATATTTCATTATTTATTTTATTATTATTATAATTAAATGCGGTATGTTTTTATTAAATCTAAATTAATTGTTATATATATATATATATATATATATACAAAAGCTTTTTTTTTTTTTTTGGTTCTTCTTCATCTACTACTACTTCTTGGTCAGCATAAACTGACAACCACCACCATCCAAACCACCACAGCGCTACCACCTCAGCATGAGACCACCACCATCAGCAACACCGGCGGCAGCAACAACAACAGCACTGTGTGAAAAGTGCAGTCTGGTTGCCGGTGAGGAAACTAATTGACCTTGGACTCGTTTCAAAACTCACACTATGAGCTTCGATAATACGTAGTTAGTTTCAAGTGAATCGACCGGTAAGGACTTCGAAAACTCGATTTTATATTTATGTCAATATGTTTAATTTGATTTTTCTTATTGAATTTTTTTTTATTTGGAGATGTGGTAGTTAGATAAATTGATTTTTGAGTTAAGGTCTACTTAAATATTATTTTTTTTTTATTTTTTTGAAATTATTTATTTTTTAAAAATTATTTAAAAAATATGTATTTTTGGGTTCAGTTACTATTCATACAATCTCGACTCCAAAAATTTTCTTATTGTGATTAAATTCTATATATTATTTAGAGCAAGTTCCATGAAGGAAGTTTATTTAAATTACGTACCAAATTTTTATTACAAATTTTTTAATGTTTATGTAAAAAATAAAATTTTTGGAGAAGTTAATATAAAGGAGTAAATTTTATATTTTAATTGAAATCATTAGTAATTATTGTGCTTTGGATAATTTTTGAATAACAGTTGGTATTAAAATAATTTTTATAAATTAAATAACTATTTTTAGCTAATTAATATTAATTTTTGGAATTATATCCGAATAATAATTTTAATTATTAATTTTAAATTTAAATGAGTTTTAATTATTTAAATTAGATAATTTAATTGATTATCAGTATTTAAATACTATTTAATTTAGAATATTTAAAAGAATGGGTTTAATTAATATTATTCACTTATTGTTGAAATTTTACTATTTAATTTGGAAAATAAATATTTTTGATGCTTTTATTATATAAATAAGTTGATTTTGATATTTAAATGAGATTTTTATAATTTTGGATGAATTAATGGTATTTGTTATTAGTTTGTTTATTGTGGTATGTGATTGAATTTTGATAGTTTATGTCTATATATGTATTTTTGGAAATTACTAAATTATTTGATTTTAATTGAAATTGTTGTTAATTATTTTGTTTTAAACTATTTATGGATTAATAAAGGTACAAAAAGTAATTTTTAATATTATTTCCCATTTATTAGTTAATTTGTGAAAATTTTGGAATAATATGTGAATAATAAATTTATTTCTTATTTTTCAGCTTAAATAGGTATTTTATTATTTGATAATGTTAAATAGTTATTTTAATAATTATTTGCAATCTATGCTAATTATATTGTAAAATGGGAATTTTATTCCATTTATGAATTTTATTAGCAAATATTATTTAAAAGTTAGAATTTTATTATTTAGTTGGAAAATAAAGGTTTTTAATAATTTTATGAGACATTTTAGTGATATGAAAAGTTATTACATTTTTATATAGATTTTTATGATTTTTGGTTGAATTATTTGAAATTATAATTTTTTTTATATATATTTGTGGATTGTTGAGACTCGGTTGGGCATTATAAGTAGTTCGGGAATCCAACCCAAGCAGTTGAACTTATATGTTATAAAAGTATATTTTCTGTACAAAATTGACCCCACTTTTGTATGGAAACGTTTGTTTTATAAGGGAAACTCTATCGAATTTTTGGGTAGATTTTTCTTAAAACATGATAAACGGTCCAAGTCTGATTTTGAAATTTTAGTCGAGTCGTGTTTAGACGAGTTATTCTTAGAATTCTAGAATTATTGAATTAGGAATTTATTTCTAATAAGTATTATTTTTTTCTTTAGCTGTACTGCGAGTTAGGTCGACCGGACCAACCGAATCGGAACAGCAAAGCACAGTAGTACTGGGAGTTATTGTTATATATATGCATTGTACATAGAATAAATATTTTATGAGCATCCACAATTTAAATAATGTGAATTTAAATATGAATTATTCTACTAAATGCTTATATTTATATTTTGTGTATATTTGGTATGTAAATGGTATATTATTTAATAAATTAATGCTACCATGTTTTCAATTACGCATTTCATTATATGTTGTATGTAAACGATATATTGTTTGATAAATGAACGCTACCATGTCTACTACTTTAAGTTGGACAAATAAATATTTGGAGTTATGGATAAGTTAGTTGGCTATTGGTTATGTGATCGAGGTTGCGGACTATTTAGAGTTTTGCTCCGATCCTCCACCTAAAAATTTTTCTATATTTATTATTGCATTGAAAAAGTGATTTTTGGCATGTGTATGAAATGCATGTATATTATATTAGATAGATATATATATTGATGTCTGAATGCCTATATTTTATAGTGCATGTATATATATAATAATAATTCACTCAGTGAGGTCTGACCCCCTCAATATTTTTTTCAAGACATTCTACTTCATTAGACCTCAATAGTAGACCCTTTTACCAGTCTTCTTCAGCTCCGGCTAGTAATGTAATTTTTGTATCTGAATTTTTATTCATATTCTAGAAGCTACAACAGTAGTGCTCAAGTATTGTAGTATTATATATATATATTATTATTATACTAATGCCTAAATGCCTGTATTTTATAGTGCATATATATAATAATAATAATAATTCACTCAGTAAAGTGTGACCCCCTCAATATTTTTTTCAGGACATTCTACTTCGTTAGACCTCAGTAGTAGACCCTTTCGCCAGTCTTCTTCAGCCCCGGCTAGATTATGTAATTTTTATATCTGAATTTTTATTCATATTCTTGAAGCTACAATAGCAGTGCTCGAGTATTGTAGTGTTTAGTATTATTTTTATAATGGGGATTTATATTTGAAGGATATTGTATGTTATATTTTAATATATGATATGAGAATTTCTTTAATATTATTTTAAGTTTTAAATTCTTTGATATTCTTATATTATATTTTTGCATGTTTTTATTTTTTAAGGCTTGCTACGGGTTCTAGATTCGAAAAAATTTCCATTCCCTAGAGCCTGTTATGACTCCCAAGTTTGGGTCGTGACATTGCCTAGGGTGTCTCCTTTTGGAACTCTTCACACCTAGTTGGGTTCTTTTTTTATCAGAGGCTTTAACTACAATGGTTGATCTTGATGATAAAGTTCATAGAAGATAGCAAGAACTGTGGTTATGTAATAAAATAAAATGCACAACATGTTTGATGCAATTCACGATGATAAAATTTGTTGCACATTTCAAAGACATTTTGCATAAATTGGCAATCATTTTCATTTCATTAAAATCATTTAAGAAAAGCACAAGCACATTCATACAAATTTTGAACTTTAAGTTACCCATGTTCCTAACTAGCCTTCTCAGGTTTTTAAGTTAAGTATTTTATCACTTTCTCTAATTTTTGCTTAGGTTGCCCATGTAAGGTTTCAACCTAGCGGGAAGTCCTTAATTTTTGCCTAAGCATCCATTTTTAGTTTTTCAACTTAGCGGGTTTTTTTCCCTTAGATGTAGTACTTCTTCAGGCAGTCTTTATTGATAGGTTCAAAGAATTCATTACATTCATAATCCATCAGCTTAACTGCTCCTTTTGATAGGACATGTTTAACCAAGTACGAACCTTCCCAGTTTAGTCTGAATTTCCCTATAGGGTATGGAATGTTCTGCCTTACTTACTTTAACACCCAGTCTCATACTTTCATACTCTTATGTTTCATATTTCTATCGAAGGTTTTAGCTAGCCGAGCTTGATACAACTGTGTATAGTATAAAGCCTCAAGCCTTCGACTGTCTAAGAGAGTAAGATTATCATGCCTCTACAGGGCCCATTATACTTATGGTAATTAGGATTCGATTGCTACCCAAAGAGACTTGATTTCTATTTCGACTAGAAGTACTACTTTTGACTCGTATGCTAATCAGAAAGGAGTTGCTCCAGTTGAAGTTGTGACTACTGTTTAGTATCCCTATAAGGCATATGACAGTTTGTCTGCCCAGTCTTAGTAAGTCTAAGTCATCTTTAACAAAATCTTATTAATGTTTTTGTTTACAGCTTCAACAGGCTCATTTGCTTGTGGTCGGTAAGGAGAAGATTTGTGATGTTCCACCTTATAACTCCTTAGTAGTTTTCTAAATTCTCTTTGAAATTGAACATCGTTGTCAGAGATGATGTAACAGGGGATCCCATATCGACAGAAAAAATTTCTTTTGATAAACTTAGCCATTTGCTTGGCTCCTACCTTTGTGAATGATTATGCTTTGACCCACTATATGAAGCAATCCACTACTACTAAGATGAACATGTGTCCATTTGAGGCTGTCAAGTGGATTTCCCCAATTATATCTAGTCCTCATACTGAGAAAGGCCATGGAGAGGAGATGCAGTGTAATTCTATTAGGGGAAGGTGGGTGACATTCCCATGGATTTGACACTCATGGCATTCCCTCATGAATTTGATAGAGTCTTCCATTATCATCATCATCTAGAAGAACCCTTATTTAATTAGCTTATTAGCTAGGATTGCTCCATTCATATGTGGACCATAAACACCTTTGTGTACCTCTTATATTGCTCTTGCAACCTCAGTTTCATCTAGAGATCGGAGTTGTAACCCCTTTAAAGTTCTTCTATATAACATACCCTGGTATGATGTGAATTTTAATGCTAATCATCGAATGACTGCCTTATCTTTTTCACTTATTTGATTGGGATAGGCTCGTTCCTTCATATATCTTTAGATGTCATAGAACTAGAGTTTTTTTAATTATTTCTATCTTTGCTGTTATGTAGTCCTTATGATAGGGTTGTCCCGATCTGAGTAAGACTAAAGGCTTTATGGGCATTTTGGATGGTTCCTCTTATACTAATGATAGGGAAGCAAATGCATATGCCATCTGATTATGGTTCCTAGGGAGATGAATGAATTTGCATTTTTAAAAGGACATGGTGAGCAACTTCAAGTGATCCAGGTAAGGCCTTAGGTGTTGCTCTTTCAATTACCACTCTTTTATGGCATGGTTGATTAGTAGCATGGAATCTCTAAAGATTACAACTTTCATAACATATAGGGCTATCAGTGCTTCTATTTTGAGTGCAAATGCCTTATATTCTATTTTGTTATATATTACTCTAAACTTGAGCTTTTTGGCAATTGGTACTATTTCAGCTTCTAGAGATTGTAATATGACACAGACTCCTGCATTGAACTGATTAACTGCTCTGTCAAAATACATCTGCCATCCTTGAATTTCAATGGCTGAAATAAAGTTGTCCGAGAAGTCTAGTTGGATTTATTTTGAGTCTAGAATGGGCTTAAGAGCTAGAAATTCAGCCATTGCTCTTCCCTTTACTTCCTTCTTAGTTAGGTATTACACATCGAAGTCTATCAATAGCACGAGTCACTTAACAAGTTTTCCCACCAAGGAGGGAGCTTCATAAAGGTACTTCATTGGATCCAATTTGCACATGGCCTAAATTCTATAGGACTAAAAGTAATGTCTAAGTTTCTTCATTGCCTATACCATTGCCAGACATATATGCTTGACTTAGTTGTACTTTTCCTTATACGGTAACATCTTCTTACTTAAGTAGTAGACTGCATGTTTTTCTTTTATTTCTCCCTCTTGGAAAAACATTGCATCGATTGCATTTCCTTTAATGGCTAGATACAGGGTTAAAGCTATTCCTAGTTCATGTGGTTTTAGAACCGGTAGGTTAGCCATGTAGTTTTTTATCTTGTCGAATGCTAACTTACACTACCCGTTTGACTCAACTGGTTGATCTTTTATGAGTAACTTAAAGATTGGTTCACACACTACTATCAACTTAACAATGAATCTACTGATGAATTATAGCTTCCTTAGGAACCCTTTGATTTATTTTTTTGGAACTGGTATCTCTATGACTGCTTTTGCTCTATTTGGATCCATTTTAATCCCATTCTGAATAACAACATACCCCAGCATCTTTCCTGAAGTGACCTCGAATATGAATTTCTTTAGACTAAGCCTAAGGTTGTACTTCTCAACTCTTTTGAGGAACTTTTCGAGATTGGACGGGTGTTCTTCCCTAGTTTTTTACTTGACCATCATATCATCAATGTACGCTTCCACTTCTTTATGTATCATGTCATAGAACATTATAGTTGCCATTCTCTAGTAAGTTGTTCCTGCATTCTTCAAACTGAAGGGCATTACTCTATAGCAATAAGTGCCCTATTCTATTATGAAAGTTGTATTTGCTTTGTTGATGATGGCCATTAGGATCTTATTGTACCAAGAGAATCCATCCATAAAGGGATATATTGCATATATGGTGGCATTTTCAATGGTATGTCTATGTGGCGTAGTGAAAAATCATCTTTCGGGTAGGCCTTGTTTAGATCTCTTTATTCGACACAAATTCTAACCCTTCCATCTTTCTTCGATACCAACACTACATTTGCTAACCATTCGGGATAGTCTACTACTTTTTAGGAATTTTGCCTTGATTTGCTTCTCGATGTTTTCTTTCACTAGTTGGGCCTAGTCTGGTATGAGCCTTCTCATTTCTGCTTTACTAATTTGCACCCCTCTTTAGTAGAGATAAAGTGCTAAGTAATATCTCTGTTAGTACCAGGCATATCATCGTACATCCAAGTAAATACTTTTGAATATTATTTTAATATTTTTCAATTTCTCTCCTCTCTTCAGGGGTAACATCTTTCAAAATATGCAAAATGCATGGTTCAGATTCTGTGCCAATGTTAAATGATTTAGTGCATATGGAATGAATGTCAAATATGCTAATATTTTTATGAATGCAATGCACACTACCATCAGGAAAGACATCAAATAAGTAAGCAAAATCTTATTTCATTGCATTAACTTTAGAGTTCATTACATCATCAGTTTCAAACAAAGAAAAAGTATAGAGATCATCATCAGCAATGTCTTTAAACATGATGTCATCAATGCTTGATTTAAGGATGGTAGCAACTTGAGCATAAGGTCTTGATACTAGGTTTTTTTTTGGGTCATCAATCATTCTAGAGTCAATAAGGTCTTAGATTGCATTCTTGAGGGTTTTACATGCATCAGTGGTATGACCGGGCATTTAGTAAAAATGGCTAAATAAGTTTTAGTCAATATGAAGGGGTAATTAGTTTGGAAGAGGCTTGGGCTCTTAAGGTTATAAGACATTCTTTTATTGAAGTCTTTGAAATACTTTGGATAGTGGGAGGTTGAAGCTTGAGAATTTTCTTGGTGGTCTTATGGCATTAACATATAGTGGATTATGAGTGTTGGGTTAGATTAGGTTTATTTCTACAGCTCGAGTAAAGGTGTTTTGGATGTTTGATTAGGTATTACGGTGAAAGGTGTTTTTAGCTTGCTAAGGTTCCTCATCTTAAATTCTGAGTCTAGCCTGATGGAAAGCTCTAAAGTTAAAATAATGAGCAAAGATTAACTATTTTCTAAAATGGTGTGATGCCCCCATTGACTATCAACTTTATCTATTCATCTTTAGGAGGGCAATTTCTCATTTTGATTGCCTTTCCCTGCTATCTTGTGACATAATTAGAGAAAGTTTCATTAGGATTCTGTCTCGTGGTCTCAAGATCTCTGCAAGTGATGTCTAGCTGAGTGTTGTATTTATACTGCTTAATGAACTTCTGAGTTAACAGTAGCTAATCACTTTTAATTTCATCCTCAAGGTCAAAGAACCATGCTCTTGGTCCTTCCTCTAGTGATATGAAGAAGAATTAAATAATTTGAGATTCTATAAGCTTCGTAGCAGCCATAAAGGTGGCATATTACCTTAGATGGACCCTTAGGTCCCCTTTTCTATTGAACTTAGCAAAGTTTGGTAGTTTAAAAGCATCTGGGAGTGGTTTATCTTTGAATAATGTCAAGTTAGTTAAGCTTTTAAAGCCATAGGTTCCTTTATCTTTAAAGGCAAATTCCAACTAAGCCATTCTATTAGCCAACAGTTTAACCTCCCATGCCAATTTAGGCTTGGTTATGTTAGCAATTTTTACAGCTTTTAGTGCATTTTTGAGATCTTGGTAGTAGTCATTATCATCATCAGCTTGAATTAGAGTACGGGGAATTCCCTTTGCCTTATCTACCCCTGGGGTGAACAGATGTAAAATCTTCATTCAGTGGTGTATTATTCCCATCTCGAGCATTTTTTGTCTTGATTTGGGCTTAGAGGATTTCGACTATAGTTCCATTAATGAGCAATTTTTTTATCCCCTTTTTTAGTCTATCTTTGAATTACTGATAGGAGGTATCTTTTTAGTCACTTATGTTTGAACAATGTATTCATGTGCATTTATCAAGGTTATCTAAATGAATGATGCATGACGTGTGCTTGTAAAAGAAAAGGGTGAGCATGTATGCATGGAGTGGATGTAAAATCCCAAAATGGAAGATGATCGTTACTACAAGAAACAATGGTTAGTACGTGCTATCTATTTGTATGTTATGTATGCATGATTAATCTTAGAAAGCTGATTAGTACTTCCTACACAATGAATAAACCAATCATAAGCAAGCTCTTGCTTCCTTATTTCTCCACAAGGTCATTTAGTCCCTTTCTTTAATGGGTTTTGAAACTATAGTCATTAAGGGACTATGTTTTTGCTCTTAGAACTAAGCTATTTTGATTTATGTTAATTAGAACCAAAGGGTAAACTAATGAATGATACTCAAATGTACTTGAGGTAATCATATAATATTGATGTAAGGGTTAATTGTTGGGCTTCAAATGATATCCAGAGCCCATACGCACCCATATGCATAGGGGCAAGGTCAATCAAAAGGAGCCCGAGTTCTTACCCCTATATCGATATTCGATATGTTTATTAGGAGTCATGAAAGTATCATTTGATAATTTAAAGTTTAATTTTGTCGACATAAAGGTCCATAATCTAGTTGATTCCTAACCCATTCATTTGATCTTATAAGAATAAATGGATGTCATTATTTTTCAGTTCGTATAGACTATTCAATATGAGGTACATGATTCTTAGTCCTCATGCTTTGGGCTTACACAAAGTGGATGAGAATCAAGTGGATCTGAGCATAAACATTCTATGAAAACTAATATTATGATGTCATTCGATGATAGACACTAGGAGAATCATATCATTTATGAATATCAGGTCATTCGATGATAGAAACTAGGAGAATCATGTTATTTATGAATATCAGGTCATTCAGTGATAGACACTAAGAGAATCATGTCCTTCAATGATAGGACAAGGATATCATGCACAGCTTGGTGGATCCTAGTGGATGTTACTACTGGCTTATCTACATGAGCAAAGTTAATGTGAAAGGCTAAGGGTTCCTTTAGCAAGAATGCCCTTATATAATTAGGGATACAGACTCCGGTCAATGAGTCTAACATTCTTTTGATAACTTAGTTGCCCCCCCTTAGGACTTAGGTTACAAGCTATAGTCAAATGAGTCTAGTGAATGCACGAGTAAGGATTAAAGGTGATTACACCTATCTTCATCACCCCGTGACTTGAGTGGAATCATAGTGGTAATGTCATTTAGTATTATCAAGGTTTTAGGGACTAATGGTGCACGTGTGATGTGTAGTGCAAATGCAGTAATGAGGGGCTATATACGATCAAGTATTGCATAATGAGATATAGTCATTTTTGAGTTAATCTCTTTTACTTAGAAATATCCTATAGAGTCGCCACTGTGAGCGACTGGTTATGTTTCATTATGTTTGTAGCTTCTTAGCTTATAGGTTCCCGAGGGACATGGTAACTTTACCAAATAGGGATAAATGATTGGTCTCGGGAGGAACAAAACGCTTTCTGATTTTATGGAGTCACCACCCGATTTTTAGAAAATCAAGAAAAAAAGGGACAACATCAAGTCACTCAACGAGTATTGCCCCCATTAGAGTTCTCCGAGTTTGAGGGATCGCACCTACTTTTTTACTATTTCACATTATAGGATATTTAAAGTATAACTACCCAATACCCTAGTATCGGCAATGATAGTTTGTATAGCATTCACACAATACATCAAATAGTAAAAGTTAATAAAGTTGAAATATTATTATTGCATCGCTTTCATAATAAAATACACGTAAAAAGAAAAAAGGATTGTGGAAAAGTAAATCTAACTTAGGTGTAATGAACCTGCAAGGTTGACATAACTATGCATGTAGCTTGCTCAATCACATGAATAATGAGATAAACAATGGACACTCAATCACTTGAAAGAGTAAACAAAATGTGCACAATTATGCATGTTTGCAGTGATTATTTATGCTATAATAATACATAATGATTATATAAGGGATGCACGATGCATCATTGGATTAGGAACATTATGAATCTAGTTTGAAATATGAACTTTTCATATTATTGATATTTACGACATGATTTCATGTTTTGAAACTAAAGGATCCAAAATGATGACATAATACAAGCAAAATAGAGTCTAAATTATTCATATAGCATGCAAATTGCCAGTCTCATCATGCAAGCACAATAATATTCATAATGTTGGCGATAATAAAGTAAATTGTAGTGCAATAAAATAAACATGCTAAAATGATTATATGGTCCTTAGATTTTGACTGTGCTTATATGATTTTAAAGCTTCAGCTTTAAGAGATTATCAAGCTTTCCTCGTCGAGAAGTTCAAAATGATTTGTAGAATGATTCTAGTTTGTATACCTTTAAAGCGTGTTTTGACAAAGATGAGGCTAGGTTTGGCAAAAACAAGACTTAATAACCTAATAAAAACATGGTAGGAGAGCTAAAACAGTCTGGAAGCAAATTTCCAGCGCCTTCAAATGGATAGATTTTTTAGTGTGTGTGTTTTCTCTTTCTACCCCCCTCAAAATTAGGTGTAAAGGCACTTATTTGTACTGAAAAATGTAAAGAAGACGGGGGGTATAGGCATGGTCACACATGTGTCCTTAAGACGAAGCACGTGACCATGTGAAGGGTGTGTGATACGTGCTCGCGCATGGTTACACATATTTTCACGTGTTAGCACTTAATTTAGGGCTTTTTTAGGCTATTCTAAGGTTGGTTCCTAGGATTTTTAGGCTTCTAAAAGCATTTCTGCAATCCATTTTGTCTAATTTAGCCTTGATTTTAGTGAGTGACATCTAAAGGTGTATAAGCGCACTTCTGAGCAACACATGCTAGTCCTCGGATTATTTTGGAAAATTCTAAGACCACTTCTAAAGATTTTGGAGTCTTTCATATGTATTTCCGAAGTCTATTTAGTCTAATTTGATTTTGATTTTAGCGCGTGAAACCTAGGGGTGTATGTGGCTACACGTGCACTTCTAGGCAACGTGCATTAATCCTCGAGTTATTTTAGACTATTTTGAGACCACTTTCAGAGGTTTTGGAGTCTTCTGGATGTGTTTCCAAAGTTCGCTTTGTCAAAATCAATTTTTATTTTTTTCATAAAGTTCGGTCCCAGTCTAATGAAATGAACACTAGCTCAACAAGCTACATGTTTTGAGAGAAGATTACTAAAAAAAAGCCTCTCATTATTCTGATAATTTATATTTCATAAGATTGGAGAGAAACTTAATGGATTGGTGATCGATTTTGCACACTAGTGGGATCGGTTAAGGTTTTAAGGTTGCACACTTTAAAGGTGTTATGAATAAGTAAACTCTAATCTTTTCAAAGATTCATTTCATCATTAGACCTTTTCTAGGGATAGTCAAATTTGAGGTATGACAATGAACCTCTATTTTGTTCATATATTATTATTATTATATATTCCTTTCTGTGATTGTTTGCATTAACACTTATTAGCTCTTTAGTTCTTATAGAAAATTGGTTGCCTAATACTGCCTGTTAGGATTCTGTTTCTGCACCTTATTCTTCAGTGTTTTTGCAATAACCTATCAACTATATACTAAATTATTGATTCCAAGGGAGTATTCATTTCACACTTCATTTCCTATATGTTTTTTTTAAAAAAAAAATTGAGACAATAAGGATGCTTCCACCTCTGTTTTCTAAATCAATAGATGAATGATTGTTGCTTAAGTTTCTAGTTTTTATGGCAATGGCATTTTTATGTATTTGATGCCACTAAGAAATGTGGCTTCATTCTTCTAATAATTTGATAAAAATATTTTTGAGAGTCAAAATTTTGTTTATTGTATTTGGATTCATATATTAGATGTCCAACTAACTTTTTTTTTTTATGCAAGTTCACTTTCTTCCATTTAATGAAAAAACATAGCAATATATTAAGGAATTTTGTATGCACAAATGAAATACATATAATATGCACATAGCTTTTTTTTTGTAATTATTAAATGGGCCTATATCATTATTTTGTAATTACTGGTAGGCCTATGGCCATATTTTTTAACAACCAAAGGTGATGTGGATGAGGTAGCATTAAAGTTTATGGATGGATTCGATAGAGTGGACTTGCACACTTGAGATTTAAATGGACATTTGTGGTGGCATCGGTTGACTCACAGAGCCCATAATATATCAAATCGAAACTGACTCAGAGAGCTATAATAGTTGCTATACACTTTATCTGTAGCAGTCCATCTTTGAGCCCAAATTCCTTTATTTAGGCCTTCAAATTTTACTTTAAAGTTTATATTCCTTTTTTGGAGTTTTTTTATCTTTTCCTTTTTTTTTTGGTTTTAGGGTTTTTTCCCTAGACACTATTTATTTGTCTCTTTTGGTTATTTTGAGATAGTTTTTGATGAATTAAAATAAATTACAGATGTAAGTCTATCAATTTCTTTAGAATTCTTTGAATCAACAGAGTTTTGGACTATTAATTTTAGGTATTCATAGAATCAATGACTTCAATTCTTTCTTAAAGCTTGTACTGCATCAAAAAGGCCTATAATTCTTTTGGACAGTCAGAAATATGTAAAGTTAGTTTGGTTATTGGGCTTGTGGCTATATTTTACACAACCTAGGGCCTTTATATTTTAGGTAGATCTCATATTTAGATTAAATGCATATATTTTGTATTAATGGGCTATGGTTGGATATTTGTAATATTTAAAGTTGTAAGACATTAATGGATACATAGTTTTAGTTTTTGTATGGGCGTAGCCCAAATTGTAATACATTACTTGTAGGATTTAAAAAAATGTTAAATATTTATTCAAAATAATTGGCCCAAACTGGTTAACTAATCTGAAACAAACTAATAAAATCGACCCTAAATATGAACCCATACCTTTGGTTTCCAGCTCTATTTCATAGCGGTTCAGTCTTTTTTTCTATAACCAAAATCTGTTCGGTTTTTATCATTTATCAACCTGTCCGCTGCTCACCCCTAGAGATAACTACATAAGTTACAAAAATGGAGATGACTTTAAGCAGACTCTAAAAATTATAAAAAATAATTTTATTATCTATAGAGACAATATTGTCTCTGATAACATTTTTTTAGTGGTAAAAATTGTACAAGTTGGAGGTTAAGATATATTGACATGAAGACTTTTTTTCTTCTATTTTTTTCCTAATACAGACAATCAACTTCGAGGCTATGTTAATAAGCAAATGCATGCATGCATGCTTGCTAAGTGAAGTGTCACGACCCAAACCCGAGGGCACATGACCGGCACTAGGGAATGGGTAGGCATAAGGCCTCCGAAACCCGTAGTAAGCCTAAAGGAAAAGAAAATAAAACCATTCATATTTTAAACTTTAATTAATAACATAATATATTATCAAACTGATTTTTCTCAAAATACACAAATTCAACTACTTAATAAAAATGTGTTTCAACATCTCATATCATAAATTGAATTTAAATCTTATACATAAACGTAGTTTACACAATTATATTTAAACTATACAAATCCTTAGTACATATACTACCGTAGCAACCTAGATTAACACATAGTATAGCTTATAATGACCTACATAAAATGGTCGGTGAAGAAGAAACCCGGCGTAGAGGTAGTTTGAGGTCGAACTCCCAAGCTCCTGAAAAAAAAAATTGAGGGGAATCAGACCTCACTGAGTAAGTCAATAAAAAGAGTTGTACGGTTTGAAAACCTTTGAAAACTATATATGTTTATAGTAAAAATAATTTATAATGCATAAGTATAGTTTTTGAAAAATCTTGGTAGAACCTTAAACCCAAAATCTAAATGGCCAAATGGACCCACTTATTCCAACTAGACTACCGGTCCTCGAGAGCAAAGGCATCAACCGAGGCACCAAGCCGTAGTCATTCACTTAATCCAAATATATGGCACTGTCGGTCCCCGAGAGCAAAGGCATCGATCGAGGCACCCATCCCAGTCCATTATTAACCTTACAATCACTGGCGGTCCCCGAGAGCAAAGGCTTCCACCGAGGCACCCATCCCAGTTTAACATTCATCAATCATACGTATATCGGATCCATCTCTCAATCTCTACCATGTGCACATAGTCCTGGTGAAGCCCACTAGGTAGCCCGTTCTACCAAAATTTCTCCAAATCGATTTTAAATAAATAAATTGCGTTTAAAGCTTAAATAACAGCATTAAATTAAATAAATCATATAATCAATGTTAAAATATAAGTGCACGCATTTGTTAATTAAAACACACACACAGATCATTCTATCGACTTACAAGATGAATGTGAAGGCTGATGACCATGCGTCTGCCTCGGTCTCACGGCTTCCGCTCCGAAATACTCTAAAAGAAAATAATAATTGAATTTTTAAAACATGACTAAGGAATTAAAATCAGAAATCAACAAAATAATGAAATTCCAGACTGACTCGAGGAAGATCGGACAAGACTCGACAGACAGGATAACCTAACTAACGGTAGAAATTTTACGAATATTACGTTTTACGAGAAAATCTATCGAAATTTCAGAAGAGTCTCCTCTGTAAAATGGACATCTCTCTACCAAGGTAGAGCCAAACCTGTATAGAAAGTGCACTTCTAATAATCACAAACACCCCCACTCAAGTCGGGCTCCCAAAACTGCAATTTACTCCGACCGAGATTACAACTCAATGAAGTATCGAGAATCAATAACATTTATTTCTAAAAAATACATATTTCATATACACATATACTAAAAATAGACAAAAATATGAAAAATCGCAATTATTTAAAATTAACAACTAAATTTGCATATCATTATCAAAATATAAATATAATTATAACCTAAATTAAAACCATTGTAATGTATTATATATATATATATTATTTGAAAGTTAATATTTAAAATTTACACTACTTAAATAAAAATACCAATTAATTTATAAAAATGGTCTAAACCCTTTAAATATTAATAAAACTAATTAAAATATATATTTTACCATATTTAGTGTAAAATTATATTTTTTTTACCCCCCTAAAATACCTACATTACATTATGTGCTATTAATACTAAAAATAATTCCTTAAAATTATCTAATCATCTAAAACTTATTTTTCTCAAAATAATTCCTCCTAATATAATTAAAACATTTAATCAACCAAAAATTTTCTCCCAAAAATATTATTTAACCTAAAAATCACATTTTACATAAACTCAAAAATATTTATAAAAATAGTAATAAAATCTCAAAAATTATAATTCGAGTTCTAAAATTTATAACATTCACTAATAACCTCATTTATCAAAATTTCACAATTTTTAACTATAATTTTTGAAATTAAATAAAAGAAATATTAATTAATACCTAAATTAACAAACTTATAATTAACATCAAGATTCCTAAAACCTAAAAAAACAATCAATACATAAAAATTAACCTTAATTATTCTAATTATTAATTGAGCTAAAATAACAACCAATTAAACTAACTAATTATCAAATAATTTCAATACAATTTATACATAAATTCAATAATCCACCAAAATCCCATAAAAAAAATCAAGACCATCATAATCACCAACAACAACTACAGCATGATCTACCGAAATGTCAAGGAAATCAAGAAGAAAAAGGGAGGAATGAGGGCTGACACTCACCACGCTGCTGGACAGAACAGAGGGAGGGGAAGGAGACCTGTTGCCATCGAAAAATGGGGCAGATGGAGCAGCTCAGGCGGGGCAGAAGGCAGCGACAGACCGAGGAACGAAGCTAGGCAGGCGGACTGAGGCAGGGCTGTCGCGCGAGGGAGAAGAAATGCTATCTGCTAGGCGAGAAGGGAAGGAACACTGCCACGCGAGGAAGAAGAAAGCAGCAGCTGCAACCTGGCAGCTTCAACTCGCGGCGAAAATGGAGTCTCGGCGATGGGAGAGAGCTGCACAGGGAGAGGAAGGGCGGTGATGGTGACGGAGGAGGAGGGTGGTCATTTGGGTTTCGGTGCTTTGATGGGTGTATATATATATATATATATATACATATACATATACATACATACATATATATTATACAACCTACCAATATACATACACATATAATAATTAACCCTACTTATATATATATCTATAAATACACACACATATATATTTATCTATAGGCACACATGCATAGCCATAAAATTTAATATCATTTAAAATAGCAATAATAATAATAATAATAATAGACAATGTAATCCTAGATAATAAGTAAATAATAATACTCACACGTATTAATACTCTAAATAATATTAACATACATATAATATAATATGATGAAGAAAAGTAATTATTAATAATATGATTTGATAAAAATATCCCTTTTTTATTCAAGTAATTATATAGGGTATTACATGAAGAATATTATCTTACAATATTATATATATTTCTGTGACAATATAGGTAGGCGAAAACATACAGACAATAATATAAGGTTTATTACAATATTATTCTATTAATTTCTTATAAGTTTATTTTAATTTTCAAAATTTGATAAAAATGTATTTTAATTTTAACATAATATATATTTTAGTTACAATTAAAAAAATCAGATTTAATATTTAATATGATCTTTATCTAAAATAGCTACATGTATGTCTGTATTTTTATACTAAAATTGTAAAATGCAAATTATATAATTTTAATCAAAGTTTTAATTATATTAGCATTATAAATAATTAATTAAATCAAAGTTTTACGACATCGACATATGGATTATTATGGTTGGACTTAAATGAAATAATAATTTTTATAATATTTTTGTTTTTATTTTTTATTATGTAAGCAGCGCCTCAAATTTCAAAGCTTCCTCTAGATGGGACTAATTTATGTCTTACATATAACATATTACAAATAAGAAGAAAAGTAATTAGTCATTACTAAGAAACATCATGAATAGTTAAGGTGGTCCTCCACACTTTTGAAATATATATTATTTTAACATTAAAAAATTTCAAATTTTTTCTACTTGAATCAAGAGTTAATTTAAAAACAAAAAATTTTAAATATCAAAATATAATTTAAATTTAATATTTTTCATATTACTTATCAAATGATGAATTTTAAATCTTTAATTAAACTTTAATTAAATTTATCAATTATATATATATATATTTACAAGCTAGCTAGTTTAATTAAATTAATTTAATTAAACTAGCTAGTTTAATTGACGTAGATTAAACTAGCTAGCTTGTTTAATCAACGTCAATTATATTTTATGAACTGGTGATATATATAAATATATAATGAGCTACAAATTATAAGTTAGCTAGTTTGAAAAACGTGGATTATATCTTACGAACTGATGGTAAATTGATGCAACCTCAATGATAATATTACAAAAACAGCCCTTATGTATGTTTCACGACATCCACATATTATGTTTAAAAATGTAATATATTTTGATCTCTAATAATTTAAGTACTGATGGAATGTACAATAAAAAAATTATATTTCTCTAAATGAATTGAATATTGCATTTCATGTCGACCACTAGATCATTCTTTTATTAATATTAAATATAATATATTGGTAATAAAATTTTATATTACTATTTTTTTAATAGTGATAAAAGGAGGACAATAATCATTTAAAATTAGCGCATTTTGTTAGTTTGCCTCCTTGATTTACAAATGACAACTTAGAGTTTTCAAATTGTTAATTAAAAGTAAAATTTATCAACACTCTTACACTATTTGAGATGTCTAAATGATATTTTTATAATTTCACATGAAACTATTCAAACACTTACAATTACCCAAAAGTGTTTACAAGTCATACTCTTAGTAAGTTAATATGTCAAAATAGTCAATTAATTAATTATAGCTGCAAATATATTAAATCTTCTTTCTATGTATAGTTAAGTTGGTATTTCTTAGAGCACTTTCAAAGATATATTTTTTTTTAAATTACATTTGATGTTATAAGGTGTATCTTTTTTCTAATATAAAGAGTAGAAAATTTTAATGAAGTTCAATAAATTTTTTAATTTTTAATTTTTCATAAAATACTAATAGAAAAATGGAAATAATAGTACCTATTTGTCACGATCCAAAACAGGGGCCATGACCGGCGCTAGGGAACGGGAATTCTTTCGAATCCGAAACTCGTAGTAAGCCTAAAAATAAAATAAAATATGCAATAATAATAATAACAATATTATATGCAGCGGAAATAAAAATCATAAATATAATAATAAAATTTTCACCACTGGATTTAAATCAAATCTCATCTCATATATAAATCTCTTAATACAAATCCAGTTCAAATAATACAATATCTCACATAAATAAAATACATAAAATCCCACAATTTAATTCACAACTACTGCAGTGTCTAGATTATAAAAATAAGACTCAAGTAAGTAATTTACACAAAGAAGCCGGGGCGGAAGAAATCCGACGTACAGGCCTGCTACTGAGGTCTAAAGATGTTGACTCTCCTGAAAAATAGTCAACGGAGGGGAGTCAGACCTCACTGAGTGAATTACTATAATATATATACATACACACTAAATGACAATGCATACAATCAACAGTATATATATATATATATCTAATATATATACAGGCAAATACACACAGATGCAAAGAATTCATTTTATATATATTTTATTGAAAATCATCTTTTATGAAGGATCACATAGAACCCTAGAATATCGCAATCTCGAAAACAGTATTAGACAACACTCTAGCCATACAGGCTCACTTATTCCAAAATATATCAACTTAATCCATTTGGACAGTAGACTGGCCCCGAGACACTAAGTCAACCGAGCTCCAGCAGTCTGACTGCCAGTGTGATTGGCCCCGAGACACTTGGTCAACCGAGCTCCAGCAATCACACCCAAATCACATCTCACACATCAAATAATCATAATCAATCAATATCCATAAATAGGTTAGCAGTATAGCCTAAATACTATAGGCATACCGATACGTACTCGGTCCTAGTGCTGCCCACTAGGTAGCACATTCTATTGATATCCTTCATTAACAAATATAAAACATTCATTCACAAATAAATGATGCATGAATTTAAATGAAATAACAATATAAACCATATATATACCGAAAATATACCAAAAGTAAACCAGGTATATTTCGAGTATATATACGTCAAATAAATCCAGTCAAATTACAAAATAAACTAAAGATACATTTAAAAACATTTTAAACACAGTTCATTAATAAAACATGCATATAATTTAATATAAACCAAAAATATACTTAAATACAAATCACATTATTTATACATTTTAATCAAAATAAAACATATATTTCTAAATTATGCATCCTATAGCATATATATATAGTATAATAACTCACCCTAGTGCGCTCCACGAGACGGGTCCGACGGGCCTGGACCACTAGCCCTCGGTCTCGGTGCAACTAAACAAGCAAATAACGACAGACATTAGAATAAACCTAACATAAATCCTAGAATTCAATCTAGAGTATTAAACACAGAATCGGAATTAGTGTTCGACTGGACATCATGTTTTACGAGAATTCTATCAAAAATTCGATAGAACCTCCCCTGTAAAATGGACATCTCTCTATTCAAAAGAGTAGAGCCGACCATGCAAAGAAATACACTTTGAAAAACAGGCTCAACACTCAACCACAACCCCTCGGTCGGACTCCAAACTACAGTCTACCGATCGGGGTCCACAAACACAGAACAATTTTGAAAATACCAAAAATATCCTTATAACATAGAAATACATTTTATAAGTAGAAATTACATAATTAACCTTTAAACACAGTAAAAACTGGTAAAAACTCATTTTATTAGAAAAATCGTATATTATATATATAATTGAAAATAATTCACGAAAAATAGTTTTCATTAGTTAAAAATATCAAATAATTTATAGAAATCATTTTTATGCCTTAAATAACTATTAAAACCAATTAAATTACAATTTTAGCCAATTTTGTGTAAAATTACCAAAATACCCCTATATATATAAATATACTAAAATTACTTCAAAAATTCACCAAAAATTATACAATTATCCAAAATTAATTTTCTCAACATATTTATCAATAACATCAATAATTAAACTCAATTAACCAATTAATTTCAATTTAAAACACAATTAACCCTAATTTCTCAAAATTACATAAACTTCAATAATTCAAAATAAATACATAGAAATTCATAAAAATTCAAAATAAATTCCTATAATTCATTTCAACACCTAATTTAACTATAAAACACAATTTCATAATTTAAATAATTAATTTCCAAAAATTAGAAAATAATATTAAAATATTCAAAAATACCCAAAAATCCAAGAAATCTCCAAAAATTCCACAAAAATTAATACATGTAGATTAAGCTACTAGGATCAATATTTGTGAAGGGAGTTTTCATGAATCAATCAATTCGAAGCTCAAAAAAATCAAAAACCCTAATATGGCCGAATTGGAAAATTCGAAACCTAAGCAATTCTAGACCATTTAAGCTCAAACCAAAGCTAGAATCACACTCACCGGAGCTCAAGGAGAAGAAAGAGACTGACGGTGTCGAAAATGGTGGCCGGAATCGTTGTCGACGGCGAGGAGAAGAAATTTCGGCCAAAAGAAGAAAAGGAGCCGCCGGCGTCGGAGAAGAAGGCTGCTGGCGACGGGGAACGGCTGGGGACGACGGTGGCAAGCCAGGAGGCACACCGATGGTAGGGGATCGGCGTGACAAACGGTGGTTGGTGGTGAGGGGGTGGTCGGGCGCGGGGAAGAGAAGAAGAAGAGAAGAAGAAAAGAAAAGAAAAGAAAAGAAAAAGAAAAAAAATAATAATAAATAATAAAAAAATAATTTTAATAATTTAATAATAAATAAAAATAATTAAATAAAAATAAATTAATAAAAAAATAATATAATATTAGGGTAATATATATTAAACCCTAATTAAATAAATATTGCACACATACACGGTGTTTAATAATTTAAAAATACGTATAAGTTCATGCAAGTCCAAAAATATATTTAAAATAATTAATAATAAATTATTTACGTGAAAATTTCCCCGAAAATGCAAGTCCCGGGAAAATTTTACATAAAGCACTGTAAATAATACACAGTAATTAAAATAGGTTTTAAATACATATCAACTCGTGAAAATATCGTAATATATATACAAAATTTATTAACACTGCATATCCCAGTACAATGTAAAAATACTTAAAAACACGGAATATTACAGTCTTCCCCCCTTACAAGAATTCGTCCCCGAATTCTAGAAAACATAATCAAGAAGGAAAGAGATACTGGTAAGAAGCTCGCATCTCAGCTTCAGTCTCCCACGTATGCTCCTCGACTCTATCGCTATGCCACAGAACCTTGACCATTGAAATTTGCTTCGATCGCAACTGTCGAACTTGATAATCAACGATCGCCACAGGTTCTTCCACAAACGTCAAATCTTCACTCACTTCTACGCTGTCGGGCTGCAACACGTGTGAAGGGTCTGAGATATACTTCCTCAACATCGAGATATGAAATACTGGATGCACTTGTGACAGACTCGGAGGTAAATCCAACCGATATGCAATAGTGCCAACTCTCTCCAAAATCTCAAACGGTCCGATATATCTCGGTGCTAACTTACCCTTCCTACCAAATCTCATAACACCCTTCATCAGAGATACTTTCAGAAAAATGAAATCTCCAACCTAAAATTCCACATCTCTACGCCTAAGATCCGCATAACTCTTCTGCCAGCTAACTGCGGTCTCTAATCTTCGCTTAATCACGGTGACTTTCTCTACAGCATCCTGAACCATCTCAGGTCCAGTCAAAACTCTTTCACCAATCTCATCCTAACTCAGAGGGGATCTACACTTCCTTCCATATAACGCCTCGTATGGTGCCATGCCAATACTGCTATGGTAGCTGTTATTATATGCAAACTCAACAAGTGGCAAATGATCATCCCAGCTACCTCCCAAATCCAAGACACACATCCTCAACATATCTTCCAGTGTCTGGATCGTCTTCTCAAACTGGCCATCTATCTGAGGATGAAAAGCAGTACTGAAATCCAACCTAGTGCCCATCGCTTCCTACAACTTCTGCCAAAAACAAGAAGTAAACACTGAACCTCTATCTGACACAATGGACACAGGTACACCATGAAGGCACACAATATGCTTCATATACAACTTCGCCAATCTAGCAACTGAATATGTGGCTTTCACAGGCAAGAAATGTGCAGACTTCGTCAACCTATCTACGATCACCCAGATGGAGTTGTATCCATCCTTAGAACGAGGTAAACAGACCACAAAATCTATAGCTATCCTATCCCACTTCCACTCGGGAATAGGAAGAGGCTGAAGCTTCCCAAAAGGCTTCTGATGTTCGGCTTTCACTTGCTGACATGTCAAGCACTTAGCAACATAATCAGCAACATCTTTCTTCAATCTGTCCCACCAGTATAAATCTCTGATACTGTGGTACATCTTAGTAACACCTGGATGAATGCTATAAGTTGTAGAATGTGCTTCCTCTAAAATCTCCTCTCTCAAGTCATCCACATCAGGAACACATAATCTACCACTGATCCACAACATACCATCATCATCGAGTGTGAAATCAGTTAACTTCCCTGCTCGAACATTCTCTGCAAGCTCTTCCAAAATAGGATCTCGACTCTAAGCTGCTTTAATCCTATCCCTCAGTACAAATCATACTTTAAACTGAGCTAACAGTCCACCTGATCTACTGATCTTCATCATCAGACCTTGATCCATCAACAGATGCAATTCCTGGATCAATGGTCTCCTCTCAATACTGATGTGAGCAAGACTGCCTGAGGACTTCCTACTCAAGGCATCTGCTACCACATTAGCTTTACCTGGATGATGTAGAATCTCACAGTCATAATCCTTCAACAGTTCCAACCATCTCCTCTGCCTCAAATTCAAATCTCTCTGCTGGAAAATGTACTTAAGGCTCTTGTGATCAGTAAATTTCTCACAAGTCACCCCGTACAGATAATGTCTCCAAATCTTCAAAGCAAAGATCACTGTAGCCATCTCAAGATCATGTGTAGGATAGTTCTGCTCATGCTTCTTCAACTGCCTCGAAGCATAGGCTATCACCCTTCCATTCTGTATCAACACACAACCAAGACCAATTCTAGAGGCATCACAGTAAACTGTGAACTTATCCACACTATTAGGCAAAACTAACACTAGCGCTGTGGTCAACTTCTCCTTCAACAACTGGAAACTGTTCTCACAAGCTTCTGACCACTCGAATCTAACATTCTTCTGAGTCAAGCGAGTCATAGGGGCTGCTATTCTGGAAAAATCCTGCACAAACCGCCTATAATACCCGGCTAAACCCAGAAAACTCTGAATCTCTGTGATAGAAGTCGGTCTAGGCCACTCAGATACTGCCTCAATCTTCTGTAGATCAACCTGAATACCTTCTTTAGACACTACGTGTCCAAGAAAAGAAACACTCTCCATCCAGAAATCACACTTCGAGAATTTAGCATAAAGTTGCTGATCTCTCAATGTCTGTAGTACAATCCTCAAGTGATATACATGCTCATCCATACTCCTTGATTATACTAGTATATCATCAATGAAGACTTCCATAAACTAATCCACATACGGTTTGAATACCCTATTCATCAAGTCCATAAAAGCTACTGGTGCATTAGTCAAACCAAAAGACATTACCAGAAACTCATAATGGCCATATCGAGTGCGGAACACTGTCTTAGGAATATCAGCTTCACTAATACGTAGCTGATGATAACCCGACCTCAAGTCGACCTTAGAAAAGAACTGTGCACCCTGTAACTGATCAAACAAATCATCTATCCTCAGGAGAGGATACTTGTTCTTCACTGTCACCTTATTCAGTTCTCTGTAGTCAATGCACAGTCTCAGGGTACCATCCTTCTTCTTCACAAACAGGACTGGTGCACCCCAAGGAGAAACACTAGGTCTAATGAAACCTTTATCCAACAACTCTTGCAACTGTTCCTTCAACTCTTTCAACTCTGCAGGAGCCATACGATAAGGTGGCATAGATATAGGAGTAGTACCTGGAACCACATCTATACAGAACTCAATCTCTCTGTGAGGTGGTAAACTTGGCAACTCCTCGGGAAAAACATCAGGAAACTCACAAGCAACAGGAACATCTGTGAGTGACAACTTCTCCACTGACGTATCCCTGACCAATGCCAAATATCCCTAACAACCTTTCCTCAACAACTTCCTAGCCATAATAGCAGAAATAAGATTCTGAGGTGCTGAACTCCTATCACCAACAAACTTAAAATCTCCTTCATCAGGAATTCTAAAAGTCACCTCCTTATTCCTGCAATCTACCACGGTGAAGTACTGAGATAACCAATCCATTCCCAGGATAACATCAAACTCCATCACATCCAACAATATCAAATCAGCTGGTAATTCTCTATCTCCCACGAGAACTGGACAACCAGAAAGAACAATATCGGTGTCCAAGGAATCGCTCAAAGGAGTGGCAATGGACAAAGGAAAAGCCATCCTCGAAGCTTGCCAACAAGATTTAGAAGCAAAAACAGAAGAAACAAACGAATGCGTGGCACCCGGATCAAATAAAACCCATGCATCCTGGTAACAAATAGAAACAATACCTGCCACCACTGCATTAGATGCCTGAGCATCCTGCTGAGTGAGATGGAAAACTCTGGCCTGACCTTGACCTCCCTGCTGGTTGGTAGAAGCCTGGCCAACACCTATGGCACCTCCTCTAGTACCTTTACCATGACTCTGCTGTGGAACAAACTGAGTGGAACTCTAATGCTGAGCTGGTGGTAACTGAAATGGCACGGGTGCAGCACTAGCAATCGACTGCTGTGGAAATAGCGAAATCTACGGCTGCTAATACCTAGAATAAGGACACGATCTGGCAAAATGTCCTGTCTGCCCGCATCTGAAGCATGTCAATGGTGTCAGATAACACGGTCCCTGATGGACTTTATCGTAAGTCTGACAAACACTGGCCGCTGATCCAGAACTACGACCACTGCTACTGCTCGAAGCACCTGACCCAAATCTGAATGATCTACGCTGACCTCCACAGCCATGTCTACTGCTCTGATGCACTCGCTGTTGCTGTCTCTGACTCTACTGAGTCGGACCTCGCTGCTGACTACTCGATCCAACATGAAAACTCGAATATAGAGTAGCCTGCAATCCACTCGACTGAACTCCTAGCTGGTAATAATCAGGCATCGCTCCCTGCCTAACTAGCCTCAGCTCAATCTCCTTAGCTAACTCAATCACAGACTCCAGAGTAAGGCCTGCTGTAGGCATACCAGCAAAAGCAGAACCCAAACCAGTAACGTAGGTAGTAACCCCAAAATACTGATCTTGCATCAGATCCTCAGCATATCTACCCAGGCGAAGAAACTCTCGGATGTACTCCTCTACAGATCGATCACCACGAGAAATACTGGTCAGTCGAAGATGATAGCTCAAACGAAGAGGCTCTGGACAGAATCTCCTCATAAATCGCTCTCGGAACTGAGCCCATGTCATCGTCATCATGTAGGGCTGGATCATCTGAATGAACCAATCTAGGGCTAGTCCCTTGATAGACAACTCGATGATCATGATCCGCTGGTACTCGGTATGAGCAGTCCGAGTCCTAGTCTCAATTGCATGCAAAAAATCTAACGGATCGGAAGTACCATCAAAAGCAATCCTGCCAACTCGGGCATAGAACAAAGCTGCCTCAGGGTCAGACATACCCTGCTGATAGGCAGGCTGAACAGGCTGAACAACTGGAGGAATAGGAACATCAAACTCAGGCTCAACAGGCTCCTCGTCCTGTAACTCTCTCTGCCTACGGCGACCTGCCGCTCCTCGAGGTCTACCTCTGCCACGACCTCTATGCCTAACTGGCTGCTCAGGAGGTAAAACCTCATCCTGAAAAGACTCATCATCCTCGGCCTCAACGACCGGTGGAGCAACACGCGCTCGCCTCCTCATACTAAAAAGACAAACGGAAAGGTTCAAACAAAATAAACAACGGAGGAACAATGCAGAAAACTAAAGCAAGGAATACTTATCAAGACATACTCAAACCTAATTCACTGCAGTAGTTCAACAGAAAACACAACTTTAAAACCAGGGCCACGACTCACATAACTAAGCCCTGACACAGAACTCCGCTCTGATACCAACTTTCTCACGACCCAAAACAAGGGCCATGACCAGCGCTAGGGAACGGGAATTCTTTCGAATTCGAAACTCGTAGCAAGCCTAAAAATAAAATAAAACATGCAATAATAATAATAACAATATTATATGCAGCGGAAATAAAAATCATAAATATAATAATAACATTTTCACCACTGGATTTAAATCAAATCTCATCTCATATATAAATCTCTTAATACAAATCCAGTTCAAATAATACAATATCTCACATAAATAAAATACATAAAATCCCATAATTTAATTCACAACTACTGCAGTGTCTAGATTATAAAAATAAGACTCAAGTAAGTAATTTACACAAAGAAGCCGGGGCAGAAGAAATCCGGGGTACAGGCCTACTACTGAGGTCTGAAGATGTTGACTCTCCTGAAAAATAGTCAATGGAGGGGAGTCAGACCTCACTGAGTGAATTACTATAATATATATACATACACACTAAAAGACAATGCATATAATCAACAGTATATATATATATCTAATATATATACAGGCAAATACACACAGATGCAAAGAATTCATTTTATATATATTTTATTGAAATTCATCTTTTGTGAAGGATCACATAGAACCCTAGAATATCGCAATCTCGAAAATAGTGTTAGACAACACTCTAGCCATACAGGCTCACTTATTCCAAAATATATCCACTTAATCCATTTGGACAGTAGACTGGCCCCGAGACACTAAGTCAACCGAGCTCCAACAGTCTGACTGCCAGTGTGATTGGCCCCGAGACACTTGGTCAACCGAGCTCCAGCAATCACACCCAAATCACATCTCACACATCAAATAATCATAATCAATCAATATCCACAAATAGGTTAGTAGTATAGCCTAAATACTATAGGCGTACGGTATGTACTCGGTCATAGTGCTGCCCACTAGGTAGCACGTTCTATTGATATCCTTCATTAATAAATATAAAACATTCATTCACAATTAAATGATGCATGAATTTAAATGAAATAACAATACAAACCATATATATACCGAAAATATACCAAAAGTAAACCAGGTATATTTCGAGTATATATACGTCAAATAAATCCAGTCAAATTACAAAATAAACTAAAGATACATTTAAAAATATTTTAAACACAATTCATTAATAAAACATGCATATAATTTAATATATACCAAAAATAAACCAAAAATATACTTAAATACAAATCACATTATTTATGCATTTTAATCAAAATAAAACATATATTTCTAAATTATGCATTCTATAGCATATATATATAGTATAGTAACTCACCCTAGTGCGCTCCACGAGACGGGTCCGACGGACTTGGACCACTAGCCCTCGGTCTCGGCGCAACTAAACAAGCAAATAACGACAGACATTAGAATAAACCTAACATAAATCCTAGAATTCGATCTAGAGTATTAAACACAGAATCGGAATTAGGGTTCGATTGGACATCATGTTTTACGAGAATTCTACCAAAAATTCGGCAGAACCTCCCCTATAAAACGGACATCTCTCTACTTAAAAGAGTAGAGCCGACCCTGTAAAGAAATACACTTCGAAAAATAGGCTCAACACTCAACCACAACCCCTCGGTCGGACTCCAAACTACAGTCTACCGACCGGGGTCCACAAACACAGAACAATTCTGAAAATACCAAAAATATCCTTATAACATAGAAATACATTTTATAAGTAGAAATTACATAATTAACCTTTAAACACAGTAAAAACCGATAAAAACTCATTTTATTAGAAAAATCGTATATTATATATATAATTGAAAATAATTCACGAAAAATAGTTTTCATTAGTTAAAAATATCAAATAATTTATAGAAATCATTTTTATACCTTAAATAACTATTAAAACCAATTAAATTACAATTTTAGCCAATTTTGTGTAAAATTACCAAAATACCCCTATATATATAAATATACTAAAATTACTTCAAAAATTCACCAAAAATTATACAATTATCCAAAATTAATTTTCTCAACATATTTATCAATAATATCAATAATTAAACTCAATTAACCAATTAATTTCAATTTAAAACACAATTAACCCTAATTTCCCAAAATTACATAAACTTCAATAATTCAAAATAAATACATAGAAATTCATAAAAATTCAAAATAAATTCCTATAATTCATTTAAACACCTAATTTAACCATAAAACACAATTTCATAATTTAAATAATTAATTTCCAAAAATTAGAAAATAATATTAAAATATTCAAAAATACCCAAAAATCCAAGAAATCTCCAAAAATTCCAAAAAAATTAATACATGTATATTAAGCTACTAGGATCAACATTTGTGAACGTAGTTTTCATGAATCAATCAATTCGAAGCTCAAAAAAATCAAAAACCCTAATATGGCCGAATTGGAAAATTCAAAACCTAAGCAATTCTAAACCATTTAAGGTCAAACCAAAGCTAGAATCACACTCACTGGAGCTCAAGGAGAAGAAAGAGATCGGCGGTGTCAAAAATGGTGTCTGGAATCGTCGTCGACGGCGAGGAGAAGAAATTTCGACCAAAAGAAGAAAAGGAGCTGCCGGCACCGGAGAAGAAGGCTACTGGCGGCGGGGAACGGCTGGGGACGACGGTGGCAAGCCAGGAGGCACACCGATGGTAGGGGATCGGCATGACAGACGGTGGTTGGTGGTGAGGGGGTGGTCGGGCGCGGGGAAGAGAAGAAGAAGAGAAGAAGAAAAGAAAAGAAAAGAAAAGAAAAGAAAAGAAAAAGAAAAAAGAAAAAGAAAAAAAATAAAATAAAATAATAAAAAAAATAATTTTAATAATTTAATAATAAATAAAAATAATTAAATAAAAATAAATTAATAAACAAATAATATAATATTAGGGTAATATATATTAAACCCTAATTAAATAAATATTGCACACATACACGTTGTTTAGTAATTTAAAAATACATATGAGTTCATGCAAGTCCGAAAATATATTTAAAATAATTAATAATAAATTATTTACGTGAAAATTTCTCCGAAAATGCAAGTCCCGGGAAAATTTTACGTAAAGCACCATAAATAATACACAGTAATTAAAATAGGTTTTAAATACATATCAACTCGTAAAAATATCGTAATATATATACAAAATTTATTAACACTGCATATCCCAGTACAGTGTAAAAATATTTAAAAACACGGGATATTACACTATTGCTTATAGAATTTAACTTTTACGATATTTTGTAATTTTATATTAATCTTTTAATTTTATAAAAAATATTATGATTCTATCAATTGTTAGTAGCTTTAAAATTAAATAAAAGATACTAATATGACATTTATAAATTGTCAAATTTTTCCTTTCTAATTGGCAAGTCCAAACATTTATAATTTTTTGCAAAAATATTTTAATTTTAAATCATTTGGTCAAACTTAAATAAAAAGCACTTATATGATAATTTAACAATTAAATTCACCTTGATAAATCTTCGAATTTGTTAATGGTTATCATTCTACTAATTTTAAAAATTATATATATGTAATAGGATGTAAGAAAAAAAAACCTTACGCATGAAAAATAAAAATAAAGAGACTGTACTTGTGAAAATATTTTGCCTGACTGTGCAGTATAGGGTGCAATTTTTCCAAAAACTTTTTGTAATATTTTTATTATTATTATGTAAGCAGCACCTCAAATTTTAAAACTTCCTCTTTTATGAATAATTATAAGTTGGTCTTCCATACTTTTTAAATATATATTATTTTAAAATTAAAAAATAATTTTTTTCTACCCGAATCAACAGTTAATTAAAAAAACTTTTAAATATAAAAATATAATTTTAATTTAATATTTTTCATAATATTTATCAAACTATGTATCTTTAATATATATATGTATATTAATAGACTAGAAATAACATATACTAATCAATAATATTTTCGATCGCAAACGAGTCAGTTCATTATATATTGTCAAATAGATGATTGTGTATGCTTGAAAAAATGCCACCATCTCTGAGTTTAAGAGTCTATTTGGTTTAGTTATTTATAGCAGGTGAATAAGTGATAATTGATAGTGGTTGTTGATGTCACGACCTGAATCCGAAGGCACGTGATCGGTACTAGGGAATGGGTAGGCATAAAGCCCCCGAAACCCATAATAAACCTAAAAGAAAAAATAAACAACACCTTATAATTTAAAACCTTATTTTAAAATAGAATACATTATCAAACTGATTTTTCTTAAAAATAAACAAATTCAAGTGCTAAATAAAATGTACTTCAACGTCACATATTATAAATCAAACTTAAACCTCTATACACAAGCATGGTTTATACAAATAAATTACACAAATATACTTAAACAATACAATTCTTAGTACATATACTATTGCATCATCCTAGAGTAATACAACAGTACAACTTATAATGACTTACATAAAATAGTCGGTGATGAAGAAACCCAACGTGGAGGTAGTCTGAGGTCGAACTCCCAAGCTCCTGAAAAAAAAAATTGAGGGGAATCAGACCTCACTGAGTAAGTCAATAAAAAAAGCTGTACGGTTTGAAAATCTTTTTCAAAACTATATATTTATAATGAAAATAATTTATAGTGTATAGGTATAGCTTTTGAAAAATATCGGTAGAACCCTAAACCCAAAAATATATATGGCCAACTGGGCCCACTTATTCCAACTAGACTACCGATCCCCGAGAGCAAAGGCATCAACCAAGGCACCAAGTCGTAGTCATCCACTTAATCCAAATATATGGCACTGGCGGTCCCCGAGAGCAAGGGCATCAACTGAGGCACCCATCCCAATCCATTACTGTCACGATCTGAACCCAAGGGCATGTGACCGGCACTAGGGAATGGGAAGGCATAAGACCCCCGAAACCCGTAGTAAGCCTTAAGGAAAAGATAAACAACACCTTACAATTTAAAACTTTATTTTAAAATAGAACACATTATTAAACTGTTTTTTCTACAAAAATAAACAAATTCAAGTGCTAAATAAAACGTGCTTCAACGTCACATATTATAAATTAAACTTAAATCTTTATACATAAGCGTGCTTCACACAATTAAATTACATAAATATATTTAAACCATACAAACTTTAGTACATATACTACTGCAGCAACCTAGATTAACACACAGTACAACTTAGAATGACCTACATAAAATAGCCGGTAAAGAAGAAACCCGGCGTGGAGGTAGTCTGAGGTCGAACTCCCAAGCTCCTAAAAAAAAAATTGAGGGGAATCAGACCTCACTGAGTAAGTCAATAAAAGAGCTATATGGTTTGAAAACCTTTTTGACAACTATATATTTATAGTGAAAATAGTTTATAGTGTATAGGTATAGCTTTTGAAAAATCTCGGTAGAACCCTAAACCCAAAAATCTACATAGCCAATTGGGCCCACTTATTCCAACTAGACTACTGGTCCCCGAGAGCAAAGGCATCAACCGAGGCACCAAGTTGTAGTCATCCACTTAATCCAAATATATGGCACTGGCGGTCCCCGAGAGCAAAAGCATCGATCGAGGCACCCATCCCAGTCCATTATTAACCTTATAATCACTGGCGGTCCTCGAGAGCACAGGCTTCCACCGAGGCACCCGTCCCAGTTTAATATTCACCAGTCATATATAATTCGGATCCACCTCTCAATCTCTACTATGTGCACACGGTCCTGGTGAGGCCCACCAGATAGCCCATTCTACCAAAATTTCACAAAATCGATTTTAAATAAATAAAATGCATTTAAATCTTAAATAATAGAATTAAATTAAATAAATCCTATAATCAATATAATAAAATATGAGTGCATGCATTCTTTAAATAAACACATGCACAGATCATTCTATTAACTTACAAGATGAATGCGAAGGCTTACGACCATGCATCTGCCTCGGTCTCACAACTTCTGCTCCGATATGCTTTAAAAGAAAAATAACAAATCGACTTTTAAAACATGACTATGGAATCGAAATCAACAATCAACAAAATAATGAAATTCCAGGCTGACTCGAGGAAAACCGAACAAGACTCGATAGACAGGATATAACCTAACTAACGGTAGAAATTTTACAAATATCACGTTTACGAGAAAATCTATTGAAATTTCGACAGAGTCTCCTCTGTAAAATGGACATCTCTCTACCAAACGTAGAGCCAGACCTGCATAAAAATGCACTTCTAATATCCATAAACATCCACACTCGAGTCGGGCTCCCAAAACTACACTTAGCCCCGACCGAGATCACAACTCAACAAAATATCAAAAATTAATAACATTTATTTCTCAAAATACATATTTCACATACAAATATACTAAAAATAGACAAAAATATATAAAATCTCAATTATTCAAAATTAAACAACTAAATTTGTATTCCTTCGTCAAAATATAATTATAACCCAATTTAAAACCATTATAATGTATTAAATATATATATATATATAATATTTGGAATTAATATTCAAAATTAACCCCACTTAATTAGAAATATCAATTAATTTATACAAATTGTCTAAACCCCTTAATTATTAATAAAACTAACAAAAATATATTTTCAACTATAATTAGCATAAAATTACATTTTACCCCCCCTAAAATACATAAATTACATAATGTATTATTAATACTAAAAAATAATTCCTTAAAATTATTTAATCACCCCAAAAATTTATTTTCTCAAAATTAATCTTCCTTATAATTAAAACATAAAATCAACCAATAATTTCTTCTAAAAAAATATAATTTAACCTAAAAATCATATTTGACATAAACCTAAAAATATTTATAAAAAATAGTTTCAAAATCACAAAAATTATAATTTAAGTTCTAAAATTAATAACATTTAATAATAACCTCAATTATCAAAATTTTATAATTTTTTTACAAATAATTTCGGATATAAACAAAATATTACTAATGTCATGACCTGAACCCGAGGGCACGTGACTAGCACTAGGGAATGGGTAGGCATAAGGCCCCTGAAAGCCCGTAGTAAGCCTAAAAGAAAAGGTAAACAACTCTTTATAATTTAAATCTTTATTTTAAAATGAAACACATTATCAAACTGATTTTTCTTAGAAATAACAATTCAAGTGCTTCATCGTCCCATATTATAAATCAAACTTAACTCTTTATACATAAGCGTGGTTTATACAAATAAATTACAAAATATACTTAAACCATACAATTCTTAGTACATATACTACCGCAGCAACCTAGAACAATACAACAGTACAACTTACAATGACCTACATAAAATAGCTGGTGATGAAGAAACCCGACGTAGAGGTAGTATGAGGTCGAACTCCCAAGCTCCTGAAAAAAAATAAATTGAGGGGAATCAGACCTCACTGAGTAAGTCAATAAGAAGAGCTATACGGTTTGAAAACCTTTTGAAAACTATATATGTTTATAGTGAAAATAATTTATAATGTAGAAGTATAGTTTTTTTTTTTTTTTGAAAAATCTCGGTAGAACCCTAAACCCAAAATCTAAATGGCCAATCGGGCCCACTTATTCCAACTAGACTACCGGTCCCTGAGATCGAATGCATCAACCGAGGCACCAAGTCATAGTCATTCACTTAATCCAAATATATGGCACTGGCGGTCCCCGAGAGCAAAGGCATCGATTGAGGCACCCATCCCAGTCCATTATTAACCTTACAATCACTGGTGGTCCCCGAGAGCAAAGGCTTCTACCGAGGCACCCGTCCCAGTTTAACATTCACCAATCATATATATATTTCGGATCCATCTCTCAATCTCTACCATGCGCACATAGTCCTGGTGAAGCCCACCAGGTAGCTCGTTCTACTAAAATTTCTCAAAATTGATTTTAAATAAATAAAATGCGTTTAAATCTTAAATAACAACATTAAATTAAATAAATCATATAATCAATATAATAAAGTATGAGCACATGCATTCTTTAAATAAACACACGCACAGATCATTCTATTGATTTACAAGATGAATGCGAAGGCTGACGACCACGCATCTGCCTCGGTGTCACAGCTTCTGCTCTGAAATGCTCTAAAAGAAAAATAACAAATTGACTTTTAAAACGTGACTATGGAATTGGAATCAACAATCAGCAAAATAATGAAATTCCAGGCTGACTCGAGAAAAACGGGCAAGACTCAATAGACAGGATATAACTTAAATAACGGTAGAAATTTTACAAATATCACGTTTTACGAGAAAATCTACCAAAATTTCGACAGAGTCTCCTCTGTAAAACGGACATCTCTCTACCAAAGGTAGAGCCAGACCTGCATAGAAAATGCACTCCTAATAACCACAGACATACACACTTGAGTCGGGCTCTCAAAACTACATTTAGCCCCAACCGAGATCTCAACTCAACGAATCATCAAGAATTAATAACATTTATTTCTCAAATTACGTATTTCACATACACATATACTAAAAATAAATAAACATATATAAAATCTCAATTATTCAAAAATTAAACAACTAAATTTTCATTTCATTATCAAGATATAATTAAAGCCTAAATTAAAACCATTATATTCAACTTTTATTACCAAAATAATGTATTATAAGTATATATAAAATATGTGGAATTAATATTTAAAATTAACACTACTTAAGTAAAAATATCAATTAATTTATATAGATTCTCTAAACCCCTTAAATATTGATAAAACTAACTAAAATATATATATTTAACTATAATTAGCGTAACATTACAATTTTACCCCTAAATACATAATTTACATAATGTATTATTAGTACTAAAAAAAATTCCTTAAAATTATTTAATCATCTAAAACTTATTTTCTCAATATTAAATTCTTAATATAATTAAAACATATAAATGACTTCTAATATCTTCTAAAATATAATTTAACCTAATATTCAATTTTTGACATAAGCTATAAAAATTCCTAAAATTTGAATAATATTCTAAAAAAATTATTTTCTTTACACTAAAATTAATATCAACTCATAATAACACCAAAAATACCAAATATTATTATTTTTTTATAATTAATTTACGAAAATTCCTAAAATAATAATAAAATATTCAAAAATTCACCAAAAATCAAAATAAATTCCAAAAATTATACAAAAATTCATAGAGGTAGATTGAGCTACTAGGAATCACATTTGTGAAGGGAGTTTGCATGAATCAAGCTAGATCGAATTAAAAAAATTTCAAAACCCTAGAGCTCAAAACTAACAATCAACCAAAACTCAATCAATTCATGACCAAAGCTTAAACTAAGCTTGGAATGGGTCTCACCGGTGCAAAAGGAGGGGGTTGACACCGGAATGGAGTGAAATGATGGCCGGACAGGGCTTAGCCGATTCTAGGAGCAACTCTTGGCTTTCCTCTGTTTTCAAGGATTCCGGCAACTCTGCTGGCAACCAGAGGTGAGGGAGAAGGAGGAGAAGGCAGCAGGTGGTGTCAGAGATGGGGGAGACGTAGTGACGGTGGCGGTCGGGGATGTCGCGTGGTGAGGGAAGGTTGAGGGAGATGGTGCTATGGTTTTTGTTTGATTATATATATATATATATATATATATATATATATATATATATATATATATACAAATTCTCCACCACACATACACATTATATACATACATATATATTTATACGTATATTCACACACTCACAAGTATCCTACATACATATACACAAGATGAACTAATGCACACACATAAAATAATAATTAACCCTAATTATATATGTGTATGTATGTATGTATATATATATATATATATATATATATATATATATATATATATATATGCATGTATATAGTTGCACACAAAATAACCATAAAGTTAATGTAGTATAAAATAATGATAATAATAGTAATAATATTGATAATAATAATAATAACAATAATAAAAATAAACAATGAAATTTTAAACAATAAATAAATAATACTCACATAAATTAATAATCCTAAAATTATATTAACATAAATATAATATCATGCAAAAGTAATTATTAATAACACTATTTAAAAATCCCTTTATTTAAATAAATATATAGGGTATTACAACTAAAATATTCAAAAATTTTATCAAATTCACAATAATTCCTAAAAAATTCTAATAAAATTAATACACCCAAAAATAATTAACAACAATCACCCCAATTACTAATTAAACCCAAATAAACATCAAATAAACCAAATAAATATCAAATAAAAATTCTGGAAAAATCAATTAATTTACTAAAAATTTCCAAAAATCGGAATCAACCTCCGTAAACACTAAAAACATCAATTAACTAAATAAATCTACCAAAATTATCAAGATCAAGGAAGGAAGAAAGATATTGGTGAGCATGGCTTACTGTCGAGCTTGAAGGGCTGGGGAAGGGAAGCTTGTTGCCACCGGAAAGAATGGAGAAGAAGGAGCAGCAGTCACGACATAAGACAACACAAATGAAGAAGAACCGGAGCTAAGAGGAAGCTGGTAATGCAGGCTGTCGCGCGGTGAAGGGAAGCTGCCAAGCAAAGAAGAAGAAGAAGAACAGCAGTAACACCACCACTCCTGGAAGCTCTGGCACGACAGTGATGAAGGTTTTCTGGCAGTGATGGAGCGGCACAGGGAGAGGAGAAGCAAAGATGGTGACGGGAAGAAGGAGGGAGGGAGATGCTGCTGGGTTTGGAGGTCTCGGTTTTCCAGAGGTAAGTGCTCTTCTTTCTTTCTTTCTTCTGATTTTTTTTGTTCTTTAATTATATACATACATATATATATATATATATATATATATATATGCATGTTTATAGTAGCACATAAATAACCATAAAATTTAATATAGTTTAAAATAGTAATGATAATAATAATGATAATAATAGATAAATAAAATTCTAGATAATAAATAAATAATACTCATATAAATTAATAACCCTAAAATTATATTAACATAAATATAATATCATGCAAAAGTAATTATTAATAACACTATTTAAAAATCCCTTTATTTAAATAAATATATAGGGTATTACAGTCTCCCCTCCTTATATGAATTCGTCCTCGAATTCAAGAAAAGAAAGAAAAGAAGAATTACAAGGCTAAGAAGGAAAGAGATACGGGAAAGAAACTCGCATCTTGACTTTAGTTTCCTAAGTGTAATCCTCAACGGAATGATTACTCTATAGCACCTTCACCATCGGTATCTCCTTAGACCGTAGCTGTCGGATTTGGCGATCCACAATCGCCACTGGATACTCCTCATAAGTCAGATCATCGCTAAGTTCTATGGTTTGAGGCTACAACACATGAGATGGATCAGGGACGTATTTTCTCAGCGTAGATACATGAAATACAGGATGAATTCTCGACAGTTCTGGTGGTAACACCAGCCTATACGCCACTTCACCCACTCTAGACCGAATCTCAAATGGTCTAATGTATCTAGGGGCTAGTTTACCCTTCTTGCCAAACCTCATAACTCCTTTCATTGGAGACACCTTCAGGAACACCATGTCTCCAACCATGAAGGATACATCCTTCCTCCTAGGGTCAGTATAGCTCTTTTGTCTACTGAAGGCTATCTTCAATCGCTGCTGTATAATGGGGACTTTCTCTGACGTGATCTGCACCAACTCTGGTCCCGTTAACTGCCTTTCACCAATCTCCCAACACAAAGGTGATCTACACTTCCTGCTATATAGTGCCTCATACGGAGCCATCTCGATGCTAGCATGATAGTTGTTATTATAAGCAAACTCAATCAATGGCAAGTGTGAATCCCACTATCCTCCAAAGTCCATTACACACATCCTCAGCATATCTTCTAACATCTAGATGGTCCTCTCTGACTGACCATCTATCTGAGCGTGGAAGGCCGTACTGAAATCCAATCTGGTACTCAAGGCCTTGTGTAACTCTTGCCAAAAGACTGAGGTAAAGGTGGCTCCTCTATCCGACACTATACTCACAGGTACTCCATGTAGACAGACAATCCTATTGACATAAAGTCTCGCCAGTCTATCAGTAGAGTACGTCTTCTTTATAGGCAGAAAGTATGTTGACTTAGTTAACTTGTCAACAATCACCCAAATAGCATCATAACCTCCAGTAGTCCAAGGTAGCCCAGTCACGAAATCCATAGCTATCATATCCCATTTCCATTCATGAATTGGCATAGGTTGCAACAATCCCGAGGGTCTCTGATGTTCAAGCTTTACTTTTTGGCAAGTCAGGCACCTAGATACAAACTCTGCAATATCCTTCTTCATTCCATTCCACCAATACGTATCCTTCAAGTTATGATACATCTTGGTAGAACCTGGATGAACACTATATGCAAAAAAATGTGCTTCTTCCATAATCTCCTTCCTCAAGTCATCAAAATTTGGCACACAAATCCTAGTGCCTAACCGCAACACACCTTCTCTATCAATCATAAAGTCCCATGACTGCCCTTGTTGCACTTCATACATAATTCTCTACAACTGTGTATCTCTACTTTGAGCTGCCTTAACCCAATCCAAGTATACTGATCGTACACTGAATTTAGCTAAAAGGCACTTTCAGGTAGCTTTCATCTGTAACCCCTGATCAATCAACCCATGCAACTCCTTGATAATGGGCCTTCTCTTTGAGCTAATATGGGCAAGACTGCCCACTGATTTTTTACTCAAAGCATCTGCGACTATATTCGCCTTGCCTGGATGGTATAAAATGGAACAATCATAATCTTTAAGGAGTTCCATCCATCTTCTCTGCCTCATATTCAAGTCCCTCTGCTGGAAAATATATTTCAAGCTCTTGTGATCAGTGTATATCTCACACGTCACCCCGTACAAGTAATGCCTCCATATTTTCAAAGCAAACACCACGACTGCCATCTCCAGATCGTGAGTAGGATAGTTTTGCTCGTGTTTCTTCAACTGCCTCAAAGTATAAGCAATCACTTGGCCATTTTGCATTAACACACAACCCAATCCTACTCTAGAAGCATCACAATACACTGAATAACCTTTATTTCCAGAGGGCAAGGTTAGAATTGGCGCCGACGTCAACAACTCCTTCAATAACTGAAAGTGCTCTTCACATTTGTTTGTCCATACAAACTTAGCACTCTTCTGGGCCAACCTTGTCAAAGGTGCAGTAATTTTAGAGAAGTCTTTCATAAATCTTCTGTAATAGCCTGCTAGACCCAGGAAACTCTGTACTTCTCTAACTATAGTTGGCCTCAGCCACTCTGTAATAGCCTCTATCTTCTAAGGGTCCATCTGTATGCCATCTCTAGAAACCACGTGGCCTAAAAATGCCACAAGAACTCGCACTTTAAGAATTTGGCATATAATCTGTGCTCCCTTAAAGTCTGAAGCACCCTTCTCAGATGCATAACATGCTCAGCCTCGCTCTTGGAATAAACCAAGATATCATCAATGAAAACTATTACAAACCAGTCCAAGTATGGCCTGAACACCCGATTCATCAAGTCCATAAAGGCTGTTGGAGCATTAGTCAACCCAAAGGACATTACTAAGAACTCTTAATGGCCATATCTTGTTCGAAAGGTTGTCTTGGGCTCATTACCTCTTCTGATCCTCAACTGGTGATACCCAGATCTTATATCTATTTTAGAGAAGCATATAGCACCTTGAAGCTTATCAAACAGGTCATCGATCCTCGGAAATGGGTACTTGTTCCTAATGGTGACCTTATTCAACTGCTTGTAATCGATACAGAGTCGAAGGCTACCATCCTTCTTCTTCACGAACAACACCGGAGCACCCTAAGGCGATGTACTGGGTCTGATAAAACCCTTATCAAGTAACTCCTGCAACTGCTCTTTCAGCTCCTGTAGTTCAACTGGTGCCATTCTGAAGGGTGGCATAGAAATAGGATCTGTACCAGGTATGACATCGATACAGAACTCTATCTCTCTGTCTAGTGGTAATCCTGGTAATTCTTCAAGAAAAACATCTAGAATTTCATACACCACTGGCACCTGCTCAATTGCCATATACTCCTTCTTAACATCTCTTACCACTGCCAAGTAACCCTGATAACCCTTTCTAAGCATCTTTCAGGCTGTAATGGTAGAAATAAGATTATGAGGCATGGTGCTCCTTTCACCTTTGAAATAAAATTCTTCTTCGTTTGGAATTCTGAACACCACTTCTTTCTCTCGACAATTCACAAAGGCATAATACCTCAACAACCAATCCATACCCAGAATGATGTCGAATTCCAACACATCAAGCAATACTAAGTCCACCAATAGTTCTCTACCATCAACTATCACCGGACACGAAGGAAAGAAGACATCTGTCTCCAACTCATCACTAAGAGGAGTCGACACAGATAGAGGAAAGGACAACCTAGAGGGCTGCCACTCGATTCTCGAAGCGAACACAGGAGAAATGAAGGAATGTGAAGCACTGGGGTCAAACAACACTCTAGCATCGCATGCACAGACTGAGAGAATATTTGCTACCACTACATTTGAAGTCTGAGCATCCTGTGGTGTCAGAGTGAACACTCGAGCCTGACCACGACCTGCCTGCTGAGAAGTCGAAGGCTGTGCAAATCCACAACCGCTAGGTCTACCAACTGAACCTCGACCCTACTGACTCATAGGCTGAGGCAGTCTCTGCTGTGGCTGTATTGGCACTCGATACTGTTGGGGCATCGGATAGTAGGGCTGAGCCACTGATGAAGACGAACCCTGAGCATACTGTGGCTGGTATCCGGAGGGAGGACAAACTTTGGCAAGATGTCCAAACTGCCCACATCTGAAGCAAGCACCCAACAACAAATAACACGGGCCCTGATGAAATTATCCACAACTCGCACATGCACTGGCTCCAGACCCAGAACTACTCTGTCCGGAGCTCTGCCCACTACCACTACTATTGACTCCAGTACTGAATCTATGACCCCTACCACTCCTCCTGTTCATGGCATAACCATGGCGACCAACTCGGTGGGTCCTGGACCTCCTACCACCCTGCTATGAACTACCCGCAGCCTGCTGACTCCTACTACCGATGTGAAATGTTGGCTGATGGTACCCGGGAGCTACACCATATCCATTGCCCCCGACCATATAAGGATCTACCATGGTGCCTTGGCGGATATGTCGCCTCTCAATCAAACGGGCCTCCTTAATCACACTCTCTAGGGTGCAGTCCTTGGTATGCTTACCAATAAAAGCAGGTCCCAATCCAGTAACATATAGCTCCACTACTCTGTAAGGGTCCCTCCTGATATCCTCTGCATGTCGGGACAACCTATTAAACTCTCTGGTATAGTCCTCCACTGACCTATCGCCTCTAGTGATGTGGAGCAATTGCCACCTGTAGGCATCTCTGGTGGCTGGAGGACAGAAAAATATCAAGAAGCGATCCTTAAACTCTAGCCAAGTCAGCTCGTGCATCGATGGCTGAATCGATTACATAAACCAGTCCTGAGCGGCCGCCTGAATCGATAACTCCATAATTATAATCCTCTGATAATCTATGTGTCGTGTTCTGGTACGTGCCTCAATCGCATTAATGAAGTCTAAGGCATCACCCATACCGTCAAAAGAAACTCTACTGATCCGAGAGTAAAGAAGTGTTGCCTCAGTATCTGACATCCCTTGATTCCTTTGCTGTACAAGGGGCATCGCTTGATTCAATGCTACTAGACCTTGATTAATCCCTGCCAATCCAGCTGCGAAGGCTGTGGGGTCAACCGCTGGGGCTTCAGGCTCGACTGGCTGCTGCTCAGGAATCTCAGCTGCAGCTACCCTAGCTCGACCTCTACCTCTACCTCTGCCCTTACAACGTGGAGCAGGAAGGGGAGCCTCATCGTGCATAGATTGCTCATCAAGTCTAAGGGTCAAATCGACATCGAGGTCGGTACGCACACGTCTCATTCTGAAAAGAAAACAAGGAAAATTGAATTCAAAATGGGGTAAGAATATTTAAGGCAATGCGAAATTAGAAACAAAAACATCTCAAAGAAAATTATCAATCCTAAAGCTGTAGTAGTTACACAGAAAGATAGACATAGGCAATTAATCAAACTTATGCTCTAATACCAACTTTGTCACGACCCGAACCCGAGGACACGTGACCGGCACTAGGGAATGGGAAGGCATAAGGCCCCCGAAACCTGTAGTAAGCCTTAAGGAAAAGATAAATAACACCTTACAATTTAAAACTTTATTTTAAAATAGAACACATTATCAAACTGATTTTTCTAAAAAAAATAAACAAATTCAAGTGCTAAATAAAACGTGCTTCAATGTCACATATTATAAATTAAACTTAAATCTTTATACATAAGCGTGGTTCACACAATTAAATTACATAAATATATTTAAACCATACAATCCTTAGTACATATACTACTGCAGAAACCTAGATTAACACACAGTACAGCTTACAATGACCTATATAAAATAGCCGGTGAAGAAGAAACTCGGCGTGAAGGTAGTCTGAGGTCGAACTCCCAAGCTCCTGAAAAAAAAATTGAGGGGAATCATACCTCACTTAGTAAGTCAATAAAAGAGCTGTACGGTTTGAAAACCTTTTTGAAAACTATATATTTATAGTGCAAATAATTTATAGTGTATAGGTATAGCTTTTGAAAAATCTCGGTAGAACCCTAAACCCAAAAATCTACATGCCCAACTGGGCCCACTTATTCCAACTAGACTACCGATCCCCGAGAGCAAAGGCATCAACCGAGGCACCAAGTCATAGTCATCCACTTAATCCAAATATATGGCACTGGTGGTCCCTAAGAGTAAAGGCATCGACCGAGGCACCCATCCCAGTCCATTATTAACCTTATAATCACTGGCGATCCCCGAGAGCATAGGCTTCAACCGAGGCACCCGTCCCATTTTAACATTCATCAGTCATATATAATTCGGATCCACCTCTCAATCTCTACCATGTGCACACGGTCCTGGTGAGGCCCACCAGGTAGCCCGTTCTACCAAAATTTCTCAAAATCAATTTTAAATAAATAAAATGCATTTAAATCTTAAATAATAGCATTAAATTAAATAAATCCTATAATCAATATAATAAAATATGAGCACATGCATTCTTTAAATAAACACACGCACAGATCGTTCTATTAACTTACAAGATGAATGCGAAGGCTGACGACCACGCGTCTACCTCGGTCTCACAGCTTCTGCTCCGATATGCTCAAAAAGAAAAATAACAAATTGACTTTTAAAACATGATTATGGAATCAAAATCAACAATCAACAAAAAATGAAATTCCAATCTGACTCGAGGAAAAATAGACAAGACTCGATAGACAGGATATAACCTAACTAATGGTAGAAATTTTACAAATATCACGTTTTACGAGAAAATCTATCAAAATTTCGGCAAAGTCTCCTATGTAAAACAGACATCTCTGTACCAAAGGTAGAGCCAGACCTGCATAAAAATGCACTTCTAATATCCACAAACATCCACACTCGAGTCGGGCTCCCAAAACTACACTTAGCCCCTACCGAGATCACAACTCAACAAAATATCAAAAATTAATAACATTTATTTCTCAAAATACATATTTCATATACACATATACTAAAAATAGACAAAAATATATAAAATCTCAATTATTCAAAATTAAACAACTAAATTTGTATTCCTTCGTCAAAATATAATTATAACCCAATTTAAAACCATTATAATGTATTAAATATATATATATATATATATATATATATATATATATATATATATATATATATATATATGTCACAACCCTAACCCGAGCGCACGTGACCGGCTGTAATATCCTGTGTTTTTAAATATTTTAATACTGCATCGGGATATGCAGTGCTAATAATTTTTGTATATATATTATGATATTTTACGAGTTGATATGTATTTAAAACCTATTTTAATTATTGTGTATTATTTTAAGTGCTTTACGTAAAATTTTCCCTAGACTTTCATTTTCGGGAAAATTTTCACGTAAATAATTTATTATTAATTATTTTAAATATATTTTCGGACTTGCATGAACTCATACGTATTTTTAAAATACTAAATAAAGCCTATGTGTACTTATTTATTTAATTAGGGTTTAATTAATATTACCCTAATATATTTTATTAATTATTTATTTATTTTATTGTTATTTAATTATTTTTAATTAATATTAAATTTTAAAATATTAAATATTAAGTGTGTGGTGTATATTTAATGTGTGTAATTTAATATTATTTTAATATATAGTATAAAGAATATATATATACATATAATACTTCAAAAATCAAACTTTTGGAAAAATTACCATTTTGCCCCCGATCTCTCCTTCTTCTCCGATCTTCACCCTCACCGCCGTCCGACGCCTGCAACTGCCAATTCCTCACCATTGGTGTGCCGTCCGGTGTGCCACTACCTTCCTCAGCCTTCCTCGCCGCCTGTAGCAGCCGTTTTCGATGTCTGGAGGTCGATTTTTGGCCGGAAGCCGAGAGTTTGCAATTTCTTCACACCTCGCGATTTCGGCCACCGTTTTCGACACCGTCGGTCTCTTTCTTCTCCTTGAGCTACAGTGAGTGTAATTCTAGCTTTTTTTTGAGCTGAATTGGTCTTGATTTGCTTAGGTTTTGAATTTTCAATTTTGTCCATATTAGGGTTTTTGATTTTTTTGAACTTCGAATTGATTGATTCATGAAAACTCCCTTCACAAATTTTGATCCTAGTAGCTTAATCTACATGTGTGAATTTTTTTGGAATTTTTGGAGATTATTTTGATTTTTGGGTATTTTTGAATATTTTAATATTATTTTCTAATTTTCGGAAATTAATTAAATAAATTATGAAATTGTGTTTTATGATAATTATATGTGTTTAAATGAATTATAGTAATTCATTTGGAATTTTTATGAATTTCTATGTATTTATTTTGAATTTTATTAGTTTATGTAATTTTGGGAAATTAGGGTTAATTGTGTTTTTAATTGAAATTAATTGGCTAATTGAGTTTAATTATTGATATTATTGATAAATATGTTGAGAAAATTAATTTTGGGTAATTATACTATTTTTGGTGAATTTTTGAAGTAATTATAGTATATTTATATATATAGGGGTATTTTGGTAATTTTATCCTAAATTGGCTAAAAATGTAATTTAATTGGTTTTAATAGTTATTTAAGGTATAAAAATGATTCTACAAATTATTTCATATTTTTAACTAATTAAAACTATTTTTTCGTTAATTATTTTCAATTATATATATAATATACGGTTTTTCTAATAAAATGAGTTTTTATCGATTTTTAATGTGTTTATAGGTTAATTATGTAATTTTTACTTATAAAATGAATTTCTATTTATTAAGGGTATTTTTGGTATGTTTAGAATTGTTCTGTGTTTGTGGACCCGGGTCGGTAGACTGTAGTTTGGAGTCCGATCGAGGGGTTGTGGATGAGTGGTTGAGCCTGTTTTTCGAAATGTGTTTCTTTGCTGGGTCGGCTCTACTCTTTGAGTAGAGAGATGTCCATTTTACAGGGGAGGTTCTGTCAAATTTTTGGTAGAATTCTCGTAAAACGTGATGTCTAATCGAACCCTAATTTCGATTTTGTGTTTAATACTCTAGATCGAATTCTAGGATTTCTGTTAGGGTTATTCTGATTTCTATCGTTATTGTTTGTTTAGTTGCACCGAGACCGAGGCCTAGTGGACCAGGCCCGTCGGACCCATCTCGAGGAGCGCACTAGTGTGAGTTGCTATTTATATATATATATATGCTTAGGATGCATGATTTTAGAAATATATGTTTTATTTTGATTAAAATGCATAAATAATGTGATTTGTATTTAAGTATATTTTTGGTTTATTTTTGGTATATATTAAATTATATGCATGTTTTGTTAATAAATTATATTTAAAATATTTTTAAATATATTTCTAGCTTAATTTATAATTTGATTGGATTCATTTGACATATATATACTCGAAATATACCTGGTTTACTTTTGGTATATTTTCGGTATATATATGGTTTATATTGTTATTTTATTTAAATTCATGCATCATGTATTTGTGAATGGATGTTTTATATTTATTAATGAAGGATATCGATAGAATGTGCTACCTAGTGGGCAGCACTAGGACCGAGTACGTACCGGTGCGCTTATAGCAAATAGGCTATACTACTAACTATTTGTGGATATTGATTGAATATGATTATTTGATGTGTGAGATATGATTTCGGGGTGTGATTGCTGGAGCTCGGTTGACCAAGTGTCTTGGGGCCAATCACACTGGCAGTCAGACTGCTGGAGCTCGGTTGACTTAGTGTCTCGGGGCCAGTCTACTGTCCAAATGGATTAAGTGGATATATTTGGATTAAGTGAGCCTGAATGGCTAGAGTGTTGTCTAACACTGTTTGAGGTTTCGATATCATAGGGTTCTATTTGATCCTTCATAAAAGATGATTTTCAATAAAATATATAAAAATATGATTTTTCTACATCTGTGTGAATTTGCCTGTATATATACATATTAGATATATACTGTTGATTGTATGCATTGTCATTTAGTATGCATGTATATATATTATAGTAATTCACTCAGTGAGGTCTGACTCCCCTCCGTTGACTATTTTTCAGGAGAGTCATCATCTTCAGACCTCAGTAGCAGGCCTATACGCCGGATTTCTTCCGCCCCGGCTTCTTTATGTAAACTACTTCTCTAAGTCTTGGATTTATTTTATCTAGACACTGCAGTAGTCATTAAATATTTAAAGAGATGTTGTAGTATATTTGAACTGGATTTGTATTAAAAGATTTAAATATATAAAATGTTGAGGATTTAATTTAAATCTAGTTGGTGCATATGTTATTATTATATTTATGATTTTTATTTCCACTGCATTATACACTGTTGTTATTACTATTGCATGTTTATTTTATTTTTAGACTTGCTACGGGTTCCGGATTCGAAAGAATTCTCGTTCCCTAGCGTCGGTCATGGCCCCTGTTTTGGGTCGTGACACCGACACTAGGGAATGGGAAGGCATAAGGCCCCTGAAACCCGTCGTAAGCCTTAAAGAAAAGATAAACAACACCTTACAATTTAAAACTTTATTTTAAAATAGAACACATTATCAAACTGAATTTTCTAAAAAAAATAAACAAATTCAAGTGCTAAATGTCACGACCCAAAATAGGAGTCATGACCGGCGCTAGGGAACGGGAATTCTTTCGAATCCGGAACCCGTAGCAAGCCTAAAAATAAAAAAAATAAATCATGCAATAACAATAACCATATAATATATATATGTGCAGCGGAAAATAAAATCATAAATATCATAAATATTACAATATCATCCATCTCAACTGGATATAATTCAAAACTCATCACATCACATATATAATCTCATAAGTATAATCTTTATACAAATCCAGTTTTAACATAATACATCTCTTTAAAATAAAGTACATAAAATCCAATACTGTAATTTACAGCTACTGCAGTGTCTAGATAAAATAAATAAGACTCAAGTAGACAATTTACATAAAGAAGCCGGGGCGGAAGAAATCCGGCGTATCGACCTGCTACTGAGGTCTGAGGAAGTTGACTCTCCTGAAAAATAGTTAACGGAGGGGAGTCAGACCTCACTGAGTGAATTACTATAGTATATATACATACACTCTAAGTGATAATGCATACAGTCAACAGTATATGAATAATATGTATATATACAGGCAAGTTCATACAGATGCAGAAAAAATCATTTTATATATTTTGTCTGAAAATCAACTTTTATGAAGGATCACATAGAACCCTAGAATATCGCAACCTCAGAAAAATAGTGTTAAACAACACTCTAGCCATACAGGCTCACTAATTCCAAATATATCCACTTAATCCATATGGACAGTAGACTGGCCCCGAGACACTAAGTCAACCGAGCTCCAGCAGTCTGACTGCCAGTGTGATTGGCCCCGAGACACTTGGTCAACCGAGCTCCAGCAATCACACCCACAAACCACATCTCACACATCAATAATCATAATCAAATCAATATCCACAAATAGTTAGTAATAAAGCCTAAATACTATAGGCGTACCGGTACGTACTCGGTCCTAGTGCTGGGCACTAGGTAGCACGTTCTATTGATATCCTTCAGTAATAAATAATAAAACATTCATTCACAAATACATGATGCATGAATTTAAATAAATCAACAATATAAACCATATATATACCGAAAATATACCAAACATAAACCAAGTATATTTTGAGTATATATACGTCAAATAAATTCAATCAAATCATGAATTAAACTAAAAATATATTTAAAAACATTTTAAATATATTTTATTAATAAAACATGTATATAATTTATTATATACCAAAAATATACCAAAAATATACTTGAATATAAATCATGTTATTTATGCATATTTAGTCAAAATAAAACATGCATTTTCTAAATCATGCGTCCTAAGCATATATATATAATATAGTAACTCACCTAATACGCTCCACGAGACGGGTCCGACGGGCCTGGTCCACTAACCCTCGGTCTCGGCGCAACTAAACAAGAAATAATTAATCGACATCAGAATAACCCTAACAGAAATCCTAGAATTAAATCTAGAGTATTCAACACAGAATCGAAAATTAGGGTTCGACTGGATATCACGTTTTACGAGAATTCTACCGAAAATCCGGCAGAACCTCCCCTGTAAAACAGACATCTCTCTACTCAAAAGAGTAGAGCCGACCCTGCAAAGAAAATACACTTCGAAAATAACACCATAAACAATCACAACCCCTCGGTCGGACTCCAGACTACAATCTGTCGACCGGGGTCCACAAACACAGAAAATATATTCAAATATACCAAAAATATCCTTAAGTCATAAAAATACATTTTATAAATAAAAATTACATAATTGACCTTGAAACACTATAAAAATCGATTAAAACTCATTTTATTTGAAAAACCGTATATTATATATATAATTGAAAATAATTCACGAAAAATAGTTTTAATTAGTTAAAAATACCAAATATTTTGTAGAAATCATTTTTATACCTTAAATAAATATTAAAACCAATTAAATTACATTTTTAGACAATTTAGGGTAAAATTACCAAAATACCCCTATATATATATATATACCTAAATTACTTCAAAAATTCACTAAAAATCATACAATTATCCAAAATTAATTTTCTCAACATATTTATCAATAATATCAATAATTAAACTCAATTAACCAATTAAATTCAATTTAAACACAATTAACTTAATTTTACAAAATCACATAAACTTCAATAATTAAAAATAAATACTTAGAAATTCATAAAAATTCCAAATAAATTCCTATAATTCATTTCAACACCTAATTCAACCATAAACTCCAATTTCATAATTTAAATAATTAATTTCCGAAAATTCGAAAATAATATTAAAATATTCAAAAATACCCAAAAATCCAAACAATCTCCAAAAATTCTACAAAAATTCATACATGAAGATTAAACTACCAGGAACAACATTTGTGAAGGAAGTTTCCATGAATCATCCAAATTGAAGCTCAAAAAAATCGAAAACCAAAAGTGGCCGAAATATTCAACTCAAAACCTAAGCAATTCTAGACCGTTTTAGCTCAAACAAAAGCTAGAATAACACTCACCGGAGCTCAAGGAGAAGATAGAGACCGGCGGTGTCGAAAACGGTGGCCGGAGGAGGGAGAAACCACGGTGACAAAAATGGTGGTCCGGCGGCACCCACGGGAGAAGAAAGAAGAAGAAGAAGAAAAAGAAAAAGAAAGAAAAGGAAAGAGAAAAGAAAAGAAAAAGAAAGAAAAAGGAAAAGAAAAAGAAAAAAAAAGAAAAAAGAAAAAAATAATAAATTTTAATAATTTAATAATAAATAAAATAATCAAATAATAATAAATAAATAATAAAATATTAGGGTAATAATAAACCCTAATTAAATATACACACACAGGCTTTATTTAATAATTTAAAAATATGTATGAGTTCATGCAAACCCGTAAATACATTTAAAATAATTAATAATACATTGTTTACGTGGAAATTTCCCCGAAAATGAAAGTCCCGGGAAAATTTTACGTAAAATACTGAAAATAATAGACAGTAATTAAAATAGATTTAAAATACATATCAACTCATAAAAATATCGTATAAAATACAAAAATCACTGACACTGCATATCCCGGTACAGTGTAAAAATATTTTTAAAATTACGGGATATTACAGTCTTCCCCCCTTACAGGAATTCGTCCCCGAATTCTAAAAACAAGATTACAGAATCAGGAAGGAAAGAGATACGGGTAAGAAGCTCGCATCTCAGCTTCAGTCTCCCACGTATGTTCTTCAACTCTGTCGCTACGCCACAAAACCTTGACCATCGGAATCTGCTTCGATCGCAACTGTCGAACTTGATAATCAACGATCGCCACAGGTTCTTCCACAAACGTCAAATCTTCACTCACTTCCACACTGTCAGGTTGCAACACATGTGAAGGATCTGAGATATACTTCCTCAACATCGAGATATGAAATACTGGATGCACCTGCGACATACTCGGAGGCAAATCCAACCGATATGCAACAGTGCCAACTCTCTCCAGAATCTCAAACGGTCCAATATATCTCGGTGCTAACTTACCCTTCCTACCAAATCTCATCACACCCTTCATCGGAGATACTTTCAGAAAAACGAAATCTCCAACCTGAAACTCCACATCTCTGCGCCTAGGATCCGCATAACTCTTCTGTCTGCTAACTGCGGTCTCTAACCTGCTCTTGATCACGGCGACTTTCTCTGCAGCATCCTGAACCATCTCTGGTCCAGTCAAAGCTCTCTCACCGATCTCATCCCAACTCAACGGGGATCTACACTTCCTTCCATACAACGCCTCATATGGTGCCATGCCAATACTGCTATGGTAGCTGTTATTATATGCAAACTCCACAAGCGACAAATGATCATCCCAGCTACCTCCCAAATCCAAGACACACATCCTCAACATATCTTCCAGTGTCTGGATCGTCCTCTCAGACTGACCATCTGTCTGAGGATGAAAAGCAGTACTGAAATCCAACCTAGTGCCCATCGCTTCCTGCAACTTCTGCCAAAAATGAGAAGTAAACACTGAACCTCTATCTGACACAATGGACACAGGTACTCCATGAAGGCACACAATATGCTTCACATACAACTTCGCCAATCTAGCAACTGAATATGTGGCTTTCACAGGCAAGAAATGTGCAGACTTCGTCAATCTGTCTACAATCACCCAGATGGAATCGTATCCATCCTTCGAACGAGGTAAACCGACTACAAAATCCATAGCTATCCTTTCCCACTTCCACTCGGGAATAGGAAGAGGCTGAAGCTTCCCAGAAGGCTTCTGATGTTCGGCTTTCACTTGCTGACAAGTCAAGCACTTAGCAACATAATCAGCAACATCCTTCTTCAATCCATCCCACCAGTATAGATCTCTGATACTGTGGTACATCTTAGTAACACCAGGATGAACGCTGTAGGCTGTAGAATGTGCTTCCTCTAAAATCTCTTCTCTCAAATCATCCACATCAGGAACACACAATCTACCACTGATCCACAACACACCATCATCATCGAGTGTGAAATCAGTGAACTTCCCTGCTCTGACATTCTCTGCAAGCTCTTCCAGAATAGGATCTCGGCTCTGAGCTGCTTTGATCCTATCCCTTAGTACAGATCGTACTTTAAACTGAGCTAACAGTCCACCTGATCTACTGATCTTCATCATCAGACCTTGATCCACCATCAGATGCAATTCCTGGATCAATGGTCTCCTCTCCACACCGATGTGAGCAAGACTACCTGAGGACTTCCTACTCAAGGCATCTGCTACCACATTAGCTTTACCCGGATGGTAAAGAATCTCGCAATCATAATCCTTCAACAGTTCCAACCATCTCCTCTGCCTCAAATTCAAATCTCGCTGCTGAAAAATGTACTTAAGGCTCTTGTGATCAGTAAATATCTCACAAGTCACCCCGTACAAATAATGTCTCCAAATCTTCAAAGCAAAGATCACTGCAGCCATCTCAAGATCATGTGTGGGATAGTTCTGCTCATGCTTCTTCAACTGCCTCGAAGCATAGGCTATCACCCTTCCATTCTGCATCAACACACAACCAAGACCAATTCTAGAGGCATCACAGTAAACTGTGAACTTATCCACACTATTAGGCAAAGCTAATACTGGCGCTGTGGTCAACTTCTCCTTCAACAACTGAAAACTATTCTCACAAGCTTCTGACCACTCAAATCTAACATTCTTCTGAGTCAAGCGAGTCATAGGGGCTGCTATCTTGGAAAAATCCTGCACAAACCGCCTATAATACCCGGCTAAACCCAGAAAACTCCGAATCTCAGTAACTGAAGTAGGTCTAGGCCACTCAGATACTGCTTCAACCTTCTGTGGATCAACCTGAATACCTTCTTTAGACACTACGTGTCCAAGAAAAGAAACACTCTCCATCCAGAAATCACACTTCGAGAATTTAGCATAAAGCTGATGATCTCTCAGTGTCTGTAGTACAATCCTCAAGTGATATACATGCTCTTCCATACTCCTCGAATATACGAGTATATCATCAATGAAGACTACTACAAACTGATCCACATACGGTCGGAATACTCTGTTCATCAGGTCCATAAAAGCTGCTGGTGCATTAGTCAAACCAAAAGACATCACCAGAAATTCATAATGACCATATCGAGTGCAGAAAGCTGTCTTAGGAATATCAGCTTCACTGATCCGCAGCTGATGATAACCCGACCTCAAGTCAACCTTAGAAAAGAATTGTGCACCCTGGAGCTGATCAAACAAATCATCTATCCTCGGGAGAGGATACTTGTTCTTCACTGTCACCTTATTCAGCTCTCTGTAGTCAATGCACAGTCTCAGGGTACCATCCTTCTTCTTCACAAACAAGACTGGTGCACCCCAAGGAGAAACACTAGGTCTGATAAAACCCTTCTCCAACAACTCTTGCAACTGCTCCTTCAACTCTCTCAACTCTGCAGGAGCCATACGATAGGGTGTCATAGATATAGGAGTAATACCTGGAACCACATCAATACAGAACTCAATCTCTCTATGAGGTGGTAAACCTGGCAACTCCTCGGGAAAAACATCAGGAAACTCACAAGCAACAGGAACATCTGTGAGTGACAACTTCTCCACTGACGTATCCCTAACCAATGCCAAAAACCCCTGACAACCTTTCCTCAACAACTTCCTAGCTGAAATAACAGAAATAAGATTCTGAGGTGCTGAACTCCTGTCACCAACAAACTTAAAATCTTCTTCACCAGGAATTCTAAAAATCACCTCCTTATTCCTGCAATCAACCACGGCATAATGCTGAGACAACCAATCCATTCCCAAAATAACATCAAACTCCATCACATCCAACAAAATCAAATCGGCGGATAATTCTCTATCTCCCACGAGAACTGGACAACCAGAAAGAACAATATCGGCGTCCAAAGAATCACTCAGAGGAGTGGCAACAGACAAAGGAAAAGCCATCCTCGAAGCTTGCCAACAAGATTTAGAAGCAAAAATAGGAGAAACAAACGAATGCGTGGCACCCGGATCAAACAAAACCAAAGCATCCAGGTAACAAACAGAAAGAATACCTGCCACGACTGCATTAGATGCCTGAGCATCCTGCTGAGTCAGATGAAAAACTCTGGCCTGGCCTCGACCTCCCTGCTGACTGGTAGAAGCCTGGCCAACACCTCGGGTACCTCCTCTCGTACCTCTACCACGACTCTGCTGTGGAACAAACTGAGTAGAACTCTGATGCTGAGCTGGTGGTAACTGAAATGGCATAGGTGCAGCACTAGCAATCGACTGCTGTGGGAATCGCGGAATCTGCTGCTGCTGATACCCGGGGTAAGGACACGATCTGGCAAAATGTCCTGTCTGCCCGCATCTGAAGCATGTCAACGGTGTCAGATAACACGGTCCCTGATGGACTCTACCACAAGTCTGACAAACACTGGCCGCTGATCCAGAACTACGACCACTGCTGCTGCTCGAAGCACCTGACCCAAATCTGAACGATCTACGCTGACCTCCACGACCATGTCTACTGCTCCGATGCACTCGCTGCTGCTGTCTCTGACTCTGCTGAGTCGAACCTCGCTGCTGACTACTCGAACCAACATGAAAACTCGAATACGGAGTAGTCTGCGATCCACTCGACTGAACTCCCAACTGGTAATAATCAGGCATCGCTCCCTGCCTAACTAATCTCAGCTCGATCTCCTTAGCTAGCTCAATCACAGACTCGAGAGTAAGACCTGCTGTGGGCATACCAGCAAAAGCTGAACCCAAACCAGTAACATAGGTAGTAACAGCAAAATACTGATCTCGCATCAGATCCTCAGCATATCTACCCAGACGAAGGAACTCTCGGGTATACTCCTCTACTGATCGATCTCCACGAGAAATACTGGTTAATCGAAGACGATAGCTCAAACGAAGAGGCTCTGGACAAAATCTCCTCATGAATCGCTCTCGAAACTGAGCCCATGTCATCGTCATCATATAGGGCTGGATCATCTGAATGAACCAATCCAAGGCTGGTCCCTCGACAGACAACTCAACAATCATGATCCTCTGGTACTCGGTATGAGCAGTCCGAGTCCTAGTCTCAATCGCATGCAGAAAATCTAAAGGATCAGAAGTACCATCAAAAGCAATCCTGCCAACTCTGGCATAGAACAAAGCTGCCTCAGGGTTAGACATACCCTGCTGATAGGCAGGGCTGAACAGGCTGAACAACTGGAGGAACAGGAACATCAAAATCAGGCTCAACAGGCTCCTCGTCCTGTAACTCTCTCTGCCTACGGCGACCTGCCGCTCCTCGAGGTCTACCCCTGCCACGACCTCTACGTCTAACTGGCGGCTCAGGAGGTAAAACCTCATCCTGAAAAGACTCATCATCCTCGGCCTCAATGACCGGTGGAGCGACACGCGCTCGCCTCCTCATTCTGAAAAGACAAACGGAAAGATTCAGACAAAACAGACAACGGAGGAATAACGCTGAAAACTACAGCAAGGAATACTCATCAAGACATACTCGAACCTAATACACTGCAGTAGTCCAACAGAAAACACAACTTTAAAACTAGGGCCACAACTCACAAAACTAAGCCCTGACACAGAACTCCACTCTGAAACGAACTTCGCTCTGATACCAACTTTGTCACGACCCAAAATAGGAGTCATGACCGGCGCTAGGGAACGGGAATTCTTTCGAATCCGGAACCCGTCAGCAAGCCTAAAAATAAAAAAAATAAATCATGCAATAACAATAACCATATAATATATATATGTGCAGCGGAAAATAAAATCATAAATATCATAAATATTACAATATCATCCATCTCAACTGGATATAATTCAAAACTCATCACATCACATATATAATCTCATAAGTATAATCTTTATACAAATCCAGTTTTAACATAATACATCTCTTTAAAATAAAGTACATAAAATCCAATACTGTAATTTACAGCTACTGCAGTGTCTAGATAAAATAAATAAGACTCAAGTAGACAATTTACATAAAGAAGCCGGGGCGGAAGAAATCCGGCGTATCGACCTGCTAC